>OZ024829.1:17701101-18114026 GCA_964016985.1 Anodontia alba
ACTGCGCTTATGTGCACGCTCACCTGAGCCGTTGCTGGTTGCCTTTATGCTAAGTAGCATTTTCTCATGTTCTGGCTCCGAATAGGTGTACAAACAATTATGTTTTTTTTTTTATATATTAAAAACAACTAGAGTTTAAATGTTTCGGCATTTACCCCTTTTTCAGTATAGTAACTAATTAACTTGTAGAGATTTCATTTTTTTCTCTCTTTCACATATAGTACAAATTCCAGTACTCAAGTTTTGCTAACCCTAGAATCGGAAAGATATCAGATTTATTTAGATAAAGGAAGAAAACCTTGACATGTCTGTATATAAAACTATATAGCAGATATGCATACATTGCATATCCCGAAAACTGTATATTGCTATGGCGGCTTAAGAAATTCTTTGTATAAAAAACCTTGTGTATTCAGGTTAGAATAAAAAAATGAAAGAAAAGAGAAAGAAACAATGCTCAAAACAGAAAGCAGAATGTTGATTTTCTTATGCGCATATGCTAAAGATGGAGCAATGAATGACACTTTGGCTGTTTCCCGCATTTAAGGGAGAGTACATGTACCCTGTTTTCCTGTCTGACGTCATTTTGTTTTAAATTTCGCATGCAAACTGGATCTCAAACCAGCCTTCTACCGTTTTCAATAGCATTCTTTTGTAAGTATATATAGGAATGGATTAACACCAAAAAATGTCTGCTATTGCCGCTACGATAAAAAAGGTAAGAGAAAAGTCCAGGGAGTGCCACAATCACAACCGCAGCCCTTCCCAGACCCCAAGAGGAAGAGGAAACCGACAAATCTAAACAAGCACAAACCGAACAAACGTACGAAAAGCACTAAGATTAGCTCTCTCTTCCCCAAGCGAGGTAATCGCAATACTAAAAGGACTGAAAAACACAAGAACAAAATGACACGCGGAAAGACAAATCGCCTCGTAAAATAAACCACAAAGCAACAAAGAGTAAGAATAACACCGGGACCACCGCCTTAGAACGGTCAGTAAAGTAAACCACCGTGGGGTATAAAGCACTTTTACAGCTAGCTAACTTCACCCTGGGTCCCGATGCCACTCTTAATACAGAAATACATAAAAATTCGGTTCGCATAAAGGCTCCCAACTCAGTCAATGCATCAAAGCAAAAACATAAAAATCAAATTAATCACTATAATCAACAAAGACGAGTACTCATGGCTAATTCTACTGTATGCCAGAGTAAATGAAAACCAATATTTGAACCACGGCGGGCCAAGCCAAAGACATATCGTCAAGCCCCAACCCACTGGTTAAAGTTTTACGAAGAGGCCGTCATTGAGTCTGAGGCCCGAACCGCCGTCGTGCAATTAAAGAGTGAAGCATAGCCATCAACAATGATTGGGTTGACAACTAGGCATGCAGTCTGCCGCATAATATCCAGGCTATAGCCAATTCTTTTATAACGGTTATAAGTTTTCTGAATTGCTCCGAAAAGTTAGATTTACCTACAATTTTTCTAAATCTGTATACTAAGTCACCGTAAAATTCGGTTTCCGATATACCTTGTTGCAGAAGTGGTTTCAGACTGACGCTATATTTTTTCTAACAAGGCACTGTGTCTGCGATTAAATTTCGAAAACGCCTTACGAAGTTTAAAATAACGATAGCCCTGCCTAAGAAGTTTGGCAGTAAGGGCTTTATTACGGTAGTTAAAGTCATTAAGATTTGAAGAAGCTCTGGCGAATCTTATAAGATGAGATATGTATACCCCATATGAGGTACGCCGGGGGACATCGCCATCCAGACAAGGGAAATTGACTATATTGTTACGAGCCAGGCGTAACGAGAAAGAAATGAAAGTGAAACCAGCAACAAGTTTTAAATTATTAACAATATTTATTCCACAAAAAAATAAGACAAGATTCAAAACAAAAGAATGTAAGTAGACAGTACCTTTCAAGTTTATGTCACAAAGTCCCTCTGAAATAATCCATGAGAATTTATAAAACAAATCCTTTGAATATCAGTTTCTGATCCCACAATTTAATTTTCCTGAATTCAGAATTTAAGTCCAGAATGAATAAAATACTAAAGTAATCCAGTATAGAATAATTTCCAGTGAAAGTATACAAAGATGCCCAGATGAAAATCTGTTCTCCTTATATAATATCAAAGAAGGTTCTAGAAAAAGAATTTTCTACAAGCATCTCTTATTTTCCAGTTCCAATCAAGAAACTTCTAAATCTTCCATGACATTCCAAAAAGAACTCAGTCCAGAATCAAGGACGTAAACATCATGTTATTGTAAACATGTTGAACATTCCAGAAAGTTATTTTTGGAAACATTGTAAATAAAGCTATTTATGGAAACATAGTAAACATGTTGTTTAAAACAATTGAACACCCTGTTATATAACACTTCCCCTCTTCAGGGAAAAGAAAGATTTATGTAATAAAGCTTTCTTTTGCCATAAAATTATCATAAAATAAAATACTGATAAAGGCAATTATTATCTTATATACAGCAAGTTACAGGAAACCACAGATCAAGACATCATGCTCTGGACAAGGCATCAGGAATAATATTATCTTTTCCCCTGATATGCCTGATGTCAAGATTGTATTCCTGTAACAACAGACTCCATCTGAGCAACCTCTGATTCTTGTTTTTCATCTTATGGATGAAAGTCAGTGGATTGTGATCACTGAAAACAACAATAGGTGAGGACGAAGAAGTCAGATAAACTTCAAAATGTTGAAGAGCAAGAATGAGAGACAAACATTCTTTCTCTACTGTAGAATAATTCTTTTGATGTTTGTTAAACTTTTTGGAAAAGTAACAAACTGGATGATCCACACCATTGTCATCCTCTTGCAGTAATACACCACCTGCACCAACATCACTCGCATCTACTGCTAACTTGAATTCTTTATTAAAATTCGGTGCAAAGAGAACCGGCTCACTTCTCAGTATGGCTTTCAGTTTATCAAAGGCATTCTGACAATCACTGGTCCACTTAAACCTCATTCTTTTACTAAGTAAATTAGTCAGTGGCTCAGCAATGACAGAAAAATTATTACAGAATTTTCTGTAATAACCGGCCATACCAAGAAACCTCATCAGTTGTCTTTTGCCTGTGGGCACCGGAAAATTTGAAATAGCTTCAACTTTAGCCTCTATAGGTTTAACCTGACCATGACCCACAACATGTCCTAGAAATGTTAAAGTTGCATGACAGAATTCACTTTTAGCAAGGTTTATTGTCAATTTTGCTTCACTTAGTTTATCAAAGAATGCTTTGATAATTCCAAGATGGTGATTCCATTCATCACTGTATATGATGGCATCATCGATGTAAGCATCGCAATGCTCGATTCCAGCTATTATGGTGTTGATTAAGCGTTGAAATGTTGCTGGAGAGTTTTTCATTCCGAAAGGCATTACTTTATAGTGATATAATCCATCAGGAGTAACAAATGCTGAGATCTCTTTGGCTCTTTCTGTGAGAGGAATTTGCCAAAATCCTTTCAGAAGATCAAATTTAGTTATATATTTTGAATTTCCAACTTTGTCAATACAGTCATCCATTCTTGGTATGGGAAAAGTGTCTGTTTTACTCAAATTATTGACCTTCCTGTAATCGGTGCACATCCGATATGTTCCATCAGGTTTTGGCACAAGAATGCAAGGTGAACTCCATTCACTTTGACTTGGTTCAATGAAATCGTTGTCCAGCAAATACTGAATTTCCTCCTTAAGATATTTTTGTTTTGTTGGGTTCATTCTATATGGATGTTGTTTGACAGGTTGTGAGTCCTCAACATTCACATCATGATAAATTTTGTCAGTCCTTGTAGGAATGTCCGGAAATAAGTGTTCATATTGATAAATTAACTGTTTCAGTTCTTTTCTTTGGACTGGATCTAGGTGTGAAAGTTTCTGGTCGAGATCCTTTAGAATGTCCGAATTCTGAAGTTTTGATGAAGCAGGATCAGATTTGATGAAGTTCATGTCTTCAGAGTTCATTTCACTTTGTTCCTGAGGGACTGAACTAACAACACTAATTGGTGTAACAGAAGAGCTATTCCTATCTATGTATTGTTTAAGCATGTTAACATGACATAACTGTTTTTGTTTGCGTCTCCCAGGTGTGTTAACAATGTAATTTACATCACTAATCTGTTTATCTACAGTGTAAGGGCCGTAATATCTGGCTTGCAAAGGTTTGCCAGGAATAGGCAAAAGAGCAAGTACCCTATCTCCAGGCATGAATTTTCTTTCTTTTGCATTTTCATCATACCAGCGTTTCATTTTCCTTTGTGCTGACTTAAGATTGGTCCGAGCAGCCTCACAAGCTTTAGACAGTCTGTCTTTAAAATCTGATACATACTGAAGTAAGTTCAGAGAACTGTCATCATTTGAGAGAAATTTCTCTTTCAAAAGTTTCAAAGGTCCTCGCACAGTGTGGCCAAATACCAGCTCAAATGGGCTGAAACCAAGAGATTCCTGAACAGATTCTCTAACGGCAAACAACAACAAATGAATGCCTTCATCCCAATCTTTTTCAGTGTCAAAGCAGTATGACCTGATCATATTTTTCAGTGTCTGATGAAATCTTTCAAGGGCACCTTGACTTTCAGGATGGTAAGGTGATGATTTAAATTGAGTAATTCCCAACTCATGCATGACCTGTTGAAAAATTCCTGACATGAAATTTGAGCCCTGATCCGACTGAACAGACTTTGGAAGGCCTACAAATGTGAAAAACTTTACCAAAGCCTTAACAATATTCTTTGTTTTAATATTCCGAAGTGGAATGGCTTCTGGGAAACGTGTAGAAGCACACATTATAGTGAGAAGATACTCATGGCCTGCCTTGGTTTTAGGCAAGGGACCAACACAGTCAATAATTATTCTGCTAAAAGGTTCATCAAAAGCAGGTATGGGCTGTAAATGAGCTTTTGGTATTGTCTGGTTGGGTTTTCCTACCATCTGACAAGTATGGCAAGATTTACAAAATTGAGAAACGTCAGATTTTAACCCTGGCCAGTAAAAATGGTTAAGAATTTTGTGATAGGTCTTGTTTACACCTAAATGACCTGACATGGGAGTCTCATGGGCCAAGTTCAAAATTTCAGGGCGATAAACCCTTGGAACCACTATTTGGTGGTTAACAGTCCACTCGTCTTCTGCTGAGACATCAGGAGGACGCCATTTTCTCATTAAAATGTCATTTTTGACATAAAAACAGACTGGGACTTGATCTATTTCTTTCTCATCTAAAGCCCTTTCAAGCAAAGGCAAAATTTCAGGATCATTATGCTGTTCCTTACAAAGTTGTGACCTTGACACCAAGTCATGACCTTGACCTTGGTCATTTAATACTGAAGAGTAATGACTGGACTCTGACTTGTCACTTAAGTCTGTCTGCTTGCCAGACAGGCTGGGTGAAAGAGAATTTATAATCTCGTCTGTAAAAGACTGACCCAAAAAGGTATCAGTTAAATCAATTTCCCCATCATTCTGTTTTGCTTTCTTTGCCATGGCCCTTGTAACAGCACAAGATGGGTACAGATCAGGGATTTCCTGTTCAATGGGATCAGGTGGCTGATCAAGACAAGGTATAGTAGTCAAAAGTGGATTTACCACAACCTTATCTCCTGCTAAGTCATTGCCTAACAGTAAGTGAACACCTTTAAAAGGTAAAGAAGGTCGAATACCAACAGCCACTAAACCAGTTACCAAGTCTGAGGATAAATAAATGTTATGAAGAGGAACATTAACAAATCCACACTCTACACCCTGAATAAGGACACTTGTCCCAGAAGAAGTCTTCTCAGAAAAAGGCAGAGTATCTGCTGAAATAAGGGATTGAGAAGCTCCAGTATCTCGTAAGATTTTAATTGGGGTAGACTGGGCATAGTCACTATTTAGTGACACAAAACCATCTGATAAGAATGGTTCATAAATCTCCATAACAGAATCAGTCTCAGGCCTTTCGGTCTGGATAGGATCTTCCTCCTTAACACATGACTGTGGTTTTGACCGTAAAGAGGTAAGGCCAGTAGGTTTAAGCCCCTCTTGTTTTTCTTTCTTTCTTTTCAAATGTAAACATTCAGATATAATATGACCTGTCCTTTTGCAATAATTGCAAATTGGTTGAGATAAGGGATTTTGATCTTTATTTTCACCAGAAGGTTTGGGTTTGGGAGTAATTGTTTGGCTATGACTACCAGGTGGATTACTAGGACTATGTTTGGATCCTGAATGTGGGAAAAATGGTCTTCTAGAGGGATTTGACTTATTAATAAAGGAAACTTTATGTGTTAAAGCATAATCATCTGCAAGTCTTGCTGCAGCTTCCAAAGTTTCAACCTGTTTCTCATCTAAAAAGGACTTAATGTCTGAATTTATGCACCTTTTGAACTCCTCTACAAGCATGAGCTGCCTAAGTTTTTCATAATCGGAGCCAATTTTCTTTGAAGAGCACCACCTATCAAATAGCTGTTCTTTAGTTCTAGCAAATTCAACATGGGTCTGCTCATTTTCTTTCTTACAGTTCCTAAATCTTTGCCTGTAAGCCTCAGGGACCAACTCATAAGCCTTAAGAATTAATTCCTTTACAGTATCATAACTGGAGCTCTGCTGGACAGTCAGCTGAGTATAAATTTCTCGAGCCTTCCCAATTATAACACTTTGCAAAAGCAAGGTCCAATGCTCCTTTGGCCATTTTAAATTTTCTGCTACTTTTTCAAAATGAAGAAAATATTTGTCAACCTCTTTTTCTTGAAAAGGGGGAACTAATCTGATGTGTTTGGTAATGTCAAAATGAACGCCAGAGTCTAAAGGTTGCCGTTTTACCGTCATATTTTGCATTTCTAATTCTTTCATTCTTAATTCTGTATCAAATTATAATTTTTCCCTTTCTATCTGCATTTGTCTTTCTTTTTCTTTCTCCCTCTCTTCCATTTCCATTCTTTCTTTCTGCACTCTTTCTTCCATTTCCATTCTTTCCTTCTGCATTTGTCTTTCTTGTTCTAATCTTAATTTTTCTAACTCAATTTGCTTCTGAATTTCAAGCTCTCGTATATGCAAACCTGTCTGAGTTACGAGAACAAGAGACAAAGCAGAAGAATCAAGAATTTCCTTATCAACCAAAAATTGAACCAAAATATTTTTTATTTCCTGTTTTAACATGGACTTGTTGACGGTAGTCAATTCATAGTGAGCAGCAATATCCAACAAATCAGACTTTTTGGCCAAATCTAACAGCTCCTGCGAAGGCGCAGTGATAAAAGCTTGAAGGTCAAATGACATGATTGCTTTTTGCTGGTTTTATCAAGTAGATTTTCAATCAGAGTTTATTTATTGATATTTTTCAAAAGTCAATACTTGCTTTTTATGAAACAAATATTTTTATATTTACTGAGATTTTTTAAAAGTCAGTACTTGTTTTATAGCAAACAAATATTTTTTTTCCTTAAAGATCAATATTTGTTTTCTTTAAAAAGCTCAAACTTGTTTTAGCTCAAGAAAATGTTCGATCCCGGACGAGCCCCCAATTTCTGTTACGAGCCAGGCGTAACGAGAAAGAAATGAAAGTGAAACCAGCAACAAGTTTTAAATTATTAACAATATTTATTCCACAAAAAAATAAGACAAGATTCAAAACAAAAGAATGTAAGTAGACAGTACCTTTCAAGTTTATGTCACAAAGTCCCTCTGAAATAATCCATGAGAATTTATAAAACAAATCCTTTGAATATCAGTTTCTGATCCCACAATTTAATGTTCCTGAATTCAGAATTTAAGTCCAGAATGAATAAAATACTAAAGTAATCCAGTATAGAATAATTTCCAGTGAAAGTATACAAAGATGCCCAGATGAAAATCTGTTCTCCTTATATAATATCAAAGAAGGTTCTAGAAAAAGAATTTTCTACAAGCATCTCTTATTTTCCAGTTCCAATCAAGAAACTTCTAAATCTTCCATGACATTCCAAAAAGAACTCAGTCCAGAATCAAGGACGTAAACATCATGTTATTGTAAACATGTTGAACATTCCAGAAAGTTATTTTTGGAAACATTGTAAATAAAGCTATTTATGGAAACATAGTAAACATGTTGTTTAAAACAATTGAACACCCTGTTATATAACAATATCAAAATCAAAATCGTCCCGTTTATCATAAATTTTGGTGGAAACTGTACCATTAGATATACATAGATTCAAATCCAAAACAGGTGCCTCGGTATCGGAAGAATTTGCTCTATTTAATTGGAGTTCTGTTGGGTATATCCGGTCCACCATTTGGTCAAAGTAAATATTGTCAATATTTAAAAAATCGTCAAGGTATCTTGAAGTTGAATTGAAAGCCTCAATTATGTCAGCCTGATTTTCACGTGAGAGAGACTTCATGAAATCTCTCTCATAACAAAAAAGAAACAAATCTGCAACAAGAGGAGCACAATTAATTCCCATCGGAATACCAATAGTTTGTCTATAATGTTTAGTTCCAAATCTAATAAAAATATTATTCAAAAGATAAACAAGGGATCACAGACTTTTTGACACGACCATAAATTGTGATTATTATATACATCAGAAGTGAAAAAAGCACATTCTTCGTTGCAAGCCAAATATTGGGTATTCTCCCGAATAAACGTTCGGTTAATTAAATCAATAAGTTTATCTTTTATAAGATGATGAGGTAACGTAGTATACAGTGTAGAAAAATAATAATATGTAGACAATTTAGAAGCCTGAAAGTTTTTAGATTTAAATTTATTGAGAACATCATAAGAATTTTTAATTGACCAAAAATAGTTAATTCCGTCCCTTTCGTATCATAGTATCTAATCCAATGTTTTTAACAGCAGTAAGGCATGAAGTTAGCAGTTTGGACAAAACAGTAGTCGTACAAGAACTAGAATTAGCAATGAAACGTGCTTTATAAGGTCGTTTATGAAGTTTCGGTAACCAATATAACGTAGGAAGTCTGTCTTGCTTTTCTTTAATACTCACTGCAAACTTAGCAGTAATACCGATAGAATGGGTATTGACAATAGATCTCTCGTCAGTAGAAATCCGTTCATATGTTTTGGTACTACCAAGTTCTTGTTTTAGAGTATTGATATAATAATGACGTCACACAACAACAACATTATTAAACCTGTAAGAATGTAAGAAAACAGTTAATTGCAAATTTTATGACACCATTTTGAATGATACAATTTAATTTTTTCCAGACATCTTTCGGGCTTTCGTACTTATGGATTTTCTATAAACAATATTCGTATAGAACAGTGTATTGTACCTACGTAAATCTTAAAAATATATGTTGAGGGGAATCGCCGCGCATCTCTTCATGTCCATAATTTCAAAACCTTTTGTTGACGAAATTTACCCGGTTAGAATGTATGAAGACCGAACATAGTAAGTGACGTAGCTACGCAAACAAAACTGTTCATCAGAATTCCACAAATTACACGCCATCTTACAAAACGCGACAGGAATTTTAAACAATCAGTACTAAAGCATATTCAAACATCATTTGTAGAGATTAATTTATCGCGAGTTGGTTGTATTTTACCTTTTAGTATATACCTGTGTACTTTAGGCTTATTAGAATTTACAGTTGCTTGGCGCAGCTCTAAACCAGTATAATGCAAAATGCATGCATGTTCCAAAATGCAATTAGTTTCGAATGGCTATACACGGGTTTTGTATGAACCAATATCCAAGCTTTATAGATATAACAACTCAGGCGTATATCTTTCCGATTGTAGGGTTACATTTTTGTAAGATACATTATTGAGAAACCCGACTAATAGGGCCGTCAGTGTTTGAAAAACATAGGGTATAATTTCATAGAATACTCCTCCAGTAGCTGTTAGATGCAAGTCTGGTAGGGGAATGGACGGCCGGGTTTAGGGATGGGTGTGAAGGGCAATGATGGTGTCATAATATTTCAGGGAATATGGTATTATTACTAATCATTATTAATTACCATTATACTTGATCTAAACGATTATTTCGCTGGTAGACGATGTTTTCTATCACCGAATTCGCTGGCGTTGGTGGAACTCCTTGCCTTCTTGCTATACCTCTGCTAGCATTTTGGTTGGGTCCATTTGTGCCAGCTGGAGGTGTGGCCAGAGGGGATAATCTGGAAAATATGCTGTGGCATGTGGTGCATGAATCAGGTCAAGATTATTTGCTCCGGGCTTTCTGTCCTGATATTTGTGGTTATAAGGTTGGTTATATTTTAGATTATATGGCCTTAAATATGTCCTCGAGCATGCGCAAATTGCACTGATTCAGGTTCATTCCACACATTCGAAAAGTCTTAACCGGGCGTTTTCTTACCATTGATACATTTTATAGTCCAGTGATTCTGAAAGCGGACAGCAATTGCCCTGAGCAGACTGCGCGGGGGTTTTGGATTTTAAAAGTTTAATCTATATACGTAAGACACAAGTGAAATATGGATACAATAGATGACAAGGATAACAATAGTTATTCAAATTACTACTGCGTAATTTCAAATATAGCGACGTCATGACATGTGACGTTTTTATCTAGTGTTATTATGTAAAATCATTTCCTGAAGTTTGAACTGTTTAAAACATTAATAGCTCCATGGAGAGAGAGAGAAAAGTGTAGTTTCCATAAATTAATTTAGGTTTATATCACAGTAAGCAATAAATGCCGATGCGTTTCAACTAGAGTGTGTTTTGACCCTTTCACCTCTGAGTTTCGGAAGTGGTCTCTTTCATCTTTGAATTTGCACAGTTTCATTGTTGAAAATTGGAGTTTCAGTCTAAACTAAAAACAGAACGGTAAACAGTGAGGATCCTCAGTAGACTGCTCTTTCTGGATCTACAATGTTTGCATAAGCCTCTGCGTTGATCTACAGCTTTGAATTGGTTAATGCAAATATACATTATGTCCTTCTTGAAGAATTTTAAGTGATAATGCATGATTTAGCAGGTTTTGTTTTAAAGTTATTGTTTATTTTTCTTGTTTTGTTTCATTACAGAAAATGAAATTAATGGAACGAAACACATTGTCAAGTTATCACTAAACAATGTTAGACAAATAGGAGAAAGCAAAACTAAAGTTACAGGCAATATTTAGTATGTCGGCGTAAACACTTTTCGCTCTGTCAGAAGCAACAAATGGATGTGCAAATAGTAAAGATCCTGGCAAGACGGCTCGAACTGAGGTGTCTTATTTAGATCTACATTGATTGATATCTAGTATTTGATGTTTGACTACCGCATCTTTTTTAACAATAGATATATCCACATTCAAAGACGGAAGCTCAGGTTTGAAAGGGGCTATATATTAGAATCATTGGAAAACATGCCTCATTTCTCTGTATTATCTGAATCTAAAATACAGCTTTCCAAGTATTAATTATAATAAGCTGATTTAAAAGCTTTTAGATATCATGTGCTTTGTTTTGGTTAGCGAAAAAGAGATAAGACAAATGAGCCGGGGATTAGCAATTCCTACAAGACAACAAGTGTGCTCAGTGTAGACTCAGATAAACCTGCGTATCTGCGCAGTCTGATCAGAGCTTTTAGAGGATACACAGACTGATCTGAGTGCGCTGCGCGCACATGCACTCTTGTAGGAAATGCTGTACCTCGGCTCAAATGATATTGGGCTCTTTCTCCTCCTGTATATGTTACTTGCTATATGTAGGTATTTATAATAAGTGTCGTAGATTCATCACTCATAAACCTTTTTTTGTAAATTAAATATTACGATTTCTGGGCCGCTCGTACGTTTTATGTTTTTCCCCGGTAAAGATTGTCCTACCTTGTGACAAAAACTATTAATATCTGGTATATGTCGGCAAAACCCTCACTTGTTCGTCATGTTTTTCTACCCAGTTTTGTTAATACGTGTTTATTTGAAGAGTATATTTTCTATGAAATCTCAATTTAGAAGATAGAAAGAGTTTCTCTCTTTATTAGGGCTTGTGTTCAAAATTTTAAATATATCTAAATGGCTGCACCTTTCGGCATATGCACCCGCTGTTTTCAGTTTTTTATTTAACAGTACTTAACTAAAGCTTAGCCACTGTAAAGCTAAATCTTTTCTAAAGCCTGTTCAATATATTTGCCACTCAAGTAAATATATATTCCAATATTGAGACCTGATATGAAAATGTTTTAAAAAGCTTGTGTGCATAACATCTCCCAAAATATATCGCAGGATTGTAAGATATTAAACTGATTTCGGTAAGGACTTTATAACCGGAACAGTATTATGGTCAAGCACAGCAATTAAAGAGCAACATGTTAGCCAGAAAAAAAAAATCTGTATATGTTGAATACACTTTGAATCATCGGATAAGGTCTAACGTGTTAATTAGACTTTGGTGACCTTGACAGTTTTGTGTGCTTTTATTTGTCAAGCACGACACGTAAAGGGCAAGTTTCCTTGACTTGTGAAAAATGTCTAACCAAACATGGCGCGTTCCGTGTCATGTTTCTACGGCTTCCACACATGCACCTAACGGCAGCTGTTGCGATTACAAAATATATCGAACTGGAACTCTTGTAAATAAAGAACAAATCAAAAACAGAAACTTACAGACGCAGATGATTTATGTCTGTTCAATAGGAATAATTGGATAATTTAGTACTCCTCACGTCAACTAGTAGCTTTATGTCGTGTGATGGCCGGCAAATATCCCCTTCTATATACTTTTAATGTTGTTATTAATTCAGTCTACGGAGATGAACATTGCATAGTTATCTTCATATTTCATTTTTGTCGTGAGTGGAACTTCATTTGCGCATATACTGTATAAGCAAAATACTTAGCGTTAGGACCGAATAATGCAATTATAACAACATTGTAATATCTTTTATAACCAACCACACGATAGTGGCGGGGTATTATGGTGTCAGGTTGGTCGTCCGTGTGTCTGTACGTCCGTCTGTCGTAAGTCAGTCCGTCGTCCGTCTATCGTTCGTCTGTTCGTGCTTTGGTTTAAGGACGATAATGAGTACATTTCGATGGCTTTTCACCAAAGTTGTTATGTGCATAGAACCTGTGGATATCTGGTTTGGCATTGTTAAGTTATCTGCCCGCTACACCTGTTCACCATTTTTCAGAAGGAACAAAATATGTTTTGAAACCCATCTCTCCTAAAAGTGTAAGACTGTCTTTTAAATGGAGTAACAGTAAGACAAACAAATTTCTCGTGTATTTTTGTTTTTCACTGACATCTGTTTATCAGCACAAAGCTCAGAAAAATGTTACAAAGAGGCTACGATTTCCATTTGCCTGGCCTTTGATAAATTTTAATAATGATGTAGTATATCATTAAAGTCTAAAGTCTGTGGACGGCATATTTCGCGGCATTGTTTGTTATGTTTTTCATGCACGTTTCAAAGGAATTAGGCGGCTGCAAAACTAATTGATGTTACATGTTTGTTTATGAATATTTCAAAAACGGCGAGTGTCAAGAGGTATATGTCAGCAAAGCCAAATAATTGTTCTTGTTTAATATGTGTTTCGGTTGCTAAGAAATGTCCGTTAGTTGTTCCTTATTTATCCTTTTCTTTTCCATTCGAAACATCTTAGCTGTTACTGTGGGAAACTAGTATGGGTTAAATGTTTACCTGGCTCTATGACAAATAAGATATGCATTGCACAGAACGCTTAGATGTGGAAGTGGAATAGAAAAGGTTATTATAATTGAGGTTTTTGGAGGATAAAATGATAATAAAATAGAAAGTATCCCTAAGTAACAGTTCGGTCTCGAACAGGGAAAGGAAAGGATATATATTTCAAATATGTCAATGTTTGTGTTAATGGAAATGCTGTTTCTTAAAGGTGGTACTAAAATTAATTTCTTTTCTGATTTCATTCAGTTGAAATATCTTATGATTTACATTTGAGCGAGCGCACGACAAAAACCTACAATAAGATCTGTGTAATCAGCGAGAACAGATCAGTCTGCGCATCCGCGCAGTCTGATCAGAGTATTAGCTGATCGCATGTGCCTTCTACAGCCTCCGGAAGGAGAGATAAAAGGGAACTTCTGCATTACTGAGTGGATGTAGTCTTTGCTAGTCACACAGGTCTTATTGTAGGTTTTGTCGTGCGCTGGGTCATTTACGCTGCTAGCTTTTTATGTATTCTAGCAATATACATGAGATTGATTCCATTAACTCTAACCAAATTAAGCATGTAGTTTGATATAACATACAAACAGAAATGATCCAGTTGTATTTCGTATAAGCCATTACTGAGATTAAAATGCAAATCCTTTCCTTTCCCTTCTAGAGTCTAGGAAAGATGGGCTTGGAACACGGAAAAAGTGTCTATATCTCTGTACCTATTGTTGAGTACCAACAGGTTCGAGTAGAGCATCATTGTGTCTCCCTGAAATTTGTCGCTATGTACATACAGGGTTCCAGATAAGCCGAATAACTGAATGCCGTTGCGCGTCATTTAATTTTTGCCAAACTTTAAGCATATCAGATATCCCTATCGTTAGACATAAAAGGTGTGTTTTTTTGCGGAGACTGAAAACAAATATCAGCTGAGCAAGATTTTTATTTAAAACTTACCTGGAGCCTTGTATAAACCCAATAACATTCTCTAGATTAATAAACATTTCTTTGTAGGGATTTATTCGCTTTATAGTCCAAGTTTTGATATTTGCATTCGATATGGCTGAGTATCTGGGCCATTTGCTTATTCCGATAAGACAATCTTAAAAAACAAAGAAAAAAACAAAAAAAAAAAAAAAAAAACAAAAAAAAAAAAACAAAAAAAAAAAAAAAAAAAAACAAACAAACAGAAAAAAACACACAAAAAAAAAAAAAAAAACAAAAAAAAAAAAAAAAAAACGGATTATTTCGTTTTGCGCAGGATCTCAGTGATATTTAAAAGCCACTCAAGCATCCTCAAAATAGTTTTGTCAGATAAAATATTAAAACCGTAATCTATGTAACTCTTTATTCCAAAACAAGCAGAAAGCCAAGTACTTTGAACAAACGTGTCAGTTGGATTGTGAAATGTAGTGCTAACAATGAAGTAAAAGAAAAACTGAACAGTTAGACTAGATGAATGGAAGAGCAATTTGTTAATTTATCTCAATGTTATATAAGATGATTTTCTTGCCGCTATACCTAAAAGCGCAAATTTCTAATTTAGATAGAAAGGTTCTAGTGCGTAGGTGATAGCATTTCAAAAATTGTTTCAGCACAGAATTAAAATTCTGTAAAAATAATGTCAACACCGGTAGATATAATATTATTAGATTGTTTATTTGATGCAGTTTGTCCTTTAATTTTTGTAACATTAAAGTTTAATAATTTGAACGAAGGCAAACAATATGTGTTCACTAAAGTAGATATCTCTTTCTTTATACCTGCGTATTCTTTGTTTCCCTGATGACATCATTTGATGTGTGCTCGGCTGGGCAACGGAGAATGCGTCTTCTGCCTCATTTCAAGGGCTATTTTACTGCACTGGTCATGACAGTTCAGTGTGTTTGGTGGGATATGCATTGCTTACTGGCCATAGCAGTTCAGTGTGTTTGGTGGGATATGCATTGCTTACTGGCCATAGCAGTTCAGTGTGTTTGGTGGGATATGCATTGCTTACTGGTCATGACTGTTCAGTGTGTTTGGTAGGATATACGTTGCTTACCAATACATGCTCCTCACATTTATTTTTTATTTCAAGTATATCAGCTTTAGTGCTCTGAATGAAGATTAAAGTATGATAGGAGTGCTCCTCAGCATAGCACATTGGGATGTAGTTTTCTTTTTATAGTTTGGCTATATGATTAGTAATTTTACATTACGGAAACACGCCTGTTCAAATATATTGAAAATTTTACAATCTAACTAGGAAATTTTCAGATAAAAAATTCTGATATTTTTCATATTTCTTCTCAAAACATAGATTGTGATTACTCGTTAGAACCGCCTCGGCGAGGTGGTTCTATCCACAATCTATGTTTTTTAGCAAAATAAGAAAAAATATTATATACCCCTGTAAACCTCTGTTTTCTGTATAAAGTGGGGTTCAATGGGGTCAAAATTATAGGCGTATTTTTGTGATGAATTCAGTGGCAGGTTCGGTATACATCACAAATAAATATAATTCGTGTGCGTATACTTCCCAAAAACGCTTAGCAATTTGGATTGAAGAAATAGATTTATTCAATTTGTCTTTTGTGTAGCACTTAGAAACTCTATGATGTAAAATAACGTTACCGTGGACATTGATAAGAACTTACAGGCTTTGTCAAGGGATGTCAGCAAAGTTTAAATATGCCTAGTATACAAACTATCCAGAAGCCAAATGTAACCCATCATGAAAACATGCCTATGTAATTTTGACCCCCTTAAACCCCATTTTTATATAGTAAAACTGGGGTTTACAGGGGTATACATTATTTTTCTTATTTTTGCTTGAAAACATAGATTGTGGGTACTCGTTAGAACCGCCTCACCGAAGCGGTTCTAACGAGTACCCACAATCTATGTTTTGAGCAGAAATATGAAAGATGTCAGAGTTTTTTTTTTTCTGAATTTTTTCTGCTTTTGGAGGTGAAAGTTTCTATATATTTGAATAGGCGTGTTTTCGTAATGTATTGCACTGTTTGATAGTGTTTGTGCTTGACAGCACGGAATAATTATTTAAGATAAAGCTTTCTCACTGCGGCAGTTGAAATAAATACTGTAGATGAATATTTCTTAAATGAACGCTTCTCTCATTAGATAACAATCTAATTCTTCTTATCAATTTTAATCAGGACACTAGGTGTATTATTTTACAGCATTCTGAACAAAACGTATCGATTGTAACATTGCAATGTTTCCTAGCTCGTAAATCCAGTAATGACATATAATTTCTGATTAAGCTAATATGGAAAGTTTTGCGTAATAGTAGATCTAGTGGAGGCTGGTTTTCTGTTCTATTCGTAATGCAAAAATAAAAAAAATATCAACTGTCCTAGTTCGGTTGTACTTCAGAATTGATTCTTTTTACATTTTCATTTTCATTTGCACTGCACAGATACATTTTAAAGCAAGTTCTCTGCAATACGGCCCAGACATTTAGTCTTAACATTATATATATACACACATCATACTTGCAAATAGCTGTTCCATCATTATAGTATCTACTGCGTATTTAACTTATATACTGGGACACTTTTACTACTTACCATACTTCTAAATTTCTACTTCCTGTTCATATGTCTAAAATATTGTTGGATGAGTGACAAACTGTGTAGAAACAGACCAGACGCCGCAAACCGCGGCGTCTGATCTGCGTCTACACTGTTTGAAAGGCCGTCCTGTCCCATGTCCCAATCCTTAGATTGAATATGGTACGTACAATTCCAAACGCTATAACCCAGTTGCGTTAGTCATTAGTGTTTAAAATACATTTATATAGGTTTTAGTGTATATATATAGAGAGACTTTGAACACAAATAGTCAATAATAAAACGCGTATACGTTGAGTAATGGAACATCTATTTGGGTAGATGGGCTTTAGAGTTATATCAATTTTGTAATGTGTTATGTAAATGCATAGTATTATATGCATTGTATTGTAATAGTAACATATGCGTCGCCAAACAAACATGGGTTTATATCATATGGGAAAAATAACCTAAACCTGCACGTGCATTCAGACCACTGAATGGACATTTACTATTGTATATATATCAAGGTTTAAATCGGCAGATAGGGAAGGTTGTCTATCTCAGATTGCCAAGACGTGCAAGCCATAAGCTACCCAGCCATTTTTGTTTGACGTAGCACATAGGATTATACCCATAATTTGAAGCTGCTGCACCGTTTATATACCATATATCGCATGAAGTGCATGGGAATAGCTGAGATGCATGTCAGTTTGTGTATCCATATTAAAGGAGCTAGAAAAGCTTGGTAGATTTTCCGCCATTCTTAACAAGGTTGAGAGCAATTCATTGGCTACTTTCCTGGGCCCAGTTGTTCAAAACTAACGATGTCGTTAGTTAGCGTATCGTTAAAACTTTGATAATAAAATATAGCATATACGCTAATATCTTTGTTGAAACAATGTGCAGCTTTTGCATTTGCAAGAGCAACTCATATTTTTACAGCAAAAAATACCTGTGAATTAGATATTGTACTTACTAGAACAGCTAACATTTTCACCACTAACGAGCTCGTTAAACTAACGATGCTTTGAACAATTGGGCCAAAACACTTATGAAAAGAGGTCTACTCTAAAAGCAAACAGAAAGAATTTGCTTACTTTGGGAGTAAAATTCTTCTTGTAAGAATACACCTCCTCACAGAAGAGAATTGAACAATTTTGGCGGAGTTGTCTCCCCTGAAAAGATATCCACTTAAACCACATGTACACGAGGCATGATGAATTTGAAATTAGATTTTATTGATTTGGTGATGGAATCGCGGAAGAAACAAAACGGAAGAAAAAAAAAAGAACTATTTTAATATTGATAATTGGATCTTTTCCGACTCAAAAAGCGAATGATATATCAAAAGGTTAGAAGAAAGGAAGGGGTTCGAAAACGAATTATACAATAGGTTTTTCTTCTGATTTTGTAAACCTGCCTGTAGGATAGAGATATAGATACTGAGAAGTCTGACCTGCAAACGTTATGCACGTCTTGTTGATATTCATTCGCTTTCTGGGCAGCAGACGACTGGCGATATTTTTTCAAAAAAGGTTCCCGAAAATCAGGATGTTATATTTCAAGCAGATCGTTTTCATTTTGAGATAATCTGCATGAAATGTTAAAATATTTCTTTCTGGGAAAATATGAGAAAAAAAAAAAAATGATACAAAGTGTCGCCTTTTGCTCCGTTTACCCAGCACGCTTAGCTTTAACAGGAATGAACATCATATATTTTGAGCAGATTACATTGAGACACAGGCACCTATGGATCTACGCCGCTCATTAAGATGATGCAATAGCTTTATTAATGATTAATTCACAAGCAAAAAGGTGTCTTCGAACATGCGCAAAATGCAATGATCCAGATTCATTCTGCGCATGCGCAAAGTCTCATCCGGACATTTGCTCTCCATTGATACATTATTTAGTTCCAGTGATTCTGTTAGCGGACAGCGAAGGCCCTGATCAGACTGCGCGGAAGCACATGCTGATCCAGGCCTTTGCTGCCCGCATATGCTCGAAGACAAGTTTTTGCATGGTGCGACCCAATTTTCGTCTGCTGAAAGCTTTATACAGCACGATAAGTGTTAACCCTTGTCCTGCTGAATACATTAAGATGCCACGCCCAATTTCAATTTTCTGCCAATCAGATTACTTGATATAGGTTTTTTATCACATACTTAATGGCAAAAGGTGCAGATCCAGATCAGTTGGCTTCTTCAGAAGCCAACTGATCTGGATCTACACAGTTTGCAAAGGCAGGACATATCCTGGTTCAGCAGGACTAGGGTTAAGTGAACATCATAGACTGTGATAGATAGCATTGGTACATCTACGCACCTACATTGTTCATTTACGTGATACGGTAGCTTTTCTGATTATGAATTCGTAATTGATTTTTTGGCTGCTGCAAGCAGAATTAACAGACAGTGTATTTAAATATTTACAATATGTTTGTCCTGCAAATGTGGATGATCGCTTATTTGTTCGAATAGTCCAAACAGAAAAAAAAAAAAAAAAAAAAAAAAAAACTCAAAATGCACTGGCCAAGCACTGAACGACAAGAAATGATAACAAGATTATAATTTCACTGAGAATTGAACAAAAAAACAAAACGGAGCGAAACTGCATAAAAATACAGCTTGGAACGATCAACAGCCAAATGTTTTGTGGAATCCAAACCTGCTTATTGGAGCCTAACTGTCGTCCTTAAGCCTGATAAAGTCCCAGCAACACATGAATTTTCGAGTAGCATATGGTTTAACAACTCTTCAGTGGATCCAACACACACACACACACACACACACACACACACACACACACACATAAAATCTCAGCACTCTGATGGAACATTGATGAAGCAATCAAAGTCAGGGCAAAAGCAAATCACCCGAGGCCCTAATTGGTCGGACGGAGCGTTAAACCATATTAGTTGGAACAAACTAAGCAATCAATGTATACGGAAATCATATAAAAATTTACTGACATAAATGACTACACATACGAGGGTCCTGCAAAAAGTTTTGTCACTGGGTTCGGATTACTTCAGTGCTACGTTTTATTAAACATTGTTTTATTACAAACCTTCAGAGTATTCCCCCATTACTGAAACACATTTTTTGTAACCTTTTTACTCAGTCGCGAAAAGCAGATAAATAGTCTTCTTTTAGTATCTGTTGGAGACACTGATAAACAGCGCTGACAAGAGAACTTCTAGACGTATACTTATTTCCAGAAAGCATTGTCTTAAGCCTTGGAAATAAAAAGAAGTCACAGGGACTCAGGGCAGGTGAATAAGGTAGATGGTTTAAAACTTTTACCTTTTCAGAAGCCAAAAAAGACTTAACAACCTCACAATTATGAGAGGAGACGTTGTCATGTAAAAGCCCATCCTTTGCTTGGTCGTTTCTTATTGTAAAACTCTTTCACTTTCTTCAGTACAGAATTCTTGCAGAATCGGCCAGTGACTGTATGACCAGATGGACAAGGCACTTGAACGACTGGCCCACTTGAATTAAAGAAAATTGCGTACAACATCTTTTTGGAACTTATGGATCCTTAGCAATACATAGGCGTTTTTGATCTTTTCGCTTCCATTGCTTATTATCAGCCTTCTTTGTGGCTCAAACATGTGCACCCAGGTTTCATCATCTGTTGGCAAGTTAGAAATAACCCGACTATTACAGCCTTTGTATGATTTCAAAAGTTCCCGGGCACATTTAAAGCGTTGTGTCTTTTGCTCCTTAGTGAGCAAAAGTCCAGGGAGTGCCACAATCACAAACCGCAGCCCTTGTCAGACCCCAAGAGGAAGAGGAAACCGACAAATCTAAACAACTACAAACCGAACAAATGTACGAAAAGCACTAAGATTAGCTCTCTCTTCCCTAAGCGAGGTAATCGCAATACTAAAAGGACTGAAACACAAGAACAAAATGACACACGGAAAGACACACAACAAATCACCTCGTAGAATAAACCACAAAGCATCAAAGAGTAAGACTAGCATCGGGACCACCGCAAACCTTTCTCAGGCCCAAACGCTTTTTCACAATTGTTTGCACAATGCCTTCTGATATGCCAGTACAACTAGCTATTTCTTTGACAGACAATCGCGCATCCTGTTTGAACACAATATTTACAGCAGCGATGTGAGCCTTGGTAACTGAGGTTTTAGGCTTTCCAGGACGGGTATCATCTTCAACAGAAAATTTCCCAGCTTTAAAAGCTTTAACCCACCTAAACACTGTGCGCATTGAAATGGTCTGAGGTCCATATATACCACACAATTCATTAAATATTTGTTTTGAATCTATATTAAGCCTAATACGGCATTTAATATAGCTACAAATTTCAGTATTCTGGTCCATGTTTCAATGTAACAAGTAAATTGATCAGTGTATATGACTGCATCTATTTCAATTTGAAATAACTCGGTCAGTTGGAAAGCAATTTGCACGAAATCAAAGGGTATCATTTGCTATTTAACACACCATTCAAGTACAGTAAAGCATTTTAAAATATACCTGGGATAAAACCAAGGAAGCCTATTAGTGACAGAACATTTTGCACGACCCTCGTAACAGCAATTCGTCGCGAACGGAACAAAGCAGACTGAACATACAATAGAATGGAATTTTGTACAGAAGATACTGAGAAAATTTCACAATTCACAATCATAGATCTATTCGCGCTCTTAACTGTTGCCTGTTGTAAGATAAATTTGTCATGCACTGAGTGTTCTGACAGTCATAAGCACGATTTCTATTTTAATATGTTGTACCTATATAAGATAAAGCTGGACATTTTTCTGCTGATCTTCCATTTAAAAGCTTCGTGTGCGAAGTACACCTGGGCCCAGTTGTTCAAAGCTAACGACGTCGTTAGTTAACGATTCGTTAAAATTTAAATCGAGTGATATGGGAATATGCTGAAATTTTTTGCTGAAAAAATGTGAGTAGCTTTTGCAGTGCAAAAGCTACTCACATTTTTTCAGCAAAAAAAATCAGAATATTGTATACTGAAACCGCTAAAACAGTTAACGAAAAGACCCTTAACGAGCTCGTTAAGCTAACGACGCTTTGAACAACTGGGCCCTGCATTTTATTTGTCTATGTCATAGCGTATCGTTGTTTATCACAAGGAGCTGATATTTTAATGAATAATGTTTTAACCATCTGTCAACAGATTACAAACAAACCTGTAACGCCATCGGTGTTGTGTTGTTCTTTATTATATATGTTATCAAATATGTGGCTTACACCCGAAAGCACCTGAGGTCAGTGACATTGATTCGATTTGCGCGTGTTTGGTTTTGTCTGTGTCCTCTTCCTCTTGGTGTCTGGGAAGGGCTGCGGTTTGTAATTGTGGCACTCCCTGGACTTTTCTCTTACCTTTTTTTATGTATAAATACGTTTAAATACGTTTAAATAGAATATGTTTGATTATGTTGATGTATGCTATATATTCACACTACTAAAAGTACGAAGCATCAGAATGTCCGCCTTGAAACAGAAAGTAGTATAAGCAGTGGTAGAGGAACGCTTAATCAGTTTTACTCCGGGAAACCGCTCTCTTAATGCCAATGCAGCTCCAAAGTAACAAGCATGTTCGATCCGTATGGTGGCCATGACCCTCGCCAGTGAAATATCATAGTGGAACGCACATAATCACACAAACATAGTGATGATACAAAGCAAAGGGCTCTTGGCGATCAGAATATAAGAACACCGCAATCAGGACCACGTCTGGCGAGACCACATATACTGATAGCCTGGCGAAAACCCTTTCAAACAGATTCAGAAGGGAACCCTCATTTAGTCTAAGGACCGACACACCGCCGCGTAATTAAAGAAGGAAGCAAAGCTATCAACCATAATTGGGTAAACAACAATGTATGCGGTTTCCTGCAGAATCCCCATGGTGTAACTTGTCTTTCTGTAGCAACTGACAATCATTTTCTATTGTTCCGAAAACAAAGTTTGCAAACAATCTTTTCGTATCTATAGACTAAGTCATCATAAAACTCAGGCACCGAGGTTTTAAAACTTTTTTTTTCAATCTGCACTATGGTGAAGCATGGGGGCCGCACTTACGCACTACGCACTACAAGCTGCAGTGATATAAAAAGGATCACGTGATTGAGAAATGGACGCTAGAGGTTTATTTTTCCCTTAATTTGTTTTTGTTTCTTTCCTGCAATATCATGTTAACGTTTTCTCAGTTTCAAAATTCGATATTTGTATAAAGGTTGATAATAATAAATAATCGTACCAGTTTGAGTGTGCTGGAGGCAAGCAAATTTCTGTAACTATAGGGTGTAAGAAATACTAAGCTGCCTGGGATTGCAAAGTAAGCTTCTGGGTCTTATTATTCCTTTAATTAACATGTCTGTAGTCGTTTATTTCATGTTTTAAACGATGACATTTTGTATACACTCTTCCTCATACGTGCACAAGCCAGAAACGTCTGTCTTTTATTGAGTTTGTGTTTCTTTTCACAGTGTAAATGAAATAGTCTATTTAGTTTTGTCCTTTACCTGAAACATATTTAACTGAAACAAAGAAAGAACAAAAGCTACCTTTATTTCTGTTTTCATTTTTCATTCTTGTATTTTGGAAAGTACATGACGTCACAGTTTCTGAAAAGTCAATTAACCTGGATGTTTCAATCTTTGTGTATAAGGGGACATTAAGCCAACACGCAGTTAATATTATCTGCGTCCGTAACAAAATTTTGTGTACAGGTAGGCGAGGAGCTTTTTCTTTTTATCGTTAGATTTAGAAACAAGCTCCTATTTCCCTTGTGTTTTGTTCATTTACATCTGTTCAGTATAGAATATAAGCATGTGAAATTGAAATAAAGAGTTATAATTTGCTCACCAACAAAAGCAGTATGTAATAAAGTTTGATAAGTTAGGATTTGGAACAGAATTCACAACGCATTGTTTATTTCTGTTTTTTTTTTTTATTGGTTGGTCAGACGAGAGACATACTGGTGGCTGATATTGTATTGCCATGCAGTTACTAGTTTCATTTCTTCTTTTAGCAATATATCATCAAAACATATTTTTCATTAAGGACCGACTTTTATTATGACTTGTCATTGGAACATCGTTGCTCCTGAGCAACAGAATTTGTTAGTAATTCATCACGAAAACATGCCTATATAATTTTGACCCCCTTAAACCCCACTTTTATATAGTAAAACTGGGATTTACAGGGGTATACATTATTTTTCTTATTTCTGCTGAAAACATAGATTGTGAGTACTCGTTAGAACCGCCTCGTCGAGGCGGTTCTAACAAGTACTCACAGTCTATGTTTTCAGCAGAAATATGAAAATTATCAGAGTTTTTTTTATCTGAAAATTTTCAGTTTTTAGAGGTGAAATTTTCTATATATTTGAATAGGCGTGTTTTCGTAATGTTGAGCAAGTTAAATGTAATTAAATTTTATCTCAAAAGTAAGTACTCCGTTTTCGGGGTTTGCTATGACAGAGCTGTTTTCAGTAGTCATCAGACGACTAACTGATTATATTTGTCTTATTTTTCCTAGAAAGTAGAATCTGACACTTCATGCTAGTTGTCTCCTTATGAAGAGTCCTCATTTTTTCTAGGAAAAACAAACAAAACAAAATCATAATGTCGTTTGCTGAAATGTTTACCGAACATGCAAAGTGTTTAATGAAAATTTAAAAGGCTGCTTTGGGAAAAACAAACACGTCACATATAGAAAACGAGTCTCGGTTTTATTGCAGAAACGATGTTTGTAACACTGCTTACTGATCGCAAAATAAATACAAATATAATCTAAACTATAGTGAAAGTTCACTTTTGTCGTAAAAACCGTGCGGTTTATCCCGCCGTCGGATTTTGCTAACTAGTATAAGTTAGTTGTTTCACGGTAATTGTCCTTATTTGAGGACTTTAGTATGTCCCCGACCTAAATGCGGACATATGGTTTTGATGCGGATATCGTTCTTATCTGCCCTATATCTTGTGAACCAGTGGTTGGATTCTTCCCAAATATTCGTGGATATATAATTGGGTCAAAAGAATGAACTGATACGATTTTGGTGGCTTTGACTTAATGTTCAAGGTCACAGCAGAAGAAATAATGAAACTTCACGGTGCGTGAGGGGTCATCTGTTTTCTCTGAAAATACTGTTACGGGTTTCAAATTACTTTTCTGTCTAATATTGTGTTCACCAGGTTTATTGTTTTATTATCCTTTATACATTGCGCTATTAGTGTTTTTTTTTTTTTTTTTTTTTTTTTTGTTTTTTTTTTTTTTTTGTTTTTTATTTTATTATCATTTTTTTTATTTTACGTTGATGTTACCGTTGGGGTGTAGGCAAATTCCCGCTTACTTAGTTTCAGTCCAGTGTGTTAGTACGTGTTGATGCATGATATCTGAAGTATGGTCTCGTTTCACTGAAACTCTTTCGGTATACAGATTTCAATAATTATATAATCTCATTTTTGTCTTAAATTTAGTTTTGCACCACTTTAATACCATTTAATGCGTAACATATGTCGATGTTTTAATTGTATGCTGTTTTATATTATTATTGAACATTTACCCTTCACCCCAGCAGTGTATATCTACATGATACGGCTCATAATGAGCTGTCTCATTGGAAGCTACACTGTTTGTCATGCTATTACTGATTTTTTTACTAAACCCCTGCTTGCAACAATTGATGTGCCCAAATTCAGGTATGAATGAGCCCATTTCAGAACTCGGGTTGAAAGGGTTGTTGTTTAGCTATTACACTGCTCTATGTGTCATACATTGGCCAATTTTATTTTCAGACACAGTCACATATTGAAACAATGGTAAGTGATGTGGCAGGGAATACATCAGGACTCGAGAAACGAGTGAACAAAATAGAAGAGAAGCTTCTTAGCCTTCAGGTGAGTATCAGTGCTTTTCATAGCGTCTCGACATATTCCGTTATGCGCAAACATGGAGCTCGTATTTATTACATGAGACCATAATCCTACTAATCGTCGGGAAAGAATACTCTTTCACAAGAGGTTACTCGAATTTTTCTTGCCCCTCTTCTGTAAAATGTTCTACTCTAGAAGGAATAAATTCGTCGCTGTTTTTCCTAGAACCTTTGTCAGAAGGGTATTCGTGTGCCGGAATTCAAACAGTTACTGTTTTGTCATTGGCTGCTCATCATCTCTCCTTCTTTTGGTGTCTCGGGAAGGTTGTGCTTCGCGACTTTAGTATTCCTTGGGTATCTTGATTGCGTGATTAATGTATATACAGTATAACCTCAATGGATCGAACACGGATGGCACGTTTACCGTGGATGATTCGAACTATTTTTTCAGTCCCTACAAAAGTCTTCCAATAGCTCATGAAAACAAATATTTAGGGATTTTTTTTTCTTATTTTATCATGGAATTGTACGTTGTGTGTACTCATTAGTATCGCTCATCGAGGCGATTCAAATGAGTACACTCAACATACAATCATTGTGTAGAAAATCGAAAAGATTTCCCTAAATTATCGCTATTTGCTTCCTGAACTGGTGCCATGATTAACTCTCAGTGGCTCGAACTACCCATGTTTCGAACGAATTTCCATGATCCCAAAGATGTTCGAGCCATTGATGGTCGACTGTATTGTTAATAGTTCCTCTCTAATTGCTGTTCTTTACAGCATTAATATGCATGAAGCATGTTGCCTTTCAGTATATGGACATATCTTCGTGAACTTAACTTACCTTTTTGAAAACCACAGGCCGCCTCTATCTAGTTAACATTCTACCTATATGTGTAACGGTCTGATATGAATTTAAGTAGAAAGGTAAATGGGTAGGAAATTCACTGTAGTATTCACTAATTTTCCCTACTAATTCTAAATTTGGTCATTCATATTAGAATGTGTTTATGTATCTATTTTAGCGGCAACTAGACATGCTCCCAAGTGTGATAGTAGACAGAATGCACACCATTCAATCCGGCTATGACAGACAAATGGAATCAAGGCCTTTACCAGACTTTAGATCCATCAGTCGATTGTCACCCCCTAGACGGCGTCGAATTGTTCCCCTTTCACAGCCTCAGAGCCAACCACCTACCACACAAACAGACATTAATAACACAAGCACAAGCCAAATATAAAATGTGAAAGGAAATAATATACTACCAGTGATACAAATCCTTTGCAGTCTCACCTGCATCCGGTGCTTGTGCTCTCCTTAAAGAATGTTCACCAGAGGCATAAAAACAAACAGTGATTACCTTACTCGACGCCAAAAGCAATTGTCGTGTACCAACTGTGCCGTAATATAGAACATTTTTTCTTTGCAAAGGTTGAGTTAAAATGGAAACGTGTCCTCGAATGGCATCGGTGTGAATCCATACGGATCTTTCGAAGAAATAACATGTAATAACACATAAATATTTGAGCCTTGATATTGGGAAATGTACTTTCTGACGTGTGCTCAACGAGTTGTCCGCATGTTAGATACTTTACATCCTTGTCTATCCAAAGTGCGCCCAATCTAGATTCCGATTAGACTACGCGAATGCACACATATCTGGGCGCACATGTCAGAAGGAACGTTTTCTTGATTTCAGTTAACAAACCACATAATTTATGCAGATAACACTAATACTGTATGGAGTACAGTATAGAATAAGGTGCACACTGAAGGACTTAATATATATTGAATTTTGTAAGTGCTGTCCTAATATACAAGCCGTTCAAATAATTCGGAAATGATTTCAAGCACAATATTCCATATCATATACACATCAAGTAAAGAGAATCTTTACAAAAGTAAGGAAATCGACATTGAAGTGTTTGAAATTAGGTGTAGAATGTAACATCTCAGTAAGAGCTTTGCGTTCTTAAAATAATCTCAGCATCTCACTAGAAATAGCATAATAGAAAACAAGACATACCAAAGGTTGACCTTAATGAAATTCAAGGTTTAGAGAATAAGCAGTGAGTAAAGCACCAATGAGTGTATGATTTATACAAACCAAAAGTTAAAAACGGTTAGGGTAAATTAAAGGCTCCATATTTCTCAAAAATAGACTTCATCATCCAAGAAAGGTTTAATAAATTGATTTATGGTATAAATACAATCATAAAATGTGGGCTCTGACAGCCCGTAAAATTTCAGTTAGTCTCTCGTTCTTGAAATGAAATGATTTTGTATCGTATCTCTGAATTGAATGTTGTCAGATGCTATATTTTATGATCGTTTTAATATTATATGTCAATTTCTTAAACCATTCTTGGATAAAAAAAATATATTTTTGAGGGATATGGAGCCTTTAAGGGGAATAAATACAATGCTGTCAGAATTGTTTACCTCATTCTTAAACGGGTTCACTATAAAAGAAGTCCCAAACAAATTATTTCCCTTTAGGGTAAACAGTTAAGCATCCGAAGGGTGGGGTGGGGGTGTTTGTAAGAAAGTCTCCTAAATTGTTTCATTTGGACAGGTGTCAGAAAACTGAAACTGGTTTCATCCACCTTTAGAGAGTTTCATACGTTTATTTCATAAAATATTAGTACTAATGCTACATAAATTGTTATGAGCAGACGTACAACGCTTTTATTACTTCCTAAAAATAATGAGGAATCGTTTCGATTGGTTCTCAAATGCTTTGCTGTTATTGAATTATTGCATTCATAAGCCTCATTTTTTTTACATACCAACACCACTCCGATACATGAATGAATAGGTCGTGCAAATTATCTTTAGTATAATGGTACCAAACTTTTGTCCTGGTAATAATTATAGTTGTATGTGTAAAACCACATAGGTTATGGAAGTTTTATAAGAATATATTTCACATTAACGAATTTGTGGAAATCTACGAGCTAAAGAGCTTGCGAGTAGGTTTCCACCGACACAACTCCTTTACGTAAATCATAGACACGAGCCAACATGATAATGTTTGTTGTATATATACTTTTCGACAGATTTAAACTAGATATCAACGGACATGACAAAAGTGCCAGTGTTTACGTAAATATACTGATTTGCATATTGGAAGTTATCAGACAAAACTCAATTTATTTCATGAAAACTCGTGTGGTAAACTTTCCAATGCGGTTAAATGTCTAGCAATGTCGAAACCGATACAACGATGCTATTAGCAAAGAATGTATGTAATTAGACTGTATATCACTGAATTATTAGGCACATCTATAATCTTTGCCACTCTCTTGGCTAATTCAGCAGAGGGCAAATTGATGATATTCTTATTTTTTTCCCAGAAGACAGGATTTGGCATTTCATGCAAATTGTCTCCATTGGAGACAATTTTCATGAAATGCCAAATCTTGTTTTCTGTGAAGAATAAAAAAATATTTCAATATGTTGTCTGCTGAAAACTTTACCCAGAGTGCATAAGATATAAATTAGACATGTGCGTTAAGGCTGATTCATACTGAATCAAGCAATGATACTGTAAACTGACGTTTATCCAGTGGTGCATTTTGCACAAATACACAGTAAGTGACTGTGACTATTGTAAATGATGGATTGTAATATGTCATATTCCATTTCAGGAAATCTGTGTTAACATACGTGATATCAGCTCAAATGGTCAAACGTGATTTGTTTCTACGGACATTTCTTAGCGAATACGTTTTTATATGTTAGTGTAAGCGTACCCGTTTGCTGTTCGCCAGTAGAATCCAAAATAACAATTTGTCACCCTTAACGAGGTTTGCAAAATATTTTAATCATCAAACGTATATAATAAATAAAAAGTGAAAGGAATATTAATATACGTACCTTTAATCATATCGTTGAAAAAGTGCGTTCTGTAATCACTTGCTGTTCATAACGTCGCTATTTCACCATTACTGAAAATCGTACTTTACGTGACTGCGCAATCCCGTCGCATTACGTACCGTAACCGAAAAGGTGTTTCAGTCAAAAATCTATAAGGGAATGGCTTGTAGATGCTGATTAGACGGCTCGTCACGACTGTCTCCTCTGCATTTGCACTGTTTGCAAAGCTTTCTATACTGGTTTGCAGGAATGAAAGAGTAAAGACTTCTCACTTCTAATTGAATGGCTATCTACTTCCCAAGTCAGCAATTCTGAATTCCAACTTCTTACATTTCACTCTAAGTAGTTGCACGGCAAAACGTTAAAATCTAGAAGTCTATATATTTGATATTGGAAGTCTTAAAGTTAGATACATATCTAAAAGGTTGCCTCACTAGGGCTGCCATATTCCAGTACTAAGTTTTGTTTTGTGTAGAGCGTCAGTCTTAGTGCTCTTAACCCTTTCAGGCCTGAATTTATGAGGTAGGCCCATCCATCTTTGAAAATGGACATATCCATTGACATAAATAGGATGTAAGTCAAAAATCACGAACTGAATGGCAAACAGAGTAAATCTTGACGAGATGATCCGTCTCATCAGGATCTACGATATTTGCAAAGGGTATTTCTTTTGTCTTCAGAGTTGCAAAGGTTAAATACAAACAAGTCATACATTAACTCCCTACACTACATGTACATATTGGTAGATTCTAATTTCGATTTTAGGTATGTCAGACTATGTGATTTATATATTCATTGGGCAAAAGAGTTTAGCTATTTGCAAACAGTGGAGACCCTGATCAGACGCCACATCCTGTAACATATGAATGTGGAGCGCTGTGGTGCAGTGGTAAAGCGTCGGACTCGAGATCGATAGGTACCGGGTTCGATCCCCACTAACAGCAAGTGTTGTTTCCTTGAGCAAGAGACTTTATCCACATTGCTTAGTACTGGTTTATACCCAGGAAATAAGAGGGCCACATGGAAGATTAGTACTAGATTACTAAATGTGTTACCCTCTATAAATAAGGTCGATTATTATTATTATTATTATGATCTGGGTCGGCATTGTTTGCCCTTTCAGGGGCCTTCAGACTACAATAGGGTTATTATATTTATTTCATTATAGTTGTCTAGCTTTTTAATGTGGCGAAGGGATGCAGCGCATTTTATAAAGAATTAACCATTTTAGACTGAACAAATTCCGCCAAAATTATGTATTGGAAGAGGCGAATTTCATTTTTTTTTGTATGTCAGGCTATGTGGTTCAGATATGGCTAAACTCTTTGCAAACAATGGTGGCCCTAATCAGACGTCGCAGAATGCGGCGTCTGATCTGGGTCTGCACTGTTTGCCAGCTTCCCTTTTCGTGGGTATCCAGGCTAAACTGGTTTAAGCTATTTGGTTTAAGCTGTGCGAAGATTCAGTGTATGTTACCATAACAACGAGGCATAACTCTGCGTTACCTCTGTTTACAGTATATCAGTTTTATTTATGTGCACATGAATTTTGAGCTGTAAGTCGGATATGATTGATGTATCCTATTTAACCTAAGTATTCGGATAAAGTGGCCCGATCAAACAGCATAGTCCCATTTCAGTCACCAACTAACGTGTCGTCTGACAAGGCTGTACACTTTGTGCCACTTACCAAGCAATATTTTGGCATATTAACAGGCAGTAAAATAGAGATTTTCGTATATTAAGAATGATAAAGAGATAAGGGGCCTAGATACACTTGAAAAAATTTAAGCCGATTTTACATTACGAAAACAAGCCTATTCAGATATACTGAAAATTTTACCACCAAAAAATGAAAATTTTCAGATAAAAAATTCCTTAATTTTACATATTTCTGACCAAAACATAGATTGTGAGTACTCGTTAGAACCGCCTCAACGAGGCGGTTCTAACGAGTACCCACAATCTATGTTTTTGAGCAGAAATAAGAAAAATAATATATACCCCTGTAAACCCCAGTTTTACTATATAAAAGTGGGGTTTAAGGGGGTCAAAATTATATAGGCATGTTTTCGTGATGACAAGGAAGATAAATTTAGTAACTTCCGGTTTGTTTTCCAATACATCAAGTCCTTTCTGGAAAGGGACTAGTCTGAAAGCAAAGAAACTGCTTTCATTTTAGAATAGAACCTTTTCAACTTGAACAGAATTGTATTCATTAAGTGTAGCAATACCCTTTAATGACGGGGTAATCCCAAATCGCTAACTATGCATGTCGACCGAGCCGGTACTGCATAAAGTTGCTGTCGACCGAGAAATACGGTTTTCGTCCGAGCAGTACAGATGTCGAAAGAGGAATAACCTTGTTTGGATGTCCTTAGGAGGCGAAAACGTAAGGCTTAACATTTACAAAAGCCTTCGATTCCTTTAAAGAGATATCGCGTTATTTGTCTGATCATTTATATACCCTTGTGACACCGAAAAACAAAACAAAACAAATACGACGGTGCTGTCAAAAGCATCTATTTTCATAGAATATCATTTATCAAATGTGTATAAATAAGTCAGAAAGCAATAATATCTTAGTATATTTTACATACCACTGATACTTCTACAAAAAAGGATGTTTTGCATAATTTATGCACTCTGGCAGATTTTATGGACATTTAGAAAAATATCAGGAAACGGCCATCGATTACCAGCGATATGACCGTCGTTAGTATCGTAGTTCATTACGAAAACACGCCTATTCAAATTTATAGAAAATTTCACCACCAAAAACTGAATTGTTTTAGATAAAAAACTGTAATATTTTTCATATTTCTGCTCAAAACATAGATTGTGGGTACTCGTTAGAACCGACTCATTGAGGCGGTTCTAACGAGTACCCACAATCTATGTTTTGATCAGAAATAAGAAAAATAATGTATACCCCTGTAAACCCCCGTTTTACTATATAAAAGTGGGGTTTAAGGAGGGTCAAAATTACATAGGCGTGTTTTCGTGATGCTGAGTGGTACAGTTATCGACGGAATACAAAGACGATAATTTATCTACTAGAACTAAAATAAACATTTTTTTTTTTGACTTCTACTAAAAACTGCACTATAAACCAGGTTTCACTTTGAGCCATGCAAAAAGCAGACTGATGTCAACAAGGTCCTGATCAGACATATGCCCAGAGACACGTTTTGCATGGCGCAGCCTGCATAATGTCGGTCATTTCCCAACAAACACCCTGTCTTATCGAAACACTAGTTGCAAGGCCGTAAAGCTGACTAAATGCTATTCTAACACCGTTTAATGGCCGATTCGCGTAAAGCTATGATAGCAGCGCCCATGCAAGATAAGTAATTCCTCATTTCCTTGCTCTCCAGTTGCTGTTTCCACTAAAAGAGATAATACATTCGGTGGAGAAGAAAATTATCATTACAAAAGAAAACACGCCTATTCAAATATATAGAAAATTTCACATCCAAAAACTGAAAATGTTCAGATAAAAAACTCTGATATTTTTCATATTTCTGGCTGAGTACCCACAATCTATGTTTTTGAGCAGAAATAAGAAAAATAGTGTATACCCCTCTAAACCCCAGTTATGAGAGCCTTTATGCGAACCGAAATTTTATGTATTTCTGTATAAAGAGTAGCATCGGGACCCAGGGTGAAGTTAGCTAGCTGTAAAAGTGCTTTAAACCCCCCGGTGGTTTACTCTACTGACCGTTCTAAGGCGGTGGTCCCGTTGTTAGTCTAACTCTTTGTTGCTTTGTGGTTTATCCTACGAGGCGATTTGTTGTATGTCATTTTGTTCTTGTGTTTTTCAGTCCTTTTAGTATTGCGATTACCTCGCTTGGGGAAGAGAGAGCTAATCTTAGTGCTTTTAGTACGTTTGTTCGATTTGTGCTTGTTTGGATTTGTCGGTTTCGCCGTCCTCATGGTGTCTGGGAAGGGCTGCGGTTTGTTGTTGTGGCGCTCCCTGCACTTTTCTCTTACCTTTTTTTTTACTATATAAAAGCGGGGTTTAAGGGGGTCAAAGTTATATAGGCATGTTTTTCGTGATTTTTACAATGTTTTTGCTGATGCAGAGTTATTATATCCGATGTCTTCAAACATTCGATCTGAAGTTCGTAGAACAGTTTCATTCTTCAGCCAATTCGTTCTTAAACAGTTCGTGTTTTTGAAAATGTACAGACATTATGAACATTTGAAGTGTTTACAATGTATTTTTGAGTCTATTTCATATTTGTTCTGCCATTTATTACAAAATGATACATTGAAAAATCTGAATAAGAAATTTCAGGCTAAAATAAAAAGTTACACTGGTTAAAATGTTACGATAATTGATATAAGTTTTGGCGTTATACCAGTTAACTTCCTTTACATACTGTGCAAGATTGCTGTGCTAGTTTTCATTTTAAAGATCAACATGTTCACATAACTATCGTATGCCACTGAAAACATTTGGACACTCAACAGGGACAGATAACAGTCCCACACCAAGATACTCCAGTGATCAACATGTTCACATAACCATCGTATGCCACTGAAAACATTTGGACAATCAACAGAGACAGATAACAGTCCCACATCAAGATACTCCAGTAATACTTGCTATACTTAGTTGATACCTTAAGGTTAACCGATTTTCGTCTCTACCTCATCCATCCATACATCTTTAGTCTATCCTCATCGATCCCCATAACTTCACCTACCACACACATACCATTCTCTTACCATATATATATATATATATATATATATATATATATATATATATATATTATATATATATATATATATATATATATGTATCCATAACTTCACCTACCACACACATACCACTCTCTTACCATATATATATATATATATACCACCAGCCGCAACAAGTAACATGATTTATTTTGGTGATATCTCTGCCCACTCTTTACCTGCTTGCAGTAGTGGCTAAATGACTCATTTGGAAAAAGTAATCAATTTGAAGAATTTTGATAAAATCTTTGATGTCTTATTTTATATAAAACACGTAAACACAAATAGCAACAAGTTATTGTAGGCAATCCTTGCCAATATGAAGCAAGAGATTACTATCAAGCTTGAATATTTGTTTACATCAGCGATGAGCCAAGAGCATTTCTATTACGTAATCCTGCGCACCCGTGCGCATTGCTTTTTTCGCAAATGTGGAACAAATACATGTAAATAGACGATTCTTCAGAGAATGTGCATGTAGATTTAAAATCATTTAGTTCCCGTCCCAAGTCGTCCGACATGATTCATTATCATTCGACATGTGTTTCTGTAAAATTCGGTCCTGTCTTCTCAAAGAGCACAGGGCAACGAAAAATATATCAAACCCATTTATGCCTAGCGTCCCTTGAAATAGACATTGGCAAACAATGTAGACCCAGATTAGACGCCACAGAAAATCTGATCAAGGTCTCCACTTTTCTGCGGTGTCTGATCAGAGTCTACAGGGCATTATATACAGGAATTTATATCAAAACATGGTTATAACAAAATAACCAGACATCCCTTCTATGGACATGGACTGGTCTAAAGAGCTAAGGCCGAAGAGTCCACTCGGAATATTTGGGTTAAAACAATGTAAAAAAACCAAACATCTACGAAAAGCTATCTCAGACAATGTAGATGGTTATGAGGAGATAGTTTTATGCTCTTACGACTGTGCAGAGCACTTTCATTTACTTAGCGGATAGACATACCGTATTCGACCTAATTACCGCACATACCCCTATAAGCGCACAGTGAAGCAATTCCGTAGTCATCATATTACAGCCAGTGTACTTTTTGTTAACTTCTTTATAAAGACATATGTTGTGGGTACCCATTTGAATTGCATCGACTTGTCGATGCAATTCAAATGAGTACCCATAACATATGCCTTTATAAAGAAAATCAGGAAAAATCGCATAATCGTCATCAAATAAGTCCTTTTCTGATCTTTTTTATAATGTATCCTTAGTAGGTAAATACATGTTTTACCACAAATGAGTGTTTCCAGTAATTTTGAAAAACCTAAGCGCACAGTGCGGTAATTAGGTCGAATACGGTACGTAAAATAAAACATGACATAAACTGACTGGTACGGTTTACGCTAATGCTTCAAAGAAATAAAGCTATAATGGCTGCTATATCTGATTGATGTAGAATGATGCAATAAAGATTTCTTTTAAGAACTGTTTCATGGTCCAGTTGGTTCTCAAACAGATCCTTTCTTAACCGCGGTTACGCTTACCCGTTCGTTAAAACTGATAACTCTCATAAGACATGATTCTGTCAGCACGTGTATGGCCGATTGTTGTATCAACCTACTGTTGTTTGCTCAGTGATTTCCTGTACTGGACTGTTCACAACCAGACTGGTTCTATGACCTTAACTTCGTGACGTCACGGGACTTGACTAACTAGTCTAGCGGATAAGCAGTCTAAGTCTCTAACCAGTCTGGTGTAACCAGTCCATGTCCCGTGACATCAAGCGGTCAGTGTCACAGTCTAAGAATGGTTCTCGATCAGACTAACCAATCTAATGGTAAGCAGTCCAAGTTCCGTGACATCACAAGGTCTGATGATGTTTTGATGAGAACTGAAATTGTCACAGTAAGTGAAAACTCTTCTTTGGATATGATCAAAAGAATGTTTTGGATTAATATGCTATTCTATCCAGATGAATCTATTCAGTGAATCTGTGAAAAATTAGAAAAGACAATGTGCTGTAAAATCTCGCTTTAAGACTCAAAAAGTTGAAACACGATGCGATATATCAAGGTAAAAAGCAACGCCTTTCGCCCCATTTTAAGGAGACTAGATACCCTTGGTTGATTTTTCACAATTTCGTACAAGGGCGATTACTTGTTACTTCCTGTATGATTCTTGCACCAATCCGTTCTGAAAAGGAGTCCACTCTTAAAGGAAAGACTTTGCTCCAACGGGGAGAACATTTCTTTTTATTTTAGAGTAGAACCCTTTCAGAAGGAGACAGAAATAATTGAAATAATTAAGACAGAATAATCTCCCTTGAAAATGTAGCCATTCTCTTTAAGTGTCTGTACCGTATTGACAAAATAATGGCGGAAGCTATTTACCCAGTCAGCATTCTACGTAAATCTATATCGGGCCGTCATCGGCCCGTCAGGGTAGCTGACGGGCCGATGACGGCCCGGTGTAGATTTACGTAGAATGCTAGCTGGGTACTTCATCTCTTTGTGCGGTCTAAAATGTTTTCTTGTGGGCAAATAAGTGAGCATATTAGACACAATGGTAACGATCTCGAACATGTTTGTACTTTTGATGTTTTTTCACGAAATTTTAACCATTCTAGAAACATCTTTTTACAAAGTTGATGTTTAAGACCTCGTTTTCTGTTAGTGTTGTTTTTACAAAGTCGTATTTGGTCATCAAGTCTTTTGAATGTCTTCCTACATTTGGAACATCCTTTAGCGGGCCCATGGATTTTTGTATGCCTTTTCATACTCTGCTTCCTTGCAAATGACTTTAGAAAATCTGCAAAATCAAATGTTTTCTTTTTATGTACCAAATTCCTGTGACTGTACAATGATGACTTAGGCTAAAGCCACATTCCCCATATGTCACATATAACCAAATGATCTATGTCAACACGAGTTCTCATGTGAGCACTGAGCTAATCTTTTCTGAAAAAAAAATGGTGCATGTAGTGCAGTGATGTGGCTTGTCTGCATGCCTCTTAAAACACATAGCCTAACGGTCCGTACCTATCCCTAGTCACTGGCATCTGCTCAACTGCTTCTTGAAGAGTTCACAAGCAACAGAAGAAGTATTATACATGAATAATAAGTGTGCTAAAATGAACTGATATGCAACGGAGTTTTGAAGTTATTCGCTGACAAACTGTACATAAGCCTTCGTTTGATAAAACAATAATACACAGCACTTACGGTGACAAACGATGGTGTAAATTGATTTTATGAATTTGGATATTGTGTTACTAAGTACACATAAAGTAACGAAGACTGTAGCAGTTATCTTATTGTTTAACCCTTGTCATGCTGAATAAATCAAAATGCCACGCCCATTTCTAATTTTCAGCCAATTTTCAGATTACTTGATCCAGGTTGTTGATACAAATTCAAATACTGAATTGCAAACACTATAAATTCAGATCAGTTGGCTTCTTCAGAAGCCAGAAGAAGCCAACTGATCTAGATCTACACTGTTTGCAAAGGCAGGGCATATCCGGGTTCAGCAGGACAAGGGTTCACTGATTAATTTCCATTTATCTCTCTGTTACATTCGTACTTATGCATCGACATCCGTATTCACTGCGGTCGACAACAAAAATTTCAAAATTTCAGCTCTTCGACAGCAGTATCGACGAAAATAAAAAAGTATTACGCATGCATATTTAGCCCATAGACACACGGAACTAATTGATTATCGTGTTTCCTTGTGATATATTCATATAATAAGTCTGTCCTCGATTTGCCATGACATCCAACAAATACTACGCACTTTCCAGGAATGGTTTAGTTTTCGCTTTTCTGTTTGATTCCTCTCAGCGTGAAAACAGGCGATCAGCCAGCCACCCAAACCAATTTTAAGATCAGCTAACCATTGAAGAAATAGTCCGAATTTAAAAATATTAAAACATGCTCTAAAATTATGCTCCGAGCGAGCATCCAAGCAAAGCCAGTCTTTTGTAGACATTCGTACTTCTCGAGCGGAAACCGTATGCCGACAACAGCTTTACGCAGAACCAGCTCGGTCGACAGTACAGGTAGCGAATTTGGTACGTATGAGCCCCGTGTTAATGCATGATTCTGAGGTCAACAAAATCGTATTTCGTATAAAGTCAATATACACAAAGACAAAATTTGGAATAATCAGACAGACAAACATAAACCTAAAACAAATGGGGTGTTAGCCGAATATTTAGCGTAAACTATGTAAGCTAGCGTGTATAAATCGAGAATGGGTGCACGTGAATGTATGACGAAGAGATACATTGTATAAACTGTTCTTGTAAATACAGAATATACGAGTATGGGTCGCAACGTCAGAAAATGTACCGTCGGGCATATGCGCCCTTTTACTAGAACACGCCTGTTCAAATATATTGAAAATTTTACAACCAAAAAAGGAAAATTTTCAGATAAAAAATTCTGATATTTTTCATATTACTGCTCAAAACATAAATTGTGGTACTCGTTAGAACCGCCTTGCCAAGGCGGTTCTAACGAGTACCCACAATCTATGTTTTTGAGTAGAAATAAGAAAAATAATGTAAATTCCTGTAAACCCCAGTTTTACTACATAAAAATGGGGTTTAAGGGGGGCAAAATTATATCGGCATGTTTCCATGACGCAGCGAAGATTCAGAGCAGCCTGCGCATTGATCAGAATCTTCACTGGGCGCATTGTGGCTAGCCAACGATGCAAAGAATCTTCCTATGCGGATGCGCAGGCTGATTGGAGTCATCTTTAAGCGTACAAGTCAGAATGCATTACGAAAACACGCCTATTCAAATATATAGAAAATTTCACCCCAAAAAACTGAAAATTTTCAGATAAAAAACTCTGATATTTTTCATATTTCTGCTCAAAACATAGATTGTGGGTACTCGTTAGAACCGCCTCGGCGAGGCGGTTCTAACGAGTACCCACAATCTATGTTTTGTGTAGAAATAAGAAAAATAATGTATACCCCTGGAAACCCCAGTTTTACTGTATAAAAGTGGGGTTTAAGGGGGTCAAAATTATATAGGCGTGTTTTCGTGGTGGTACGTTTTCTCTCGTCACGCCTCCACTATATATAGTGTCTTGTACATAATGTTTAGATGTATATAGTATTAAAAAAAACTGATTAAAAATGAGCACATAAATATCTGTATATAACTCAAACCTGTGATTCCTCTGTTGATAAAGTTGAGCGTTACAAAATGTATGTATTGCGTTGGGACAAGCCAAATAGACTGGTTCATTCAAATAGGTATCTCTCGGTGTATATCCGAAGAATAGTTTCAGATTAGCTAGCCAAGCCGCAGTTTGATCTGTGATGTGCTATACAGTAAAACCTGAATGACTTGAAAACCGATGACTCGTTCACGATGGCTAATTCAAACTCGATTTTGAGTCCCTAGGAACTTCTCTTGATAGCCCAAAGAAAGCAAATATTTATGGATATTTTAGAGAAATTTTCTTATTTTATCAGCGGAATATATGTTGTGCGCACTCATTACAATCGCCACATCGAGGTGATTCTAATGGGTTCATTCAATAAATCATTATTAGATCGAAAATACATTCCTTAATTTTATCCGTTTGCCTCCTGACTCGACGTCATGATTATCCCCTCAGTGGCTCGAACTACCCATATCTCGAACAAATTCTATGGTCCCAAAGGTGATTGAGTTATTGAGGTTCAACTGTATATCGAAGTATTTTACAAAAGCTTATAATTCTGTGAGCAGAAGTCGAAAGCCATGAGCAGATACAGTGTAACGCTTCCGAACATGATTCTTTACAAAATTACGACATACCCACATTGTGACAAAACCGCCCGGATGAGCAACCTACATAATGTACGCCCATACATTTCACACACAGTTAATACTTCATTGTTCGGGTGTGCAAATTATGCAGGTACTTAAGCAGCAAAGGCCAAAACTAGCTTTTTTTATCCGACTGACAGAAAAGAACCAACTCATCAAGGATTGCGTAACGTTTTGCTTTGGTTTAAACAATGTTAAATTATAGTACGGTATTTTCCCAGAGATAAACATACTTGAACAAACAGATTAGACATTGATCAAACGCCAAAAACACGGCACATGATCACGGTCCGCACTGTTCAACACACATTCAGCATTTTTTGGTTACAGCAACGTAAAGTAGAATGGACTGTTGAATTGTATAGAACAAGTATAGTACGAAGTCAATCATTGTCATGCTGAATAAATAAAGATGCCACGCCTACTTCTAATTTTCAGCCAATCATATTAATTGATCTAGATTGTTGTTATAAATTCACAAACTTAATGGCAAACAGTGCAGACCCAGATCAGTTGGCTTCTTCAGAAGCCAACAGATCTGGATTTACACTGTTTGCTAACTCAGGGCATGTCGTGTACAGAAGAGAAGGGTTAAGGTGCTAGATCGTTAACCTTTGCGATTTAGTCAGATATTTTACGCTTTACTTCTACAGCAAATTGATTCTTTTATTTGGACCTTACAAATGTGCAACAATATATTTCTTTTATGTTTTACTGTTTGTTTAAACAGGAAGGGTTGCTTTTAGTAAGCTTGCTTAGCGTTAACAGTAAGAACAGTCGCTTAATGGCATTTATAACTTGCTAATGAGTAGTATGATTGACGATTTCCTATTTTTTTGTTCTTGCATTTGTTTTTAATTTTAAATCATAATACTTTCTAAAGCTATTTGCTGATTTCTTTGCGATTATGTAGTACGATAAGTGATTTACTAAACTTCATAACATATTAAATAAAACAGGTTTGTTACTTCAACAATCTTAGAAAAATGCCAAGAAACTGGCACATGGATTCACATTACTTCCACACTATCATGTTTTATCTTCTGTTACAAGCTACTTCTAAATGTAGTGTCAGTATTCATTAAGCGTTTATTTCGTGCAGTTTATTACCTTACCGTGCGTGTCCTTAATGATTAGCATGCTGGGGAAAACATTCAGCAGACAACAGTGTGCAATGTTTTCTTTTATTTTCCCGGAAAAAAGGATTTGAAATTTTATGAAAATTGTCGTCTAATGCGCCAATTTGCATGAGCTGTCGACCCCTATGTTTTGGAAAGAAATTAGTAAAATATCATGTTTGTCGTCTGCTGAATATGCCAATAGAGTGGTAAAACTTAAATTTAAACAAGTCAAGTGTAGCACATGATGATGTATATACATTACTTGTGTATGTGTGGCAGACAACGTAGACCCTGATTCGACGCCGCGTTCTGTGGCCTCTGATTTAAGTCTACACTGGTTTTTCAGGTCTGGCTGTCCGAATATAATATCTGAAAAACTCCACATTTATTGTTTATATATGTACGTCAAATCATCAGTCAAAAATATGACGAGAACGCGAAATGAGACATTGCCTAGATTAGGCTTCGCATCTATAGTACATCACGAAAACATACCTATATAATTTTGACCCCCTTAAACCCCACTTTTATACAGTAAAACTGGGGTTTACAGGGGTATGAATTATTTTTCTTATTTCTGCTCAAAAACATAGATTGTGGGTACTCGTTAGAACCGCCTCGGCGAGGCGGTTCTAACGAGTACCCACAATCTGTGTTTTGTGCAGAAATATGAAAGTTATCTGAGTTTTTTATCTGAAAATTTTCAGTTTTTGGAGATAAAATTTTCTATATATTTGAATAGGCGTGTTTTCGTAATGATCAGAAAGGGTATTAGGTATCTTTCGACGTATTCTTTAAAATCTGTGATTGAGTAAGCAGATATCAACAGTCTTGTTCACGCTGTGCAAATACTCCAATCAACTTCCACAGATTGCCTGATAAACAATTGAATTGTTTTTATGTTAAAGTACTAAGTTTCATTTTGGACTTTCTAGACGCATAAAATGAATGCGGATTCGAGCTGTGCCATGCGAATACGAGCATGTCAAAACTATTCAAATCACAACATGAGGACAGGTGCACCCTGCATTTGCGCAGTCTGGTCAGTGTTTTCACTGGGCGCTCTTTAAACAGCCACTGATCAAGTGTTTCTTCAGACTTAATCCTACCCAAATGCATATGAGAAATGAGCCAGCGCATGACAAAATCTACAAAATGGCAGGTGCTCCCAGCGAAGAATCAGATCAGCCTGACCATCCGCCCAGTCTGATCAGAGTCTTTGCTGTGCGCTGAATGTGTAGCTATGGACCCACGCTTTCTTCTTGCGGAAGCGAAGACTGATCAGACTGGGCGAATGCTCAGACCGATCTGAGTCTTAGCTGGGCGCACATGCCATTTTGTAGGTTTTGTCATGCGCTGGCTCAAATAGTGCATTTTTGTTAGGTTACGGCACCATTCCTCATGCCTCTTGAGCAAAAGAGACATCTACTTAGGTGACACTATTTGTGATTTCTTTCTTGACTATGATGATGTTAATGCCTTGTATGGTAAGTAAGTTTTCAACAGCCGATAACTTGAAATAATTTCATTAGCCACCTTTTTGCAGTAACAGCGTTTCATCGAGTACATTCTTTTGAAAAGGGAATTTGGAACTTATCTTCATAAACTGAATTGCCAACAGTACCGATCAGATTTGCTATAATGATCTTAAATGTTTGTAAATGTTTTATGGTAAATTGACCTTTGGTGTTAAGTATAATGGATATACCTTCCGGGGAGCAATTCTGTCACAGGATAACATTTCTACTCTGAAAGGCAGGAATGCTAACAGGAGGTTAAGAAAATCTTGCTTATAAAAACGGCGGAAAAATTGCCATGTGTATCAAATCCCCTTTAATGGGTTGATTAACCGTTGTTATTCTGAATAAATTAAAATGCCACGACTACTTCTGATTTTCAGCCAATCAGATTATTTGATGCAAGTTGTTTATGCAAATTCAAATACAAACTGACAAACAGTGCACATCAAAATAAGCCAACTGATCTGGGTTACACTGTTTGCAAAGGCAGGGTATATCAGGTTCAGTAGGACAAGGGTTAACAATAACTTAATTCATGGACTCAATATAACAGTTTCCTTCCTCATGCCTTCTTAATTATAACTTTACCCTAATACTCATTCAAATAATTTTGAGCAACAAGTCCATTTCAACATTCAGCTCGGAAAGAAAATGATTACAGTTTGTCATTATTTATTTTTAATTTTGTCACCACTGTACTCTTTGCCATTTCGACTGCACTGCCATTCATACAAACGGGATGACTTCATTTTTCCCATTGTTAACTTTCCATTCCTGAGCAATAATATCCCTTCTGCACCAGCATATGGCGTTTACGTATCACAGTTAATCCGTTATGCCAGAGCCTGTTCAAATTATCAGGACTGCATGGGATGTGGGAAAGTGCTCACTGCAAAGTTGTTGAGCCAGAGGTATCAAAAAACCAAACTGGTAGCAACACTTAAGAAGTTCTGTGGGAGACATCATGATCTGGTCAATCCCTACAATGTGGAAGTTTCCAGAATTGTTTCTGATGTTTTTGCCAGTGACGCGCCATAGGTAGACTTCCCAAATCCCGGACATACGCTTCTACCGATATTTCCTTCGTTCAGGCCTATGGGCATGGTGGGCGAAGCTTGCTTACCAAGTAATGCTTACTATCCGGGACGCCTGATTACACCCTTTATTCTTGGGTCCATGTCTGTTGGTCTGAACATTCTGATTCGGCATTCGTTTACGGATTTATGAGTTTGGATTATGGCTTGGGTACCATGACCACAACTACTTTTTGAGAAAACAGACATATTCAGATTTAAAAATAGACCGGTTTATTTAAAATCATTCGGGATGATAGGGTTAGAAGTTTTTTGTTGGCTGCGTAAAGGAAAAGGCCATAATTCGCACTCTAGTTACGTGTACTTCATAACAATAGATTCTGAAAAAATGACCCTTTAGAGAAATGAACAGACCCATTAAACTGAAAACAGCCTGAGGTACACGTGAAATGCGCTGCCCAGGAAAGAGTGCATCCTACCGAATACTAGGTATCATTGCCATATGTGATACCGTATATACCCTAAGTATTCGGACACCTTAAATCCGTACTATACGTCTCCGCATTTAAATACAATGTATGTCCATTTTACTCTCAATTGTTGTATCTACAATTGCTGGTTGAGAGTAAACAATGCTCACTTTTTATTCAGGCATGCGGCTTAGAACATTTCAAATAAATAATGAAATAGGTGTATATATACTGACGGACTTTAAAAACGCAGCACTTGGATGGCAACTTAATTTTCGTTTTCATAAAAGGACACCAAGCGATCATTTCCATTCTGCTTTAAAGGCTGATTAGTTGTAAGTATCTCATCAGACACTATTGCCACAAAATCAATTTTAAATGTTAAAACTGCAAACATGGCCAGACAGGGATTACTCATTTACAGTATAACCTCAATGGCTCGAACACGAACGGCTCGTTTACCGTGGATGACTTGAACTCGTTTTTCAGTCCCAACAAAATTATTCCAATAGCTCAGAAAAACAAATATTTAGGGATTTTTTTCTTATATTATCACGGAATTGTATGTTGTGGGTACTCATTAGAATCGCCTCATCGAGGCGATTCTAATGAGTACACTCAAAATACAATCGCTGTGTAGAAAATCGAAAAGATTTCCCTAAATTATCGCTATTTGCTTCCTGAACTGGTGCCATAATTAACCCTCAGTGGCTCGAACTACCCATGTCTCGAACAAATTTCCATGATCCCAAAGATGTTCGAGCCATTGATGGTCGACTGTATTGTTAATAGTTCCTCTCTAATTGCTGTTCTTTACAGCATTAATACATGCCGTTGCAGCGACGTTGTAACGACGTTGTAACGACGTTGTGGCGACGTTGTGTGTTTGCTGGGTCTGATGAGGGATTATATTGTTTGCTAACATTCATTGTGAAGATAGAGAGCGTACAGTGCAGACACTGGTCGAACCACACAGATGCGTGTGTTACACTGTCGTGTGTTTGCTAACGTATCCGTAACATCGTCATTTACATCAACAGCGCTTATCTAATATTATATAATATATTCTCGAACTTTCATATTTATTTTCCAGGAAATAAAGGCTTGATATTCATATGAATTGTGTGACACGAAATATCAAGTCTTTTTTTCTCACACAAATATTAAAATACCTGTAACAATTTTGAACGGCCACTTAAGGGTTTTAATGTAAACGAATCCGCATACTGACCTGGGCTGTCGATGATCAGTTATGACATAACACGAAGATTTTTCGTTGAGTTCATATATTTTATAATTCAGTTATATTTAGATTTTCCCATTTAGTTTTATTCTCTGTGTGCTCAACAAATGAACCCAACATTACCGTTTAGAAAACAAAACGAAAATGCGTATGTGCAGTAAGTGTTTATTTGTATTATAAATTGGTGAAAGGAGATTTTAAGGCGAAGTGGTAAACAGCCAATAGAAACCTTACAGTATTTACCATATTTTTCAAAGTGGGGGCTGGTATGCGCCACCCCTGGGGGTATATTCTGTCCTTTCAGAATAGTCCTCTTTAAGAAGAGAAACTACGAGAAAAGTATTTCATTTGATTAAGAGTAGAACCCTTTGAGACGGAAGTCATTTGAGTCGCGTCAAGCGAATAATTGTCTTCGAGCATGCGCAACATGCGCAGATTCAGATCAGTATGCGCATGCGCAAAGTATCAATCGTGCCTTTGCTCTCAATTCATACATTCTGCAGTATCCAGTGATTTTGTGAGTTGACAGTGAAGGCCCTGAGCAGACTACGCGGATGCGCAGGCTGATCTGGGCCTTCGCACACCACATATGTCTGAAGACACGTTTTCGCATGGAGCGGCCCATATGCAAGAAAAGCAATTCGCTTCTGATGGACTTGCTCTGCCTTCATTACGAAAACATGCCTGTTCAAATATACTGAAAATGAAAATTTTCAGATAAAAAAAATCTGATATTTTTCATATTTCTTCTAAAAACATACATTGTTGGCACTCGTTAGAACCCACAATCTATGTTTCGAACAGAAATAAAAAAAAATGTATACCCCAATAAACCCTAGTTTTACTATATAAAATTGGGGTTTAAGGGGGTCAACATCATATAGGCGTGTTTTCGTGATGTCAAGTTGGGAGGCAAGTAATCTCCTTGGCTGTTTCCGCTCACCTTTAAAGTCTTATGGTGTGTATTGTCCTCACTCTTGGACGGTTGTCTGTGATATCCTTCCACCTATTCTCATTTAACACAGAGCCAGAAAACTGGAAAATATGTCAAGGCCACTACATTACGGAACACGCCTATTCAAATATATAGAAAATTTCACCTCCAAAAACGGAAAATTTTCAGATACAAAAACTCTGATATTTTTCATATTTCTGCTCAAAACATAGATTGTGTGTACAATCTCTGTTTTTGATCAGAAATAAGAAAAATAATGTATACCCCTGTAAACCCCAGTTTTACTATATAAAAGTGGGGTTTAAGGGGGTCAAAATTATATAGGTATGTTTTCGTGATGAGATACAGATGAAACCATCAATAAAATTTTGACCCCCTTAAACCCCACTTTTATATAGTAAAACTGGAGTTTACTGGGGTAGAGATTATTTTTCTTATTTCTGCTCAGAAACATACATAGATTATGGGTACTTGTTAGATTCGTCTCGTCGTGGCGGTTCTAAAGTGTACCCACAATCTATTTTTTGAGCAAAATATGAAAATATCAGATTTTTTTTTTCTGAAAGTTTGCAATTTTTGGTGGTAAAATTTTCAGTTGATTTGAATAGGCATTTTTTCGTAATGTTAGGCAACGTCGGCTAAAGTTTCTGCTATAACTAATCAAAGGGCTGAATAGCCCTGAAATGACAGATTCTATGAGGAAATAATAAATTCCAGGTATCATTCTGTTCTCCATTTAAGTTTGTGAGACGCTTCTTCGTCGAAAAAAAACGAGCTACAGCGAACAACAAAGGCGCTGACCAGCCTGCGCGGACGCGCAGGCTGATCTGCGCCTTTGTTGTTCGCACATGTATTAAGACGGGTTTTCTCAGCGACTCACCATAGATCAAGCACAAGTCGCACTACTTTTGTATGGATAGCTCTTCAATGGCGTACTAATATACACACAGTAAAACATTGGGTCTACATTTGTACGCGGATAAATACGAAATTTAATAGTAGTCAGTCACTTTCTCTAAAACCGCGCGTGGCAACGAAGAATGACAGATAGAATCTGTCATTAAAAATCATTTTGTCAAAATTCGGTACCAGTGAGATAGTGGTTCAATACTTGGTTTCTTAACTCTTAGCATGCTGGGTAAAATTTTCAGAAGACAACATTTTGAAATATTTTTCTTATGTTTCCCCGAAAATAGGATTTGATATTTCATGCAAATTGTCTCTTTAGGAGACAATTTGCGTGAAATGTCGGTACCTATTTTCTCGGAAAACTAACAAAAATATCATCAGTCTGCCGTCTGCTAAATTTGCCCATAGCACTGCCAGTGTTTACATCATTATATATTTCGCATTCATTACGAAAACACGCCTATTCAAAAATGTAAAAAAAATCACCTCCAAAAAAACTGAAAATTTTTAGATAAAAATTCTGATATTTTTCATATTTCTGCTCAAAACATAGATTGTGGGTACTCGTTAGAACCGCCTCGGCGAGGCGGTTCTAACGAGTACCACAATCTATGTTTTTGAGCAGAAATAAGTAAAATAATGTATACCCCTGTAAACCCCAGTTTTACTATATAAAAGTGGGGCTTAAGGGGGTCTAAATTATATAGGCGTGTTTTCGCATTACCATGAATTTGAACGGAGTGCCTTAGGTTTAACTCATACAGCTACAGCGCGATCTGTTTGCACATTAACAGCAAAGTTAATTATGGTGAATTTATACACGTAGCAAACGATAATTTTTTTTATTTCTTTTAAAGCAAATAAAGCTTGGCATTTCATGTGAATCATCTGCCTAGCAGACGATTCACATGCTAAGTCAAGCATTATTTTCTCTGAAAAGTAAAAAACAACAACAAAAAACAAAACAAAAAAACAGGAAACAATGTCGCATGCTGCAGTTGTTATTTTTTCTTATTTGTTAATGGTGTTATTTTTGCAAACGGTTCGGGCTGTAACAGGAATATTTATATTCTTTGTAGATGGACAGAAAAGATTGGTTCGAATTCAAATGTATACATGTGAATAAAATATATGATTTTAACTCTTACCACAACTCAGCAGACGACAAATTACTGACATTTGCCTTACTTTTTTGACAGATGAGGATTGGCTTTTCATTCTGAGGAGACAGTGTGCATGAAATGTCAAGCCATACTTTCTGTGAAGAAAAATATTTAAAATGTCGTCTGCTGCTTTCATTCATAGTATATATATTAATATACGAAACACCATGTGATAAATGACCTAACGACATAGGCAAACAGCAGATACCTGTATTTACCCTAAACAAACACTAGTCTAGCTTGAATACTGAATTTTAAAGGCTGATACCGGAGGTCATTTTGATATAATTTTACCTTTTTGTTGTCTGAAAATACTACTTCCAAATGAAATTAAACTGCTCCTAGTTTGCTATAAAATGCTTCTAAGGACTATGTAATACAGTATTATAAAAGAAAAAATGTGTACGTACGTATTCTAAATGGATTACGTGCATTTTGTAGACAAGTTAGGTTAAGGGAGGTACCTCCCTTAACCAAGTTAGGTTAAGGGAGGTAAAACAATCAATGAACATTACTTTATCCAGTTTTAGAATTCTTGGATAAATGTCATTTGATTATCAAACTAACTTGATGTAAAGAGATTCATTGAAAGTTCCTTCATCAGGGTTTGTACAGTTTTGTGTCCACATATGTATGTGCCCTGATGTCTCCTGTGTGGGATCATAAAATAGGAATATATTAAAAGTATTTTGGTATATTTGTATTCTATTTAATTTTATGATAAACATGTATACTTCTTTCACAATGAGTGTGCAGATTTTTCAGAACATCAGTGAGAGGATAAATTATTTTCGAGGAACTTAGAACACTTTTTTTTATAGGGATCAAACATGTTTTTTCATGCATTAACATTCGCCAGGTCCCGAGGGAGGTGTTGAAAACCGAGGCCGGAGAACTATGCTCATTCTAGGGCCGGGCAGTACACGTCTCGTAACGGCAGCAAACCTGTGGCCCCGGTACATGTACGATCATATTGAAAGTTGCGTAGCCGTGCATTAACAGCGTGTGATTTGCCTTGTTGATAAACGGCTTTTCGCCGGTTAATGCACGGCTGTTAATAACGCGCGGCTCTGCTTTTTATGCAATAATAATTAAAAATCAACAAAACAACATTCTGGGAAAATCAGTTTGAAACTAAAGTGAAGCTCCTGTGATTTTCGTTACATCTAAAGTAGCTCCGGTATCAACCTTTAACTTTTACCACTGTAGACAAATTCAGCAGACGACAAATTCATAATATTTTTTTTTTCTGATTTTTCCCAGAAAACAGGATTTGATATTTCGTACAAATTATTCGTTTGAAGACAATTTGTATGAAATGTCAAATCCTGTTTTCTTGAAAAAAAAAAAAAGAAAAAAAAAAAAAAAATAAGACAGATATTTAAAAATATCGTCTGCTGATAATTCTGCCCAAAGTTCCAAGCGTTAATACCTGTTGATATGTCTAAAATGCTGATGAGTGGCGTGTAGACCCACAGAATGCAACGTCTGATTAGGATCGTTACTGCTTGCATTCATTCACACAGAAACATCAAGAGATATTAAAATTCACTTTCAAATATTACATTACGAAAAAATACCTATTCAAATATACTGAAAAATTTACCACCAAAAAAATGAAAACTTTAAGATAAAAAAAATGATATTCTTCATATTTCTGCTCAAAACATAGATTGTGAGTACTCGTTAGAACTGCCCCGGTTCTAACGAGTACCCACAATATATGTTTCTCAGCCAAAAATAAAAACAAAAAAAATAAACAAAAAAAAAACGAAAAATAATGTATGTATACCCCTGTAAACCACAATTTTACTATATAAAAAATTGGGTTTAAGAGGGTCAAAATTATATAGGCATATTTTCGTGATGAACAAGAATGGAAAGGAATCAAGATGACCGAATATTTAGGGTAGATACTTAGATAAGTTTGCGCATCCGTGGAATTTATCTGGAACAGTCCATACTGCGAGGCCTTTGAAGAGACTGTGCAGATAATGCCTTAGCAGTTCATACAGGCCATAGGGAATATTTATTCGTAATACGACACAAAAGGGCGCATCATTACGAAAACACGCCTATTCAAATATATAGAAAATTTCACCCCAAAAAAACTGAAAATTTTCAGATAAGAAAAACTCGGATATTTTTCATATTTCTGCTCAAAACATAGATTGTGGGTACTCGTTAGAACCGCCTGGCTGAGGCGGTTCTAACGAGTACCCACAATCTATGTATTTGAGCAGAAATAAGAAAAATAATGTATAGCCCTGTAAACCCCAGTTTTACTATATAAAAGCGGGGTTTAAGGGGGTAAAAATTATATAGGCATGTTTTCGTGATGTCAATTTAAAGTAGGCATGGGAAGAATTGATACACTTGCCGGGAAGACAACTATGTCAAAGCTGTTTTGTTCCCTACTGAAAATGATTTTATCCTGTAGAAAGAGAAATACTCCCTCTGGGAGCAAAGACTTACCTTATAAGGTAGACCTCTTTTCAGAAGGGCTTGGCCATTACGAAAACAGGCCTATTCAAATATATTAAAATTTTCACCACCAAAAACTGTAAGTTTTCAGAAAAAAATCTGATATTTTTCATATTTTTGCTCAAAACAAAGATTGTGGGTACTCGTAAGAACCACCTCGACGATGCGATTCTAACGAGTACCCACAATCTTTTTTTTGAGCAGACATAAGAAAAATAATGTATACCCCTGTAAACCCCAGTTTTACTATATAAAAGTGAGATTTAAGGGGATCAAAATTATACAGGTACGTTTACGTGATGGTGCACATTAAAGTAAACAGGAAGTCAGAAAAATTGTCTCTGCAGGCGGATATGGCGATATATCTACCACGTGCATTCATTTACCTTAACACTAATGAAGCGCAACATGCGAAATGGACCTTATGTCATCTACGAACAACGAGGACCTTGATCAGGCCTTCTGTGTTCGTCATGCAATCTACAGTATCAAATGATTTAGTATGCGGATAATTAAGGCCCTGATTAGACCCTCCAGTTCTGTCAAAACACGATGCATCACGAAACATACCTATATAATTTTGACCCCCTTAAACCCCACTTTTATATAGTAAGACTGGGGTTTACAGGGGTATACATTATTTTTCTTATTTCTGCTCAAATACATAGATTGTGGGTACTCGTTAGAATCGCCTCGCCGAGGCGGTTCTAACGAGTACCCACAATCTATGTTTTGAGCAGAAATATGAAAAATATCAGAGTTTTTGTATGTGAAAAATTTCAGTTTTTGGAGGTTAAATTTTCTATATATTTGAAAAGGCGTGTTTTCGTAATGACTCTGATAAAAAAAATAGTGCATAAGTCTTAACATGGCCATGGCAGTTCGTCAGATCCTCCTACGGTGTCCAGTGTTTTTGCAGGTGATATTGAAAGTTATGTACAAACTTTACTGCGGATGTGCAGATCTGTCTGAATCCCCGCTGTTTGATTATGTGTTGGGCCCTCTTTCGCCTGGCCCGTCTCAAATAATTTGCTTATGTTAATTTATTGTTGCAAAGTCATGTCATATTTTCCTCTTTATCTGTTCTGTTAATGTTACAATGCTTCGTACCATATTTACCATAAGTATACGGACACCTTGCCCCTTACTTAATGTGGGTTACATGTTGAACAAACCATTTTCGTACCCGATGGTATGTTTAAATTAGCTGGATGAATACCTGAAATGGTAGACCAAATAGGACACCACTGCCTGTGTATCTGGGATATACTCTTAGTTCAGGCCAGTATGTCCGACTGCTTAGGGTAAATACGGTGAAAGATATAAATAAACGATGCGCTGCACGACAAACCTATGTAACCGAAAGCGAAACGTCGTCCAGCGTTGTGCAATATAATTAGGAAAACACACATATTCTAGGGTGTCGATACAACCAGTTAAACAGACTATGTTCCCAGCAGGCACTTGACATTGAATCAACGTGATTCAACATTGAATCGACGTTGTATATCTGAATGGTACCCAGCAGGCACAACGTTTCAACGTCGTGTACCTGCTGGGTATTTTATTGCATTGTGTAGTAGACATTGAACTGCTAATCTTGATTCAATTTTGTCATTTCAATTTTGATTCAATGTTTAATAATCAAGCTTGATTCAACATTGACAAATCAATATTGATTCAAGTTACAAATTCAGGCCATGATTCAAGGTTGATTCAATATCAGTCATCAATCTTGAATCAGTGTTGATTCAAGATAAAATGCCTACTGGCTTGTATGTGTGTATAGTACAGGCTAGGTCTGAGAGACTAGGTTGATGCGTCTTCGTTATTTGCGTATTATCAGATTACGTTTGTCGTGCCTGGCATCATTATTGTTTTACAAAATGGTATTAAAATTTAATGTTCATTTTCGTTTCTTATTTTGCGCTCCATAGACCCTAGAAACGAGATTGCTATTGCAAATTGTGAAATCCAAGACCTAGTCTGATCTTACAATGATTAATCGAGCAACCACGTAAGAAAATCTTACTTTTGACAATATAACACAGTGAAACAATACGTGAAGATACCAAGGAAATGCCACAATCCAAAAGAACAGCCTTCTCGAGACACCAAAAGAAGAAATAATAAGCAACAGACAATGACCTAACAAAAGCCACATATGACACCACAACGCACTAACATAGAAGAACCGCAACAGAGGAACCGCCTTGAAACGGACAGTAGAAAAAATACTGGGCTTAATAGATTCTAAAAAGTGTGACCATTGAGAGCAATGAACACACTCACAAAACATAATTAACGATACACAGGGAATGTCATACTCATTACGAAAACACGCCTATTCAAATATATTGAAAATTTCTCCACTCCAAACTGAAAGTTTTCAGATAAAAATTCTGATATTTTTTTTATATTTCCGCTAAAAATTTAGATCTTGGGTACTTGTTAGAACTACCTCGCCGAGGCGGTTCTAACGAGTACCAACAATCTATGTTTTTGAGCAGAAATAAGAAAAATAATGTGTACTCTTGTAAACCCCAGTTTCACTATATAAAAGTGGGATTTAAGGGGGTCAAAATTATATAGGTATGTTTTCGTGATGTCCTAAAGCATAAAATTGAAAAACAGCTGATGTGTCAACTTTTTGGGGCCAGGCTGGCCAGTTTCGGTCAATTAGACCTCATTAGTGACCCTCATATTACATTTCAGAATTCCGGAAGGGGTCTAGTTCGTGCGTACTTTCTTTTTACTTTTCAATGATAACAAAGGAACAGAAAATATAAACTTATCCTACAGTGAAGTACGGGGTGTTGTCAAGATAAATAGAGTCGAATATGAATGGTCTTTGAGAGCAATGAACACACTCACAAAACTGACAACAGCCGAATTATTAATTTTTCTGTGCCAAACTTGCTAGTTTTGCCCAGTATTACCAGGTTTACTCACGCGAAACCTCACCTTTAATTCTGTTGCAGCTCCAAATACAAACATATGTCCGGTCTGCATATGGTGTCTTTTACCTGATCAGCATAACGTCATTGTCAAACACATATAATTAAAAAAAAACTATTATGAAACAAAGCATAGGATCAAATTGCGAACGGAAGACAAAACACTACAAACAAGATCATGTAGGGGGTAACAGGCCGAACACAGACATTGATATTCAGGCACCAACCATCTGATACAGCTTGAGGGGGAAGCCAACATGTGGTCTATGGACAGACGAACCTTCATCCAACTAATCAGGTAAACAAGGTTAGCAACCATAGCTGCGCGAACCATGTATGCAGTTTGTCGCAGATTCTCGTATCCGTGTTGTAACCTACTTCTGTGTTGCTGTAAAAACAATTTTAAATTGTTCCAAAAATCAGTTCTACCAACGATCTCTATGAATTTATAGACTGAAACCGGCATAAAAGTCAGGTTCCAAAACATGCTTCCTATGGAAATGTTGGATACCTTGCTCTAAGATGTCGAGAAGAAAATCTTGGTGTACGCGGACTGAAAAAACACAGGAACAAAATAACACAAGGTAAGACATAAAACAAATCGCCTCGTAGAATAAACCACAAAACAATAAAGAGTAAGACTAACACCGGGGCCACCGCCTTAGAACGGTCAGTAGAGTAAACCACCGGGGGGTTTAAAGCACTTTTACAGCTAACCAACTTCACCCTGGGTCCTGATGCTACTCTTAATACAGAAATACATAAAAACTCGGTTCGCATAAAGGCTCCCAACTTAGTCAATGCATCAAAGCAAAAACATAAAAATCAAATTGATCACTATAATAAACAAATACGCGTACTCATAGCTAATACTACTGTATGCCAGAGTAAAGAAAACCAATAGCTGAACCACGGCGGCCAAGTCAAAGACATATCGTCAAGCCCCAACCCACTGGTTAAAGTTTTACGAGGAGGCCGTCATTGAGTCTGAGGCCTGAACTGCCGTCGTGCAATTAAAAAGTGAAGAATGGCCATAATAAGCCGCAGTTCATCCCAGACACCAAAAGGGAGAGGACATAGACAAAACCAAATACTCTCAAATCGAAAAATCGTACGAACCCACTGGTTAAAGTTTTACGAGGAGGCCGTCATTGAGTCTGAGGCCCGAACCACCATCGTACAATTAAAGAGTGAAGCATAGCAATCACAAGCCGCAGCCCATCCCAGACACCAAGAGGAAGAGGGAACAGACAAAACCAAACAAGCAAAAATCGAAAAATCGTACGAAAAGCACTAAGATTGGCTCTCTCTTCCCCAAGCGAGGTGATCGCAATACTGAAAGGACTGAAAGATATAGTAACCAAATAACACAAGGCAAGCCTTACAACAAATCGCCTCGTAGAATAAACAACAAAACAACAAAGAGTAACACCGGAACCACCGCCTTAGAACGGTCAGTAGAATAAAAAAAAAGGTAAGAGAAATTTCCAGGGAGTGCCACAATCACAAACCGCAGCCCTTCCCCGACACCAAAAGGAAGAGAAAACCGACAAATCCAAACAAGCACAAATCGAACGTTCGAAAAGCACTAAGATTAGCTCTCTCTTCCCCAAGCGAGGTAATCGCAATGCTAAAAGGACTGAAAAACACAAAGAACAAAATGACACAAGGTAAGACATAAAAAAATAAAAAGCGCCTCGTAGAATAAACCACAAAGCAACAAAGAATAAGACTAACACAGGGACCACCGCCTTAGAACGGTCAGCAGAGTAAACCACCGGAGGGGTTAAAGCACTTTTACAGCTAGCCAACTTCACCCTGGGTCCTGATGCTACTCTTAATACAGAAATACATAAAAATTCGGTTCGCATAAAGGCTCCCAACTCAGTCAATGCATCAAGCGAAAACATAAAAATCAAATTAATCACTATAATAAACAAACACGAGTTACCATTGCTAATTCTACTGTATGCCTGAGTAAATGAAAACAAATAGCTGAACCACGGCGGGTCAAGGCAAAGACATAACGTCAAGCCCCAACCCACTGGTTTAAGTTTTACGAAGAGGCCGTCGTGCAATTAAAGAGTGAAGCATAGCCATCAACACATCAACAATGATTGGGTTGACAACTAGGCATGCAGTCCGCCGCATAATATCCAGGCTATAGCCAATTCTTTTATAACGGTTAATAAGTTTTCTGAATTGCTTCGAAAAGTTAGATTTTCCTACATTTTTATTTTAAATCTGTACACTAAATATCACCGTAAAATTCTGGTTCCGATATACCTTGTTGCAGAAGTGTTTTCAGACTGACGCTATATTTTTATACCAAGGCACTGTGTCTGCGATAAAATTTCGAAAACGCCTTACGAAGTTTAAAATAACGATAGCCCTGCCTAAGAAGTTTAACAGTAAGGGCTTTATTACGGTAGTTAAAGTCACTAAGATTTGAAGAAGCTCTGGCGAATCTAATAAGTTGAGTTATGTATACCCCATACGAGGTACGCCGGGGAACATCGCCATCGAGAAAAGGGAAATTGATTATATCAAAATCAAAATCGTCCCATTTGTCATAAATTTTGGTGGAAACTGTACCATTAGATAAACAGAGATTCAAATCCAAAAAAGGTGCCTCGGTATCGGAAGAATTAGCTCTATTTAATCTGAGTTCTGTAGGATATGCGGTCAACCATTTGGTCAAAGTAAATATTTTGAATATTTAATAAATCATCAAGGTATCTTGAAGTTGAATTGAAAGCCTCAATAATGTCAGCCTGATTTTCACGTAAACCACCGGGTTGACATTCGTATTGTATATTGAATGGCGATGAGCCTCGTTCTACATCCTGGTTAGTTTATATTTCTCAGTTCAGTAATTCTGTTAGAGCATTTAGTCAAGTAATTCAGTGACTTTAATAAGCGAGGTAAAACTTTAACGGCTTTATTTTCATAGTGTATAATTTCCGATCCAATGATGATGTCCTTCACGAGATGCCCTGGGCGCGTTTAGTTGAGTAATTTTGCTAGAGCATCTGGTCAAGTCAGTAACTTTAATAACTGGAATAAAATTTTAATCGCTTAACTTCTTAAACAGGAGAGTGGTTTCATGTATATCGTTAACAGTTTCTATGTTTCATCGCTGTCATTCTTAATTAATGTTCCATCATAACGTTGGTTTGGAAACACTTGTGCAAACACATCTTTCGGAATCCCAAGTTTATGGTGACTACGTCTACAAATCAGAAACATTGTTGGCAAAACTGATTTTTTAAAGAGATTCAAATAAATTATCTCTCGCTACTAACAAAATGATTACAACATGGATATTCTGCGGCAAACTGCAAGCGTGGTAGTTAATCCAATAATGGTTGATAACTAATGATTCCCTCTTTATATGCACGACGGTGAGTCATTCCTAAGATTGAATGACGGCTCTCCCGTCAATCTGTTTCAGAAGTTTGGCGCCTGAACTTCAGTGTCTGTAGTAGTCCTTTTTGTGAATTTTCTTGTGTGTTGACTTTGGATCGCTATTGAGCATTTTGCTTGTTTTATCCCAGTGTTTGTGATTACGTATATTTGTTTCAATGTGAGGTTTCGCCTTTGAGATAGTGGACCCCTATGCGGACCGAGTATCAGAATTAAAGGTGAGGTTTCGCGCGAGCGAAAATGATTGAAGCGCCCTCTCTCTCTCTCTCTCTCTCTCTCTCTCACAAACACACACACACACACACACACACACACACACACACACACACAAAGTAGAGATCCTACTGATCGTTCGAAGGAGGTTTCTCTGTTGCAGTTCTTCTTTCTTCGTGCATCGGTGGTTTCATTGTGGTGTTTGTTTTGTCATTGTTTGTTCCTAATCTCTCTTTCGTTTTATGCTTCGGGAAGGTTGTGCGTCGTGACGGTGACGTGTTCTGGGTATCTTCACTTATGGTTTAAATAGAGTACTGCTCAAATACATCTCCTCTTTCACAGTTATTTATAAAAACAAATCTGCTTTTTTCCTGGTGTGTTTCCAAAGTATCCTTCTCTTTTGAATTTACTGGAAAATTCATTCAATACGAGTTGGATGAAGGATCGTTAAGGGATCGTCAGTTTCGAAGATCATCAAATTAGTTTGATTCACATATGTTTTTTAAATCTTTGGTTTATGCGAACCGAATTTTTATGTGTTTCTGTATTAAGAGTAGCATCGGGACCCAGGGTGAAGTTGGCTAGCTGTAAAAGTGCTTTAAGCCCCCCCCCCCCCCCACCCCCCACCCGGTGGTTTACTCTGCTGATCGTTCTAAGGCGGTGGTCCCGGTGTTAGTCTAACATTTTGTTGCTTTGTGGTTTATTCTACGAGGCGATTTGTTTTACCTTGTGTTATTTTGTTCTTGTGTTTTTCAGTCCTTTAAGCATTGCGATTACCTCGCTTGGGGAACAGAGAGCTAATCTTAGTGCTTTTCGTACGTTGCTTCGATTTGTGCTTGTTTGGTTTTATCGGTTTTCTCTTCCTCTTGGTGTCTGGAAAGGGCTGCGGTTTGTGATTGCGGCACTTCCTGGACTTTTCTCTTACCATTTTTTTCATCATAATAATATAAATAATTTTAGTTCAAAAGTTCAACATAAAATTGATACTTGTGTTAAATGTTTGTGCCATCCTTTTTGCAGATTAGTACGAGTATTTCCGCTTTAGAAATGTCAAAAATAAACAAAGAAAACCGTCGTATTTTGGGCTATTTCTCTAGTCCACAAATTGCCCCTGCTGAATTTGCCTAGAACTTTTCAAAGATTAAGTTTCTGCTTACTGGCAGATTGAGAGAAAAGACGCGGATAAACGATCACGGTTGCTCAGGCTGAGCAAAGTTCTACTTACCTAAGAAAACCAAACTACTGTAATTTTCAGTGTACTTCACAGTAACTGTCATTTTTATAATGCTGCATGTTTATTTTTTTGTGTGTGTGTGATTTTTTTTGTTCTATTTTGATTTCGTACAACATACAGTCGAACTTCATTGGCTCGAATATCTTTGGATCCATTACGAAAATACGCCTATTCAGACATATTGAAAATACTACAATCAAACAAGGAAAATTTTCAGATAAAAAAATCTGATTTTTTTTCATATTACTGTTCAAAACATAGATTGTGTGTACTCGTTAGGTGAGGCGGTTCTAACGAGCACCCATAATCTATGCTTTTTAGCAAAAAAAGAAAAAAATAACCCTGTAAACCCCATTTTTACTATATAAAAGTGGGGTATAAGGGGGTCAAAATTATATAGGCGTGTTTTCGTGATGCGTGGAAATTTGTTCTAGGCACGGTTAGTAGGGCCACTGAGGGTTCGTCAGTGCGCCAGGTCAGGAGACAAATGTGGATAATTTAGGGATTTTTTTTAGTATTCTATGAAATAATGATATTCTGTGTGTACTCATTGAAATCCTCGATTATGCGATTCTAATGAGTACACACAACACATTGTCATGATAAAGATAAGTGGTTTTCCCCAAAATATTCCTAAACATTTTTTTCAGCCAGCGGAAGAATTTCCAAGGGACTCAAAAAGGAGTGCTAATCAACCACGGTAAACGCACCTTGGGTGTTCGAGTCGCTAAAATTTCACTACATATGTATGACCTATAACGTATCGAGTCCAAGGATTTTCAAATTAAGTGTAGATTTGCTCTTATTTACTGTGTGATCCACCTAAGTACTGCGGAACAATCTAATAATTGTGCTGGGACCTAGCAGTTCCTACAACATTGTATGTGATCCCAGCGAAGTCGCATAACACCCTGCCCATCCGTGCAGTCAGACCAGAGTCTTCTGTGGGTAGCCAAGGATCAGTGTGGAGGATCGGAGTCTTCGCTGGACGCACATGAAACTTGGAGGAAATGGTGTGTCCCGGCTAATATATTAGTCATTCACAGACTTTCAAATACACAATACTAACCGGTAGCACTGGATACCAAATTTTGGTATAGGGTATAGACTACATTTTTAACCAAAATAATGGTAGTTGTTTGAAGCAAAAAGCCATTACAGGAAGTGGTTAAAAGTTTGTTGATTTAATTTCAGTTTGATTACAAATACGTTTAAAACACCTTTATAATCAGACAACAGTCAAGTCATATAATATGAGTAAATAAATATTATAAAACTTACGATACCCAAGAAAGACCATACTTAGGAAAAAGAGCCCTCCTAAAGCACAGAAATGGACTTAAACGACACAAAACGACATCATAAAACTGTATTATTGCATAAAAAGCAGTGTCGCACGTTATTAACAGCCTTCATTAACCGGCGAAAAGCCGTGTATTAACAAGGCAATTCACGCGCTGTTAATGCACCGCTACGCAACTTTCAATATGATCGTACCGGGGCCACAGATTTGCTGCCGTTACGAGATGCGTACTGCCCGGCCTAGAACGAGCATAGTCCGTGAAAATTGAGTACGCGAGACATCGGTGAAAATGCGAAAGAAAATAGTGCAAGGAATAACGTGAAATGTAGCAAATATTGCCAGTTTTTATGCAATAATAGCGATCGAACATGGGTTTTTAATGCATTAACATTCGCCAGGTCCCTAGAGAGGTGTTGAAAACCGCGGCCTCCGGTCTCGGTTTTCAACATCTTTCTCGGGACCTGGGTCTCGGTTTCCAACATCTTTCTCGGGACCTGGCGAATGTTAATGTATGAAAAAACATGTTTTATCCATGTATACTGAAACGATATCAGAACGAACAAAATAAAGTGAAACTGCAACAGAAATACAGCCTTTGCATCTATTTTTACAATCGCCAAAGGGAAAACATAATTGTCTAGTGTATTTGACGTCACTTTAAGCACAAGTAGTTCCCTTTAACCGACATGAACAGAATGATGCGCCACGACACACAGATAGTAACATGAAAGCATATGTGAAATACATAGACTTGAAATCTGTCTGCATACCCGCGTATTGTGTGATTCGGTTCTGAACGTTCTAATAGCTGGCTACAGTCGAAAGACTTAACACGGTAGATTCTTGGATACATAGAATGATAAGGGTCAATGATGCACGTATACATGTATGTGAAATAAGTCTACCTTGTTCTTAATACTTTGAAAGGTTACCTTTTTACCAAACTATTCCTAAAATCTGCGCCCTTACAGTTAACCATCTTTGGGTGTATAAAAAGACTGCTAGATGCTAAGCAAACAATACAGACCCTGGTTAGGTACACATTTTGTCGCATCTGATTTGTGTCTACACAGTTTGCCCAGGCCTGTGATTCTGATACTTAGAGTAAATTTTTAGATTTAAATGAAGCACAAAACGTACCCAGCAAATATTCCGATCAGCCGGCGTTTATGTCCTGTCTGATCAGAATCTTTCCTGGGCGTATTTTGGATAGCCAATGGTTCAAATGTTCTTCATGCGGACAACAAAAACTTAAGTCGTATTGTGCGGATGCGCAGTCTAATTTGTATCTTAATCGGGTACACGTGTCAGAAGATATGTTTGCTCACGTTGCAGCTTAAACTTAACAATCAACATCGCTAATTATCTTCCGACCAGAGGAGTTCAGTTTTGGTAACGTCGTGTCATACGTGTTCTGAGACGTTGACTGCCAGCTGTTTAATGTACTAGCAATCCCCGCCTGGCTGCCGTCTGTGGTGTCCAGGTTCTCTGTATGAATATGGTGAGGGTAGTACACAACCTGTATCTAAATAAAAGCACAAAATCTATGTAAAAATAACTAATACGACGTTTTTATGAGGCTTCTCATCACTGCTTCAATACTGTTACACTCCGATTCGTATTATATTTACCCTATGTATTGGTACAGACAGGACTGAGCAACCAGTGGAGATGCAGATCAGTTGTTACAAATTTGGGTATCTGATCAGGATCTTTACTGTTTGCCACTGTTTATCAAATTCTTAGTGATATAAAGGAACACCATTCTCTAATTGAAAAGCAGCATAATATCTAAGAGAGACTAACAGCAATTATTCCAGAGGTAAATCAATTTTAAATCTTCACTTTATTAACATATTAAACTGCCTTATCTTCATACCATGTAACTACTTACATGATTACGTCATTATGATGGAAAATATGACCTGTATGTCAACTGTAAAGCACAATCATTCAGAAACAACAAAACTAGAGTGCTTAAGTTAAAAACCCCAGCCAGCATTCTTTATAAATCTACAGCGGGCCGTTATCGGCCTGTCAGCTACCCTGACGGGGCGATAATGGCCCGCTATAGATTTATAAAGAATGCTTACTGGGACATTCGTTTAAAAATGCATGCTGATCTGCATACCCAATGGCACATACATTTGGAGATAATTCTGAATAGCCTTAGTTTAATGTTTCAACAGTATCATTATTTCTTTCTATGTAAAAATCTGTGTTTTGTTTGTTCTGTTAGATGCACGGTATAAGCGGGCATTACACTAGCATATGATCAGCAATGTGCATCACGAAATCATACCTATGTAACCTTGACCCCCCTTAAATCCCACTTTTATATAGTAAAACTGGGGTTTACAGGGGTATACATTATTTTTCTTATTTCTGATCTAAAACATAGATTGTGGGTAACCGTTAGAACCACCTCGCCAAGTACCTACAATCTATTTTTTGAGCAGAAATATGAAAAATATCAGATTGTTTTATCTGAAAACTTTCAGTTTTGGTGGTAAAATTTTCAATACATTTGAATAGGCATATTTTCGTAATGTGAAAAAAGTACTTTCTAGCATGTGTGCCAAACGAGGACAAATATGCTTATGCATCTGCACAGTCTTATCGGAGTCTTTGTTGTCCGCATGAAGAAAATTTTCAGTCCCGGCTATCCAAAATGTGCAGAGTTAGATTCTTGTCTGAGTCTTCGCTGGGCGCATATGAAGTCTTGTAGAAATGTTCTGCTCGCGCTCAATTTTGTCAGATGCACGGTATTACCAGACGCGATATATAAACGGATATACTGAAAATATATAATGTGATGAATAAGTTTTGTTTTGCCGCGCATTCAACAGAAAACAGATGCATGTACCTTTCCTATCAACGCAAGTTAATCGGGCGTATTAAAACGACTTAACATCCTTATACTAAAATTTGAATAATTCTTCGTGAGAACTTTGTGTCTTAAATATTGTTAGGAAATAGCGAACAATGCAGATCTGTCTGTAGTTTTGGCTTGGTCTGCACAGTTTGCTCCGGCCTACCTGTCTGAATATTAAGGGTAAATGCCGTATGCCATTAATGAGTTTGTATGCCAATCTTTGAAGTGAAGTATTGAAACGAATCAGCAAATACGCTTTAAAAACTCAATAAATATGAAACACCACATGTTGTAAAGAAAGGTTCATCAGTTTTGTTACAACCAATAACTGGTCACCCAGATGCCCTAAATATATTAAACTAAACACTGCGTTATCTGCAACAGAATCACACTGTTCAAAAGTTCAAAGATACCTACCTTAGGTATAAATACAACAAGCTCGGTTGAGGTGGTACCAATGATAAGAAGGCTGGAGTTTATGCCATATATCAAACCTACTCTGTCTTCAAGCACCAAATTCAAGGTCAGACTTACGGCGCTCAGTACAACGACATTGTAGAGACAAATTCCGATTAGGCGTGAGTCATTTAGAGCTTCTATCTTAACCTATAATACAAAGTACTATATTTATAATGGCCATTAAGTAAACTGTTATGTTCATCTGTTGATGACGAGTCGCCTAATTGTAGCATATAAAACGTTTAATTGTGTGACAAAAATGTTGAAATCCACATGTAAAATACCTATTGGTTCAACAGTTACACAAACTCTAAAAGAAACTACTCTTGAGAGCCATTAACAGACTCACAAAACTAGCAAGTAGTACAAAAGACACATGAAAACAGCTGGAATTGGTTCAATGATCTAAAAGGACAAAAAGATAAACAGTATATTGAAGTAGGGTAAGACGGTTTTACAGCCTCCACATGGTACTTACACCAGCTGTAGTGAAGATAAATAATTTATCGGAATTGGCTCAGTGATTACAAAGGATAGGGAAATATAAACTACGCCATGGTGCACGCATTGTAACTTCGTGCAATTTACAGAATGTTAAAACACATTTTCCTACAATAATTTAATTTAAAATAATAAACATTATTTTAAATCTCCTAATTGTATACCGGACTAGTAATTACGATAAAAAAAGATAAATAGTTTCATCCTTGAATGTCTTCTTTGTTCCTTGTTGTAGAGACAGTTTTGCAGTAGAAATGGTTTGGACAAGAAGTTTTGTTGCATTCATTATAGCTGATATACTGTTATCATACCCTTTATGGAAGTTGTTACTGCATACGTTTAGTGATTTATCAGTGATTATCTAGCACACACACCTTTCTTGTCTCAAAAGCGAGGAAAGCACCAAAGCACAACACGGAACCTTCCAGTATATAGAGAGTCCAAGCGAAGTAACTGTAATATTTGGAAGTGCATAGTCGGATGTACGGGTGAACTTCAGCATCGTTTCCAATCAAATAAGCCTAAAGCAAACATACATCAAAGTTATAATTAACTCATGTCATATGTATCTTAGCTCACATGAAACATATCAATGAACGCGATGTAGTTTATATCCTGCCATAATGCCAATCGCTGAGCATCATTCATTGAATGCAAAGCTTCTTTTGTCCCACCCACATGCTGTTTGCTCCAAATAATGTATCTGCCGCTAAAGATAGTTAATAGGGTGTCTCTTTATATTCAGTTATCGAGATCTTTATTAAACGTAGATAGTAAATATAAAAATACATTGTATTGTTTGCAGTTCATTGACTCATGAATGCATCGAACCAAGTGCTAAGTTTACTTTCACTTACTTAGCACGTGACCGGATATGAATCAATAATATGCAAAACTTAAACTTATTTTACATCTGATACTATTAACTACTGTCCGTTCTAAGGCGGTGGTCCCGATGTTGGTCTTACTCTGTGTTGCTTTGTGGTTTATTCTACGAGGCGATTTGTTTTAAATCTTGCCTTGTGTTATTTTGTTCTTGTGCCTTTCAGTCCTTTTAGCATTGTGATTACCTCGCTTGTCTGTTTCTTCTTCCTTTTGGTGTCTGGGAAGGGCTGCGGCTTGTAACTGTGCCACTCCCTGGACTTTTCTCTTACCTTTTTTGCACGTAAAAGCGCTCTCTTATTACAATTTCTATAACAAATAAGCAAAGAAGGAAAGCTGCGCCAAATGACTTTCAGACAATGTATCACATTTAACGAAGCACTGGGACAGACATGCTAGAGAAAGCCGTGTATACCGAGGCGCCGCAGACCGCAGTATCTGATTCGGGTCCACATGTTGTGAAACTCTAGTAGCTTTAAACACATCAACAGGTTGTAAAAGAGAATTAAAATATATCAAATGTGCTTATGAGCTAAAGTGTCTCAATATGTACTTTTATAACGGCAAAAAATTAATTTTTGTATGAGTTGTACTGTCGTTATAATTGCATCGGGCTTCAATTGGGAAAAAATGTGTCTTCCAGGCATAACTGGACAGTGCGAGACCAGAGCAGTCTACGGACAGTGAAAGTCAAGATGAGCCTGCGTGATAGACGCCATCACCCTCCGCGTATAGTATCAATTATCTGATATTGTAAAGTGACTCAATGGGATTTGAAGACCCAGATTTAATTGTACGTATGGTAATGATACTCTAAATACATTGAAAAGTTTCTATGGAAAAGCAGCTTTTTTGCTTGACTGTAAAAGAATATAAAAGTGGAGAGCAAATGCCTGGACGAGTCTTTGCACATATGCGTTATGAAACTGAAACTGTGCAGTTTTTGCATACTCGAGAATACTTTTTTCGTTTGGCACGGCCACATTATAATCATTATAGTTTTCGGCTTTCTATTGAAACAAAAGTAACGAAATGATATGTCTGCAAGCAAATAGCATTTCTACAACAAACACATACCTTACTTTCCAGATACCTTATTTGTATGAACACAGGATCAATGCTTCCCCATAGAACCAACACAAAACACACTGTACCCACAAATCCAATGACTACACCCACTAGTTGATAGTCTCTAATCCGCTGTAAGTAAAACATCGATGTTCTAAAAACAGCTACAGCTGAAATGGTTTGCTTTTACTAAGTATTCGGACAGACAAGCCGTGAGCAAACATAGTAGACCCAGACCTGTGGCCGGGGAACTGAGCGTTTGATCAGGGTTTATATACTTCCAGTCTCATCTAGCAGATTCCAGACGCACTGGCAAGTAGACCAACGGATGTTTCGATCTGTTTTGTTACGAAAGACAAGTTTAGTTGTTCCTTTCTCATGAACCTTGACCAATATAATTGCAGCATTCAAATCAACGTGTCGATTTTCGGAGGACTTAGAAGACCTTCACACAGACCGAATATTTATTGTTACCGCTATGGAAGCTGAGGGCGAGGGTTGGGATCCCTTAAAGCTAGCTTACCTCCCCGCACCACCCCTCACCCCTAGTAATTCATTACTGACCATTCCAAAGCAGTACTTTCAGAGTGGTACAGTTGTTTATTGTTATGTGGTGTTTCGCTTTCTTATTTTTCTTTATAATAATTATGTAAGTTTAAGGTATATTCAGTATAGTGTTGGTAACAGAGTTGGCACCCTTTTGTGAAAGAATTGCCCACTCTGCTTGTCATCTGTTCATTTTATGGCTGCTTGATTGTATTTGTCTATCTTTCCTTTTGGTGTTGGGGGCTGTATGTGGATTGATTGTATCAGTTCCAGAGTTACTAAATATTGCTGATGAATATTTTGAACAAATGTTTGATGCAGGTAATAAAAAAAATTCCTTCTGTTAAATAAAACTAATACCTCTGATACTGAAGCAACGGTTCTGGATTTAAATATATAAATATCGAATGATTTTTTCCCTAAACGATATGACGGCTGGGGGTAAGCATTTCACATAGGTGTTTAAATTGTTTAAACACAAAGCTCTATTCCTATACTCAAAAATACAAATAGAAAAATAATTAAATGTGCTTACAATCTGAATATGTTTCTTGTTAGAAAATATTTTATAAACTCTCCATGTCTTCGAGAATAATGCACCAAAAGCCATTGAAAAGCCGATTATAAAGGTGGACGTCCGTAGCTGAAAATAAAAAGAAAATCGGGAAATTACAAAAGAAGTATCAATTCCCAAATACATGTATCTCAATAGATATTCTAGATTTAAGGGCCACAAACTGAGAAGCTGATCTCACCGGCGTTCTACTAGTTGTTTGCGTTTCTTCTAACAGTTTGTAGTCTAGCCCTCATCTGCGTTTTATTGCAGTGTTGAGAGATAAACATTTGCTGTCATGCTTTTTTTGTTTATTTCTGTGTTGATCTATTGATGAGTTAAAGAACTCCTACATGGACTGTACAGTTATGTGTCGCTGAAGTGTATCAGATTGAGAACTTGTAACACTAGGTTTAAGCAATCCATAACCTTTTGGAAATGTCATCCGTTTCAAGGCGGTATTTCTGTATGCAGTTCTTATTCGTTTCGAAAGTTATGGATTTGCTAGTCTTTGACTACTGTTTTGCGATGTCGTTTCGTGTCATATAAACATTATTCGGTGCCTTGGGAGACCTGCGCTGTGATTGTGGCTTTTCCGTGTCAGCATCATATTATATTATTTACATACCGCTATGTAGCTACTGACAATGGCGGGAAAGTTTTTCATTCGTACTTTGCCCGTCTGATCAGAACATTGATGCCCGAACAAAACCACTTTTATGAAATTATACACGAGGTTACTAAGGAATCATGAAAGACAGTCTTCCCGAGACACCGAAAGAAGAAACTATGAGAAACAAACGGCGACATCACAAAAACATACCTAAATAATTTTGATCCCTTACACCCCACGTTTATATAGTAAACAAAGGTAAGAGAGAAGTCCAGGGAGTGCCACAAACACAAACCGCAGCTCTTCCGAAACCCCAAGAGGAAGAGGAAACCGACAACTCCAAACAAGCACAAACCGAACAAACGTACGAAAAGCACCAAGATTAGCTCTCTCTTCCCAAATAGAGGTAATCGCAATACTAAAAGGACTGAAAAACACAAGAACAAAATGACACACGGAACGACATACAACAAATCGCGTCGTAGAATAAACCACAAAGCAACAAAGAGTAAGACTAACACATGGACTACCGCCTTAGAACGGTCGGTAGAGTAAACCACCGTGGGGTTTAAAGCACTTTTACAGCTAACTAACTTCACCCTGGGTCACGATGCTACTCTTAATACAGAAATACATAAAAATTCGGTTCGCATAAAGGCTCCCAACTCAGTCAATGTATCAAAGCGAAAACATAAAACTCAAATTAATCATTATAATAAACAAAGACGAGTACTCATGGCTAATTATACTGTATGCCAGAGTAAATGAAAACCAGTAGTTGAAACACGGCGGGTCAAGCCAAAGACATATCGTCAAGCCCCAACCCACTGGTTAAAGTTTTACGAAGAGACCGTTATTGAGTCTGAGGCCCGAACCGCCGTCGTGCAATTAAAGAGTGAAGCATAGCCATCAACAATGATTGGGTTGACAACTAGGCATGCAGTCTGCCGCATAATATCCAGGCTGTAGCCAATTCTTTTATAACGGTTAATAAGTTTTCTGAATTGCTCCGAAAAGTTAGATTTACCTACAATTTTTCTAAATCTGTACACTAAGTCACCATAAAATTCTGGTTCCGATAAACCTTGTTGCAGAAGTGTTTTCAGACTGACGCTATATTTGTTCTAACAAGGCACTGTGTCTGCGATAAAATTTCGAAAACGCCTTACGAAGTTTAAAATAATGATAGCCCTGCCTAAGAAGTTTGGCAGTATGGGTTTTATTACGGTAGTTAAGTCATTAAGATTTGAAGAAGCTCTGGCGAATCTAATAAGTTGAGATATGTATACCCCATATGAGGTACGCCGGAGGACATCGCCATCCAGAAAAGGGAAATTGACTATATCAAAATCAAAATCGTCCCGTTTATCATAAATTTTGGTGGAAACTGTACCATTAGATATACATAGATTCAAATCCAAAAAAGGTGCCTCGGTATCGGAAGAATTTGCTCTATTTAATTGGAGTTTTGTAGGGTATATCCGGTCCACCATTTGGTCAAAGTAAATATTGTCAATATTTAATAGATTGTCAAGGTATCTTGACATTGAAACTGGCGTTTATAGGGGTATAGATTATTTTTCTTATTTCTGCTATAAATAGATTGTGGGTTCCCGTTAGAACCACGAATGCCCACATTTTTTGAGCAGAAATATGAAACTATCAGAATTTTAATGTAAAAACTTTCAGTTTTTGGTGCTTTTGTAATACAATTACTAGGGATCTTAATTTACTTTTACTCGATAGCCTGGATCGCAAGATATCATGTAGACAAAGGCAAGTGGTTCATATATAGGTGACAATGACCTAATTTTGAATTGCTGCGTATGGTCTTCTATGAAAATTCACACAAAAATTGATGTCTATGGCAAAAGGCACTGACCTTGTGCAAATCAGTTCGATTGGCTCAACGTCAGTATTTTTATAGTCTTTTCAAAACCGTTGATGGGTAAAAGAAAAAAAAGTTAAATATCATCTCTAAGAATATAAACGATAAAAGAGTTCATTAAAACCGCACATACATAAACAACATTTCAGTTTGTCGTATTTCTCTGGTATCTTACCTGACAAAGCACTGTATGTTTCCTCTCAAGGGACTCCATAAACACTGACGTGTATGTTATTATACATCCAAGTAACAGCACTGTATTAATATTTGGAGAGGACAGTTTCACAAATCTATAAAAATAAATCATATTTACCATAAGTATTGGAATACCTTAACTCATTGTAGTCGGGAGCTTCGTAAAAGGGTATTTGGCAAACAGTGCAGACCAGATCAGACGCCACAGAACGCGGCGTCTGATTAGAGTCTCCACTGTTTAAAAAATAGTTTAGCCATTTTTTCAAGGAATACCTGGGCGTACCTAAAATTAAAATTGAATTGGACTCTTCAAATATAGAGTGTGGGAGAGTCTAGTCAGTCTACAATGGGTTAACTTCTTACAATACTTATCCTAAAATTTAAACACGGAAAAATATTTTACGACCTGTTCATATGTGAGAAAAATGCTGGATGAGTAGCAAACAGTGTAAACTGTGATCAGGCGCCGTATTCTTTTCTTCCATTGTTTTCACAGGACTGTATGTCTGAAAACTTAGTGAAAGAACATACGAGTCAACAAAGTGTAAAACGTAAATCAAACAATAGTCACTCAAGTTAATTTCAGTTAGATTCGAAAAGGAAAGTTAGATCAGAATTCCTGAAGCAAAAACTATGGAAAGTACTAAAACATTTATAGGAAAAATAATAATGACACATTACGTTCGGATATTCCGCGGTGATAGATAAAACGTGTATTTTGGGAAATGGGTAACACTCTAAGTTTGAGTTCTTTTTCAGGGGGAAAACCATTCTGAAGTGCGTCAATTCTTAAAAGAAAGAACTCCAATGACGTAAGGGAGCAAATGCTTTGAGAAGAGTGCCATGTACTTTCTAAAGTGATCTCTCTTGAAGATTTATGCATGGGTGCACTGTCAAACTTAGTCGAGTTTTATGTCCCAAGCAGTATATTTAGGTAATAAAGACGATATTTAAGAAGAGCCACAATGACAGAACATAGCTGACCAAACGCCACTAAGGGCCGACACAGTCAGTCCTCTTGATAAAAAACATAAATTGCAGAAGTATACTGAGTTAAGAGTGATTGATACAATTACAAAGGATTTGAAAAGGGGCCTTCTATAAATGGAAAGAACTTCTCTGTAAGCAAATTATTTCCTTTTAGACAATATACATGTATTCATTTTCAGAAGGGTCTTTGTGTGCAGGAGAGCAAACAGAAAGCCACAAAAGGTGTGTCCCTTCTAATTTATGACCTAATACAACAAAGTAAATTCAGCCATTTCAATTGTAACTGAGTCGCGCAGCGGAAACGGTTGTCTTGGGGCGTGTATGGACAGCAAAAACCGAGATGAGCATATGTCTGATTATAGCCTCTGTTGTCTGCTTATAGAATCGAAGAATACGGTCGATATATTGATGTGCAGCAAAGGCCCTTATCAGACTGTATTTGTCCGCTACAGTTGAACCTAGGGTGAACACTTGATACCAGTATAACTGATTTACTCCCCATCCCCCAATCCCCAATTCCGGTTACTTTCACTACTGATCGTTCTTAAGAGGTGGTTCCGGTTATGTTTGTTCTTTGTGTGGCCTTGTGGTGCTTTTTGTTTCGTGTTTTGTCACGCCCATTGCTTTATTATTGTGGTGAGTGAATCCTATCCAGCTTTGTGATCAACTTTTTGGAGAAGAGGGAGCTAGTTGCTTTGTTTTTCTTTAGTCAACGGTTTGTTTACAGTCTGTTTTGGTTTTGTTTGTTTCGGTCTTCCTCTTAGTGTCATTCTCTGTATTCTAAAATGTGGCTCTTTCTCAATAACTTCCATAATGTTTTTATTTAACTGATCTGAATCTTTTATCACCCAAACATACCTATATAATATTGAACCCCTTAAACTTCACTTTCATACAGTAAAACTGGGGTTTACAGGGGTATACATGTACATTATTTTTCTTATTTCTGTTAAATATTTTGAACAGAAATATGAAAAATGTCAGAATTTTATCTGAAAGCTCAGTTTTTGGTGGTGATATTTTCAATATATTTGAATAGGCGTGTTTTCATAATGACTGTTTGCATATATGTTCTGAACGCAAATTACTAAAGGTGATATAAAGGTTTTTTCAGCTCATATTTTACATGAAAAAAAGGGTAATAGAAAAGTCCAGGGAGTGCCACAATCACAAACCGCAGCCCTTCCCAGACACCAAGAAACCAGCGACGCACAAACGAAGAAGAACCAGAAAAAGAAGGCAGGTGCAAGGATCAGCCTGCGATTTCTGCTTGTAGACATCATTGCTTACTGAAAAACATGTCAATACATGTATATAATGTAGCAAAGTCCTAACATGTTATTTCTGAATGTGCAGGCTGAAGTTGGTCTTTGTTTTTTTTTTACATAAAACCAATACAAATGTTTTACATAAAGCACCAACTGTATGCAGCAGGACGCTTTCCATTAGCTTGGGGACCGGGTTTAGCACGGTTACCCCAATAACCCTAAATATTCAGACACCGTACCCCGCATGGAAAACAAGATAAGAGAAAAGTCCAGGGAGTGCCACAATCACATACCGCAGCCCTTCCCAGACACCAAGAGGAAGAGGAAACCGACAAATTCAAACAAGCACAAATCGAACAAACGTACGAAACGCACTTAGATCAGCAATACTAAAAGGACTGAAAAACACAAGAACAAAATGACACATAGTAAGACATACAACAAATCGCCTCGTACAATAAACCACAAAGCAACAAAGAGTAAGACTAATACCGGGACCACCGCCTTAGAACGGTCAGTAGAGTAAACCACTACCGGGTGTGTGTGTGGGGGGGGGGTGGTTAAAGAACTTTAACAGCTAGCTAACTTCACCCTGGGTCCCGATGCTACTCTTAATACAGAAATACAGAAAAATTCGGTTCGCATAAAGGCTCCCAACTCAGTCAATGCATCAAAGCGAAAACATAAAAATCAAATTAATCACTATAATAAACAAAGACGAGTACTCATGGCTAATTCTACTGTATGCCAGAGTAAATGTCTTCAAAAGTTTGTCTTAAAAAGTAAACGAGTCAGTTCGTCTAGCTGATGATATGTCTAAAACGTATTGACTATAGCGCCGATAATGAACAAATTCAGGAGAGTTTGATTTGCGTTAAATACGGAACAATTTTTCATATAGGGACCCGTTTACGCTTACCATCCTGGAAAATATTCAGCAGACTTCATTTTATTCCAGAAAATAGGCTTCAAACAATTTGTATGAACTGTCAAAGCCTATTTCTAGAAAAGGTAAGAAAATATCATCAATTTGTCGTCTTTTGAATTAGCCTTGAGAGTGAGAAAGGTTAAGTAATGTGTACAAATCGGTAATTTACACATTTAATGGAAATCCATTTGTGGTGTTTTAGTGTCTCAGCTTTCATTTCAGTCCTATAATTCTTCCTTATAACCCTTATAAGCTACCTTATAAGCTTACAGCCAAATATATTCTGTGGCAGTTAAAAGTTGAGTAAAAACGGTTTGGTTTTGTTATGTTTTGTCCAAGAATGCACGGATTGCTATTTGATATTTAAGATAATGAATTCCTTTTCATATCCTTTTTAGTCTGGGCAAATATAGATGTTTGTATTAGAAGTAATTGTACAGGCTGATGTTAAAATCCATTCTCAGTTCCTGTATCTTGCAAAAAAAAGTAACCTTACAATCAGAGTTTTTGTATATATAAAGCTTGGATGTTGGTTCATTCAAAACCATAGATATGCGAAACTTATTACATATTGGAGAAACACATGCATTTTGCATGATACTGGCTTAGGGTTTTGTCAAGCAACTGTAAGTTCTATTAAGCGTATAGTTCACATGTATATACTAACAGGTGAAATGCACCTAATATACACCAAAAACGCGACAAATGGTCTGTACAGTTGATGTTTAAATTTAGATTAGCACTAATTGTTTAAAATTATTGTTGTGGTTTGTAAAACGGCGTGTATTTTATGGATTTTTATGAACATTTTAGTTTGTGAAAATTAAGTCAATTATTATATTTGATTTAAGCATATTTTATTTCAACACTTTCATTTGTACATACAAGGAATAACGAATTTTATTGGATTTAATTGTAAGCAATCTGCTTGTTTGGTTCCTCTCCTTTACGTATTATGTTTGGTCGTCATACATTCTTACACAGTAAAGTTCGTCAACAAAGGTTTTGAAATTATGGACATGAAGAAATGCGCGACGATTTCCCTCAACAAGCAAGTTTAAGACTTATGAAAGTACAATAGTGTTCTATGCGAATATTTTTTTTTTATTAAATTACCGTAAGCACGAGCGCCCGAAAGATATCTGGTAAAATGTAAAATGTGTCATTCAAAATGGTGTCATACAATTTGCAATCAACATTTTCTTACAGGTTTATGGTAGCGGCCATATCGGATGAAAAATCAAACATTTTGGTGTTAATAAATTTCTTCTAATAAAGGCTAGAAAAAACGGCAGAAAGATCACTTGAAACACAGTTGCAAGCGAAATTTAAAATTTGAAGTCGGACAGGAAAACGGGGTGCTCTCCTTTCAAAGTGGAAAACAACCGGGGTGTCACTAATGGCGTCATGTTTGCATATGTGCATGAGAAAAAAAAAACATTCTGCTTTCTGCTTTGAGCATTGTTTTCTCTCTTTTGTTATGACTTTGACTTGAATACCCAAGGTTATATATACTTAGAATTTGTTAAGTATCAACTGGGCCTCCATGGAAACATGCGTTTTCGCCAAATGCAATCTATGCATATCTTCTATACAGCTGTTTAATACACAGATATTTCCAAGCTTTCTTACTATATTGAAATAAATCGTATAGCTTTCCGATGTAGGGTGAGCAGAATTGAATACTGGAGTCCATACTAATGATACTATTTAATGCTTTTGTAATCAAATGAAATTAGATAAGGTATATAGGAAGTATAAACTATATTGTCCAATTAATAACATCTTATTTCTTAACCCATTGTAGACTGTATAAACTACCCCACACTAAATTTTGGAAGATTCTAAGTTCGATTTTAGGTATGCCAGGTTATGTGATTTAGATATTCCGAGAGAAAAATGGCTGAACTATTTGCTAACAACGGGGACCCTGATCAGACGCGCGTTCTGCGGCGTCTGATCTGGGTCTGCACTGTGTGCCAACAACCTTTTAGGGGTCTCCAGACTACAGTGGGTTAATAAACATTGATACCGAAAAAATATTCCTTATCACATTACTATGTGCAATATGCCAAATCTTATCTGACTACGGATTCATGAGATGCTGACAGGGACTTGATTTCAAAGTACGCTTTCATAAAATGGGAACATTTAAAACGCATAAAACGAACGCGGTTGAATACACGACTTAAGCAGATTATGCAGTAAAAGTGTTCATAGAGATAACCGGTACATTGAAAAGCTATTTTTACAACTATAAAAAGGAACCCGGTCTGCAAATGTAGACATCTGCATACCCCCGCTTTCACTATATATTTTTTTTACTGTGGGACACGAGGGTACACATTACATACATGTATACTTCCAACCATAACGAATATAAAACGTGTGAATACCGTAGTCAATCTAATTACCACACCTTTTGTTTAGGGTTTTCAAATTTATTAAACAAGCATCAAGTAAAATAGCCACTTTATAAGTCAGAAAAAAATCAGCTCAGCATGTCATAAGAGGATAAGTTTAAGATACTTATGCGGTATTATTCTAATTAATTTCTGAAAGCATATGTTGTCGGTACTCATTTGAATTGCTTTGCAAAGTCGAGGCAATTCAAATGGATACAAACCGCGTATGCTTTTATAAAGACATAGATAAAAACACACGGCTAGACTAAGAAATTACTTGACTGTGCGCTTAAAGCGTTTTGTGAGGTTTTCAGATCGAATACGGTAGTCTAATGACACACAATGCAAACATGAGCCGCAACGTCCGAAAACGTACCCTCGGACAGGTGCATCCAGTAAGGATTCAAATCCCCCCGAGGCATTCGGGCAGTCTGATTTGAACCTTTACTGGACTTATTTTGAATAGCCAAAGATGCAAAGTTTTTTTCATGCGTCCATCTAAGAATCAAATCAGACTGCGCGGATGCGCAGTCTGATTTGAGTCTTTGTTGGACGACGTGCCAGAAGATACGTTTTCACTAGTTGCGGCTCTTTGGGTTTCCTTTAACATACTTATTATTTCGGTAGATGACATTGAAGACAAGGAGTAGAGCTGCCAGGACAATACCTACACCTGAGATACACGACATTATTATATACAAATGTCGGGGAATGACTTCTTCAATTGCTGTAACCAAAGTAGAATCACGTGGTGGAACACCATCTAGAAAAGAAACAGATCATACAGTCGACTCTCGATATATCGACATCGCTTATCTCGAAGTAAAATCTGGTCCCTTTTTTATTACCGAAATCTAACAACAGGTTACAAAATATTGGGGAAAAGAGCAGCAATTTCTCCTCTTTTCCACAATACGTATTATAATATATCTCCAACTTCAGGAGTCAAATTACATATTCATTTGTTTTAAGTGTTTTTTCGATATATTTTTCCTCAATTCTGCAAATCGGATATATCGGGGTACGGATACCTCGAAGTAATTCAGATAGTCCCTTGGCCTTCGAGATAACGAGAGTCGACTGTACCATTATGATGACACTAAAAGAATTTGATGCCCCTGGTAGTCTTTCCGCATTTTGTGACAAGTGAGAAAAATTTTGCGACTACCTCTTGCTTTCCTAAACACTAAGCTCTTTGTACAAATGGATCTTCTCTATAAGGAATAATTTGCTCCCAGTACGACTAAATACTTTCTATTTAGAATAAACTCCACTTCAGAAGAGAGGCAAACTAATTTGACAAAGTTGGGTCATTTGTATGAAATTCTATTTTCCTTCAATGAACAATGCTTATTCACTGACGGTCAGGACTGGAAAAACAGTGTAGACCCACATCAACGCCATAGAATGACGCTTCTGAGTTTTGGCTACACACGGTATCAGTCAACCACAACAGTGACTGTTTTAGCTACATCACAAGGTAGGCAAATGGACTTGTATTTTTTTTCTTTAAGAGCAGTATGGTGAAGATTTAAAGTGACAACATATTTAAAATAAGGACGTAAATTCCCGAACTGGACTTTTACAAACAGGGTACTCAATGAACGCGTAAGATGACAAGATCCATTTTTGTCATAATTTTAACATTTTGGTAGCAAACTATTAAAGACAATTTCTAAAAAAATACGTATAGCATTTAGCACGCTATGGGCAAGCCAGCAAATGACACATTAATCAGATTTTAGGGTGTTTTACCAGAAAGTTAGATTTGATATTTCGTGCGAATTGTCTCCTAAAACGGAGACAATTTGCATGGAACGTAAAGTCCTATTTTCTGGGAAAACAAAAAGCAATATTTTAAAATGTTGTCTGCTGAAAGTTTGCCAAGCGCTAATTAGTTAATGAATCCTCACACAAGAGCTTCCAATGAGTATCACAACACATGTTATTGTATACAAATATCAATAAGATATCATTAGTTTGATTTATAACATCACGAAAACATACCTATATAATTCTGACCCCCTTCAACCCCACTTTTATATTGTAAAACTGGGGTTTACAGGGGTATACATTATTTTTCTTATTTCTGCTCAAAAACATAGATTGTGGTACTCGTTAGAACCGCCTCGACGAGGCGGTTCTAACGAGTACCCACAATCTATGTTTTGAGCAGAAATATAAAAAATATCCGATTTTTTTATGTGAAAAATTGCCATTTTTTTGGTGGTAAAATTTTCAGTGTATTTGAATAGGCGTGTTTTCGTAATGCTGGCTATTTAAAGCTATGGCTGAGAAGTTTACAGTTTATATAGGCATGTAAACGTAAAGGATTCAGGGCTTTAACATATTGCAAAAACATAACGTGTTCACATTGCATATTGTACATACGAGTATACCATATTGGCTACGAAAACGGTAAAGTATTAACAATCAGGGCCCAGTTGTTCAAAGCATCGTTAGCTTAACGAGCTCGTTAGTGGTCAAAATGTTAACTGTTCTAGTAAGCACAATATCTAATTCACAGGTATTTTTGCTGAAAAAATGTGATTTGCTTTTAGCTACTCTTATTTTGTCAGCAAAAATATAAGTGTATATACCATATTTAATAATTAAAGTTGTTACGATACGTTAACTAACGACATCGTTAGTTTTGAACAACTGGGCCCAGCTGTTTGAATATGCAAGGCACCGTAATTACACTAAATATTTGTAACGCCATGCTTAAACAAGCATTAAAGAACCTTATCAAACTGGTCCTAAAGAGGCTGTGTGATCAGGGTCTATCATGATTAATTGACATCTCGTATATACATTTTGCATGGAGATACATCACCAAAAAGTCATACAGATTATGATATAAAGATGTCCGAATGTTTCGAATATATATTTTATAAAGTGTACTTATATTTAAGACAATCATGTATCAAAGTGAATATTTTGGATAATTATGGAATACGATACGCTACAAAACTGGATTGTCTGAGTTACCTTTCCACATAATTCCACCATTATAATATTCTATATACCAGTCTTCCACATCTGTCTTGTAAATGCCAACTAGAACCTTTTTACCTCCTGAAATGGATATCGACACATTAGGGCCGAACATGTTAACTGGACCTTCCACTGTCTTGGTTGCCCTTGGCACAGACTTTCCAGACCCCACTCAAATATATAGGTGTCACAATCACGAAGCACAGCCTTTCCAAAACACCAAAAGAAGGAGATATGAGAAACAATTAATACATCAAGAAAATATGCCTATATAATTCTGACCCTCTTAAACCACACTTTTATATAGTAAAACTAGAGTTTACAGGGGTATACATTGTTTGTCTTATTTCTGCTCAAAATCATAGATTGTGAGTACTCGTTAGAACCGCCTCGTCGAAGCGGTTCTAACGAGTACCCACAATCTATATCTTGAGCAGAAATATGAAAAATATCAGAATTGTTTATCTGAAAATTTTCAGTTTTTGGTTGTAAAATTTTCAGTATATTTGAATTGGCATGTTTTCGTTATGACAAAACAAACGTCACACATGAAACTATTGGTGCACGAACAGAGTGGGTCGGAGATTATAAGAAATTTCTTCTGACGGCAGTAAACGTTTTCTTAACATGACTCAGGATACATACCTTGTATCTGATCAATTCTTATGTTCATCGTTGGATCACCAGAGCTGTCAAATTCTATTAGGCCATTTAGTCCAGTGAAAGACACATTATTTGTGCACGAGGTTATTATATCTGCAATCATTCTATCAGAGTACTGGAACTGGTCGAGATGTTTATTGAATCCTAGAACAAGAAGCAAAGTGCTATAAACAAAAACAAACTAGAAACATGTGTTTGTAATGCACTATGCCCCAAGGACATGCTTGTCCTTACACAAGGGCATAACTTTGACATTTGTTTTTCAGAATTTGTTCAAATATTAAACAGTCATCATCCCCGAATAGCATATCAAATTTCAAGGCTACACCTCAAAGACTTTTGAGGTATCTTGCTGACAACATAAAGCGTGACGAACAAACAGACGGACAGACGAACTGACGAACGACCGAAAAGCAATAAATCCTTCCAACATCTTCACGTTATGGGGCATAACAAATAAACAAAATGACAGATTAGACCTAGCCAAGAACCTGGAAAGCCATACAAAGTGACATTTGCCAGTAGGGAGAGGACGACCCATCTTGCTCGTCTTCGTTATGATTAATCAAGTAAAGTTTCTCCTTCGAAGACAATTTGATTTAAATCATATCTTTTTTTTTCTGAAAAATAAGCAAAAATATCACTCATTTTAACCCACTAGCTTTCAGGGTGCTAAGCTTAAAAGGAGACGTAACACGTAATAAAAAATATTCAAGTAATGGGAATGAAAAATGCATACCTAGCTCATATTTACAATTATATATTTGACAACACAGGTATTAAATATGATAACAAAGATCAAGTATGCTCTATTTCATGTATTACTGTTCAACGGACCCTGAAGAGAGATTTGTTAACCCTTTCATCCCTGAGTTTCTGAAGTAGACTCTTCCGTCCCATAATTTGGACGTCCACTGATAAAACAAGGGATTTTAGCCTCAAATCAAAAACAAAATAGCGAACAGTGTAGATCCGGATGAGACGGCTTGTTACATGTTTCGAACCGTTTCACTAGGATATACACTGTTTGCATGGGTAACTGTTTGGTCTGCAGACTTAAAGGGTTAATATAGGAATGTTTTAGAATTTTCGACAAATATGAATTATTCAAGCACACAAACAATGTAACGTAGGTAGGTACGTCGTTTGTTTGTAAGGAAGGTTGGTATGTCGTACGTGTAGATATTGCAGAATGTATTAGCGAAACCATTTTCGATGCCGGTTTACTTTGGTTATTGCGATTGTACCGAACTAGGTTATTGCAAAGGATAATATCATTAACAAACAAACACTCGCACGTAAAGAGATATGCATACATACGCGTGTGCGTATGTGTGCGTGTCTATATGCGTGCGAGTGTTTGCCAAGAGCCTTCATCTTTGTTACGTCACTGAGAAAGTGATTTAATTTACAGGTGCAACAGAAATAAGGTAGAAATGCGAATAAAACTGTTTAAGCCTTCAGTAGATTTCTACTGCCCGTTCAATGGCGGCTCCTCTGTTGCAGTTATTCGTTTTTCGTCCATTTGTGGTTGTTTGTTCCTATGTGGTGTTTGTTTTGTCATTTTTTTTGTTCCACATCTTTTCTTCTTTCGGTTCCTCAAGAAGCATCACGAAAACATGCCTATATCATTTTGACCCCCTCAAACCCCACTTTTATGTAGTAAAACTGGGGTTTACAGGGGTATACATTATTTTTCTTATTTCTGCTCAAAAACATAGATTGTGGGTACTCGTTAGAACCGCCTGGACGAGGCGGTTCTAACAAGTACCCACAATCTATGTTTTGAGCAGAAATATGAAACTATCAGAGATTTTTTATCCGAAAATTTTCAGTTTTTTTAGGTGAAATTTTCTATATATTTGATTAGGCGTGTTTCCGTAATGGCTGTGTTTCGTACTTATGATATTTCCTGAATACCTTCGCTTGTATTTTACATGTTTTTCTGTGATGTTTGTATGTATGAGCGAGCCTCTATGTGAACCGAACAAATGAGTTTATTTAAACAAATAAACGTAAAAAAGAGTGCCTTTGGAAATGGAAGCCGATGATGAAGCTCAGTAAAATCAATTTATAGCTCCCGATAGATTTTTCAATTGTACGGTCTAAGGTGTTGGTTCTTGTGTGTTCTCGTTCATTGTTGAGCTTTGTGGCTGCTCGCTGCAAAGCCACATTTAAGTCTGTTCCTGTTAATTGCTTTTTGTTTTGTATGTGGTGGGTCTTGTCTGACATTGGCTTTCCATAGGGAAGAGATAGCCGTTTATTTTGCTTTTTGTTGCTTTGGTCTGTTACGGAAGTACTGTCAATTATAATTTGTTTACTTTTCCTTTTGGTGTCTTTGGAAGGCTATGGTCTACATTTGTGGGACTTCCTGGACATCTTCTGTATTTTTATTCCGCCATTATATTTTCCTTGTCCAGTCTTTTTTCTGGTGCCTTGAGAAGGCTATGCATCATTAAAGTGGCATTTCCGTCGTTTATATTTTAAAAGGATGGGTTTCTTGGGGCAGTTACGCTGCATTATAATATATTTTTTCAATAATTACTGTTGCATAAATGTGCGTGCATGCACTCGCATACGCGTATATGTGTGTGTGTCTATATGCGTGCGAGTGTTTGGTTGGTTATGATATTATTTATTGCCAATGATATAATTGCGGGTCGTCTTGACGTTGCTTATGTGTTCAGATAATCGCAAAAATATAAGTGCATTTACCCAGGAAACGGTAGAATCAAGAAGCACTGCCTTTACAGTTGTGTAATTTGATTCAACGCTTTTCCGCGATGTTACACTGATTGAGTTATGAGTCTCTACACGAATCGAACAATGATATTGTATGTTTTTACAGCATTTGAACCTCTGTTTATGATTTGGTACCAGTAAAATAGATTTAACATCCCCCTGCACTGTCCGTTCTCAGGCGGTGGTTCTTGTGTTGATCGTTCTTGGTAAGGCTTTATTCAGATAGCGAAAATAATATTTTCATTTCTTTGGGTTCATTGGGCTCATTGTGGTATCTTTGAAAATAGAGTTCTGCTTATGTGTATGCTAATGGGCGTACGCAGTGTTGCAAATTTAATTACTGCTTATAAAGAGTCTCGATAAAAACCCAGAATCCCATTTTCTATCTGTTATGTACTCTTTGTTTCCAAAGGCAATTTTTAAGTTGTTTTTTTTTTTTTGCCTCTCGCTGCAAAGTAAACCCTATTTCTGTTTAAAGCGTTGGGGTAATCCGCTGTCAGGTTGTCCACTTTGCTTTCTGTTTTGTTTTCGTGTGTCATATCTTCTTGACCTGATGCTGACATATCGATCACCTACCTTCAACAACTGCCCATTTGCTGGTTTTGTTTGTGTTGAGGTTTTACGGCCCAGTCAACCCAGTGGGGTCATGTCGAGCGCGGTCAGTTTACCTAACCACACGTTTACTGGGCAGGCTTAGTCCTCTAAGCGGTTAACCAGTATTGTGCACATTCTTTCGCCAGAAACTGACAACTGCCCTTCTTGAATCAGCGGAAGGGAGAGAATGACCGTAGAAAATATTTCATGATCCATCTCCACGAAAGAATGTTGCCGACCTCGGCGGGGGTTGAACCCGCGACCTCCTGGTCTCCAATCGGACGGCGCATCCAACTGAGCCGCCGAGGCCGCCCATTTGCTGGTTGTTTCTTTCTATGTATGCTTTGTTTGTGCTTTTTTTTCCTGTCTGTCTTGGTTTGTTTGCTTTTTCTTCTTTGTGTTACTAGTAGGCTATGTTAAGTGATTGTAATTTTGACATTTTCTATAATATTTTTCCAGAGACAGCAAAAACATGATTAATTATAACGTTGGTCGTTTGATCTTCTTTTGAAAAAAAAATAACATTGTTCGAATTATCTTAAATTTAATAGCTTCGTCGGATGCTTTATAATTTCTGTGTTTTGTTGGAATGACTAATGAGACTTGTTTAGTCATTCCATAGAAGCATTACTCAACTTTTTCAGAGAATATGTCCAAATTACGTGGGTGATATAAAGGTAATTACAAACAGAAATATCTTAAAAAATGCCAATTAGTTTCTTTTGACGTAAAAGTCTTCATTTTTATGGCCTTAGGCGCTTTCCCATATTATCATGTTATTATATGAGGCATTTTTGTATATAAGAAGGAAATGCGTGCTTCTATTTATTCTAAAACTAAAAAGCAACAGAAATCAATACGGCCATCGATAAGAAATTTACACGTACAGTAAGTTTTCTAAGCAGTTAAGAATTATTATTGCATAAAAAACAGTGCCGTACGTTATTAACAGCCGTGCATTAACCGGCGAAAAGCCGTGTATTAACAAGGCAATTCACGCGCTGTTAATGCACGGCTACGCAACATTTAATATGACCGTACCGGGGCCATAGATTTGCTGCCGTTACGTGATGTGTACTCCCCGGGCCTACAAGGAGCATAGTAAGTGGAAATTTCATTCGCGAGACATCAGTGAAAAGGCAAAACAAAATAGTGCAAGAAGTAACGAGAAATGTAGCAAATGTTTTCAGTTTTTATGCAATAATAGCGATCAAAAATGGTTTTTCAATGCATTAACATTCGCCAGGTCCCTTGGGAGGTCTTGAAAACCGCGGGCTTCGGCCTCGGTTTTCAACATCTCCCACGGGACCTTGCGAAGGTTAATGCATGAAAAACCATGTTTGATCCCTATATTCAATAATAATTTTTGCCAGTTTTCCTAGTGGATTAAATCCTGCAATGATCTTAAAATTACTTTACTTTAACTACTCTCCGTCACATAAAGCGTAGAGAGAGAGAGAGAGAGAGAGAGAGAGAGAGATTAATAAAATACAACAATCTAAGTACTCATTACGAAAACACGCCTATGCAAATATATGGAAAAATTCACCATCAAGAACTGAATACAACAATCTAAGTACTCATTACGAAAACACGCCTATGCAAATACATAGAAAATTTCACCTCCAAAAACTGAAAATTAGCAGATAAAAACTCTGCTTTTTTTCATATTTCTGCTCAAAACATAGATTGTGGTACTCGTTAGAACCGCCTCGATGAGGCGGTTCTAATGAGTACCACATATTATGTTTTTGAGTAGAAATAAGAAAAATAATGTATACCCCTGTAAACCTCAGTTTTACTATATAAAATTGGGGTTTAAGGGGGTCAAAAATATATAGGCATGTTTTTGTGATGTAATGATTAATTTGAAAACACAGTGTAGAGTCATGTTGATATAAAAGGTATTCAAGTTTATAGCGTGCCATATGAATGACAAGCAGATTTATGCAAGCAGTAGTTATTAAGGAAAATATCATACTCTGTAGAATAAGTGAAATTTGTGACCGATTCTAGTAATGCTAAGTAAAACAATATGATATGCTTTCTTCACAGCAGACAGAACACATACCTGTTTCCACACGTAGCTTAGTCATGGTAAAACGTTATTCAATGAATCGTTTCAAGCTGATGATAAAAAATGAGCCTTTAAGAAAACAGCGTCATTAGCATTGCTGGTTGTCGTTTTACTAAACAGTAACCTATGTGTATTATGCGTTGGTGCTCTGTCAAATAAGTATATATTCCTGACCTCTGTATATTTAGCACATGTATCGAAGAAGATGTATGTGATTTCGAACCCAGCGCTAGAACATAAAGGTCTATACTATATTTTTGCAGCAACGATGAGCTACTACTTCCCATTAGAAAAAAAGGTAAGAGGAAAGTCCAAGGAGTGCCACAATCACAAACCGAGCCCTTTCCAGACACAAAGAGGAAGAGGAAACTGACAAATCCAAACAAGCACAAATCGAACAAACGTACGAAAAACACTAAGATTAGCACTCTCTTCCCCAAGCGAGGTAATCGCAATGCTAAAAGGACCGAAAAACACAAGAACAAAATGACACAAGGTAAGACATAAAACAAATCGCCTCGTAGAATAAACCACAAAGCAACAGAGAGTAAGACTAACACCGGGACCTGCATTGCCTGAAATATTGCCCCTTGATTTTAGTACTATTATGTTAGTCTCAGATCTCTGTTGACCGATATATAAAGACCGAAATAGTACCAGCTTCTTTGGCTGGCATAGCATTACTTTTCTGATAGCAGACTTAAAGAATCAATGTGTTTTAGAGTATGTAGGCCGAATACTGTTTGCATTTCTAAGTACAATAGATGTGTGTTAGGTAGTTATGAATATTAAAGAAAATAATTGTATTTTGATTGTCTATTTTGAGGTGACACATACCGAGGTCTGCGAGTACGTTTTCAATCTGACAGAGCATGTTCACACGTGTGACTTTTCTCCAGCTTCGCTATTAATTGACTGCCTGCTTTCAACTTTGTTCGAACAATTATTCCGAACAGAATCACAGTATTCTAATCAGAGACGTTAATAGTTACATATATTGTTTCATGGTCAATGTTACTAAATTTGAACTTGAGCCTCCGAACGATATTTAGTCTTCTCTAAGCGACTTTGATCATATGTTAATATGCTTGGATAATGAATATTAGTACAAAACGTAATAATTAGATGTTTAAGTTCAGAAGTTTTGTTTGGCGAAATAGCATTGAATTTAAGATGAGGATCAATTAAAGGCACCCAATTTCTTAATGCCGGACTAAAGTCAACTAACTAGTCAGCTGCATATTTACTTGTAATTCAGACAGATTCTGGAAAAGAAACAACAGTTGCAGGTTCGTCGACGATAATATAAAACTGGTATCATTAGTAAATAATCGTATGGAGAAAAGCATACCATGATAGTTATCAATACCTCCTCCCAGTTTTTCTACTGACCATTCCAAGGTGGTTTCTCCGTTTTTCTTTGTTTGTGCATTGATGGTTTCATACATGGCGTTTGTTTTGTCATTATTTGTTCCGGGGACAGTAGAAACACACAACTTCACGACTCAATATATTCTATTGCAAAGGCGATGAAATCTATTGTCAAAAATGGTGAATGCAAATGTTGGCCCGTTTTAAGATTATTTATACCTTTTACGAGGCGAATTACATACAACGGATTAATTAATTTAACATGAGTCAGCTAAAAAACTGATCTCGATCTCATAAGCCATATTGAACACCATAAGCTTTATGCAACTGATCTTAAAGAATAAATAAATATGTATAAATATGATAATACACTGCAAAGTCGATAATCCCGAACATAACAATACCAGTGACGATATCCAGGAAATGCCACACTCAACGATGCACAGCCTTCCAGTGGCACCATAAGAAAAACAATTTAGAACATTCAAACACATAACAAACGTCCTATTCGAAACCACTTGCCCACGAATAAAGAAAAACTACAACAGAGAAACCGCCTTGGATTGGCCAATAGAAAAAAAAGTACTGGGGTTTAAATCAGTTTCACTCGCGCGAAACCTCAACCTCAGTTCCACTGGAGCTCTAGATTACAAAGATATGTTTGGTCCATATAAGGGTCCTCTACTATAGTCAAATATCGCTGTGATTAACAGCTTGATGAAATAAAGCTAAAGATTGAGTGGCGATATGAAGCCAGAACACAGGGAAACCACAGGCGCAAACCTTCTGACATATATTGCGCCAAGAGCCGTTATTTAGTCTGAGGTCCGTCCCGCCGTTGCGCAGTTAAAGGCCGAAGCACATTTATAAACAATTTACAACGAAATTAAGGTTTCGATAGACCTTCTTGCAGAAGGATTTCAAAACAATGTTATATTAATTCAGAATGACGAATATAACACTTAGAAAATGCTATGCAGCTATGAGACCGGTACCCCTTCTTTAGAAGATTAGCAGTTAAAAACGTCAGTAGTCACTGGATAAGTGATTACCGATGTCAACATATCACAGTATTAATCAGTAAATCCGCAAGTACAAGAGACATAAGATAAAACCTTGAAGTGTTTATAGCTCCCACATAGTACACCAGCAACAGATTTGGAAAAAAAAAATAGTGAATAGGACCTACTATGTGGAGGCAACGTTCGTTAACCACAGCCGTTCCAAAGATATTAAAGGATGCTTTTGGAAACAAAGAGCACAAAAATAACGAAAATCGGAGAATAAGTTTTATGAAGTCTGTTCATATGCAACAATGTCATTTGCGGAGGTTATACTTGCTCTTATTCCCTCCCAGCACCGGCTCAAGCCGTATTCGATTTTTAAAGTAACTAGAATGGGGTCAAAACGTTTTCCGTTGTAAATGTCTTTTGTAATATTGTTGTAAATAACCAACATGTGCTTTTGTTTAGGATGACATCACTGCAAACCCGCAAAACACTTCCAACTTACCTGTCTGTTTAATTATATTATCAGTGCAATTTAAAGCTAGTGATATTGCCCATATTGCATCATAGCATCTTGGACTGACGTACTCGTACTCAGTTATGTATTTATAAGCATCTTCTTGGCGATACAACTCTGTGTATTCTGAAACTGTTATGTTCGCAATTCCTCTTTCCTCCTTTATATTTGAGAAAGGAAAACTTGCCAATATACTTCCTTCAGCAACTATTTCCATTTGCTCGCTGGAAAAAATGGTACGGAAACTATTCTACAAATATTTCTAAACACATCTGCAAATACACAACTGCAACGTCTCCCAAAGGTATCCGGTTACAACATTAGTCATGTTTCTATTTGTGCAGCTTCTTTCGAAATTGTCTGATTACTTAAACGGAGTTTCTGCTGCCAGACGTCCGGGAGTAGCGAATTATCGAGAAATTTGCTGCTGCCAAACGTCTGGTAGTAGAAAAGTATCGAGGAATTTGCTGTTGCCAGACGTCTGTAAGATTCGATTTATCGAGAAAGTTGATGCTTAAAATTCGCTGCTGCCAGAATTCTGTTAGTAGCAAACATTATAATTTGCTGCTACCAGACGCCTGCAGAAATAGGGTCAGTCAGTAAAGTCTGATGGTGACCCCATAGCAAATTAATTATTTAAAATACGCTCCTGAAATTTTGTATGTATATCCGTTATCAATTAACATAATTATTCATGTCAAAGAAAACTGCATGTGGCGTGTGACATCATCATGGCCTAACGCCATTTCAGCGTCGCTCGGGCATCATGGCCGCGTAAAGTTAAAAGAAACAACGCGCATATATAAAAATCAAATTTTTGGAATGAAAAACAGGGAAGGAAATACATGTAAACGTATGTATAGGTGATTGAAGCCTTTGTCGACGGGAAAACTTGACACTTCTGCTGACAGACGCAATAAAATGCCTATCGATAACTGATAAGTTTCATATTGAAACAGTAATAAGGAACTTTTGAATGAAGACAGGCGATATACATGTAATGAGTTAGCAGATAGTTCATGGATCGGTTTATACAATTTTAACGAGGCATTAAAATTTCGACAGGTAGTCGCTAGATGGATGCCGCATCACCTGACGCGACATCAACTGACGGATATGGCAGAGACAGCAAAACGACACTTAGCACGGGATGAAAATGAAGGTGATCAGTTTTAAAATCCTATCGTAGCGATAGATGAGACTATAATCCTGAAATGAAATCTTCTGAAAGGCACCCTGGATCGCCAAGGCTGGCGAAATTTCGTGAAAAACCGGAACACCTGAAACAGCTTGCGATAATAGCCCATGATAATAGAGGTATTCTATCGACGGATTTTGCTCCCATTGGAGAGACTGTAAACGGAACGTGTTATGCAGAGTTTTTGAGGACGAAATTGAGACAAGCTATACAAAAGAAGCGACTCGCACTCCTACAGAGGTGTTGTGCAGATTATTGAAAACGCAACGCCACATAAATCAAAACTCATTAAGACAGTAATTGACCGCTATAACTGGGAAATATTGCCGCACCCATCTGATTCTCCTGATCTAAGTCTCTGCGACTTGTTCCCGAAACTAAAATGTCACTTCGGGGAATAAATTTCGAAGATCGAGATGAGTTAAAAGTTGCCGTGGCCAAGAAGGCTCACCGTATCACACTTATATGCCTAGCAACTGGAATAACGGATCTTCTTGACAATGCTTTGAAGGATTGTAAATAAGGTATGTCGCTATTCATTATAATTTCCCTGTTGTATAACCATTGTCATAACTTATTGACTGACCTAGTTGCATAGTCGTATAGCAGTTTTAGAGTTAATACGATTGCAAGGATTGAATGAAATAGGATATGATCCATTATAGACAGCAAAAATGTGAACTGGGATAATAACTTACAAATAACATTTGGTATTCGATAAAACCTATGCTCTTTTCCTTACATTCTAAGTTGGAGGTGGGAAAGAGGATGAGAAATATGTTATTGTTTTTCTCCTCCGTTCGAAATTATAACTTTATTATTGGCATAATTATTTATGTCTGGTGCTATTAATGTTAAGGGTATTAGTATTTGGGGTTAATGTAAACAGTTTATAGAAGTTTTCTTTATTACGTAAATAAAAAAGAAAGAATAGCTTTCTCAGGAAAAGACACGAACATTATACGCCACCGACAAGAAGAGAAATAGTTAGTGACATGAGGACACACACACACACACACACACACACACACACACACACACACACACACACACATATATATATATATATATACAACAGGACGTACACCAACACACAAATCCAGCAAGCATATTATAATTAATAACGGCCAATAAAAGGGGCAGCGTTTTCAGTAACTAGGAAATCATAATGTTATTTTTATAGGAGTAATACATGTAGTAGTAGTAATGCTACTACTTCTAATAATAATAATATTCTCATATTATTATTATTTTTATCATTATTATTATTATATCGCAAAATAATAATAAATATTATTATCATTATTATTATCATTATCATTATTATTAGTATTGATATAATTTTTGACCAAATAATTGACGTGTTCGAAATGTGCTGGACTTCAACCGTTTAATTATTTTGATGAGAATTAGAGATAATTCTGGTCTGGATCCCGCATTTTTCTCTTAAAGCTCCTTACCGTTTGACGCTGCATTCCTTGCATGCTAGGAGGACGTCAACATACATGAACCTTTTAATTTAATAAGTTTCGCTTAACCAAGTAAGTAAACGTGCATGCAAAATTTAAGCAATGAGTAATGCCTTTTTTGGTAACTAGCTACAGACGGATGGACTCATACGTCGATTATAGGGTGCCACATTGATGCGGTCCTGATTAGTATCGACATTCTGTGTTTGTGCAAGGTATGCATCTCATGTTCTTGTTATCATGATGATTATCCTTCCGCAACGCTGATATTTAGTGAATTTGACATATGCAATAAGCCGATCATTTCCTTGTTATGTTTTGCCGTCATATAAGCATGTCAAGCATTAAAGTGTACATACTTGTTTGGTATTTATTCATTCTTTATCCTCCCCAAGCAGTTATATCCCTCATTAAAAGTACAAAACTTTGTTGACTCGAAAACCTATCACTCAATTACCTTGGCTGATTCTAATTCATGCTTTAGTCTCTAAAGAATTCTTCCGAAGCACGAGCTGACAGATATTTAGTCGTACTGTAGGGAGAAAGCTCTTATTTTATCATGAAAAAAATATGCTTAGTGTATTCTTGAGAATCTGAAATCAAGTACCATACTATCATTTTAGAAAACAAAAAGGCGCTATGATTAACCTAGTGGCTCGAGTTACCCGTGTCTCGAACACAATTTCATGGTCCAAATAATGTTCGAGCCACTGAAGTTTGACTGCATGCGAGCCACTGAAGTTTGACTGCATGTTTCAAATTAAAGGATCGGTCCTTCAATGACTTTATATGGCCAAGTTTTATTGCAACTGGGAGAAATGTGGAAGTCACTGTATAAATATTGCAAATTCTTCAAAGATTCTTTCAGATTCAGAAGATATGCATACAAGCAAACATTCCATTAAGAAATCTGGCCTACAGTATAAAACTATATAAACTAATCTGGCATTAGCAAATTTAACGAGTATTTGCTACTACCAAACGTCTGGAGGAAGCGATTGTAACGAAAATCTGCTCTACCAGACGTCTGGTTGCAACATATTTTCCGATTTCTAGCTACTACCGGACGTCTGGTAGTAGCATTTTTACCGAGTTTTTGCTGCTACCAGATGTCTGGCAATAGCGTCTACCTTTCTTAAAATATACGATACTGCTTCCGTTCAATATTTTGTTTATTTGTTAATTAAAGTAGAATGCAAACTTAAGGAGTAGAACATATTTTGTTGTTCTTTCTTTGAGCCCTTGTAACTGTTAGCTGCGTGCTTTGCTCAAATTCCGGTCCTAGAGAGAGAGAGAGAGAGAGAGAGAGAGAGCTGATTTGCTTTGTGCTTTTGTTCTTTCTAGTTTTGCTACGTATGTGCTTACTGTCATGGTTTGTTTGCTTTTGCTCTTAATGGCACTGGCAGGCTCTGTTCTTCGGTTCTGCTCTGCTATTGTGACATTTCCTGGAGATTTTGTTTTACTAATTTTGTGGAGGTTTCTCTATCTTAAAAATGTTCACTTTATTTGTTCTAATACTGATAGCAAATTTAACACAAGCAGGTGTTCTAACTGCAGTAAGTGTCATTTGTGTAGATATTCTAACCATGCGTTATTAAGCAGAACTGGTTGATGTTTCGGAATCATTCCCCGATTAAAATCAGGACAATATATATACCTCTATGGTTGTATATATGTATATATAAAACTTTCTCATATATACTTACTCTGTGCATGGCACTTCAGGGTAGGCACTCTTCCACCAATAATCCCTGTAATATCCTGGAAACATCCATACAATCTTCGTTCCGTACAAACCCGCCTGGAACGCCTAACATACAAAATGCATACATGTATACACATTATTGGAATGGCTTCGTACAATAAAGGACAAATTCAATCGTTTACCAAGGGTAGTCTTTGAATGACCATTAATCTCTGTTTACCAGGTGCAGTTCCATTGTCTATAGCTTATTCAACCTAATAATTGAAAGTACATCATATACTACATTAATATTCAGCATGTGTAGGAGACAATTTGCATTAAATGTCAGCCAATTTTCTTGGAAAATAAGAAAAATGAAGTAAATATGTGAATTCAAGAACTGATACAATCTGATCCACATCAAGTCCTTAACATCAAAGGGAAATACAGACAAATACAATTAAATAGCCACAAAAAAGACAGATTGTCTTAAAATGTGGCAACTTTGTTACTCAAAATTAACTAAATAGACCTATAACTTGCATAATTGTTAAAAGAAATTCATTTGTCAGTGAAACACTACAGAATATTTAGCAAAAAGTACCAAATAAAAGTACCGCCTTGGAACGTTAAGTAATAAATTATATAGTGTGTGTGTGGGGGGGGGGGGGATGGGCGTTAATCTAGCTTTACGGGATCCCTACCTTCGCCTTCAGCTTTCATTGAGGTAAAAAACGGATACTTTTTCGGTCCGCGTGGAGGTCTTCAACTCATTCTTGATCCATTACGGGCAACAAATAAATCACAGATAATGCCTTTAATCAAGCAAAGATAAGTACTCAACAGAATCAACGTGTTGTCTGAAAACACCGGGGTGTCAAACAACACCACTGGAATATTGGAGCAAAAGAAAATCACCAGTTGAACCCCGGTGGGCAGAGAAACAGACATAAATTGTTCCGGCAAGACTAACAAAATAAATAGGTTTTAGTAGGGGTCATCATTGGGTCTGGTCCCCGACCTATCGGTGTGCAAGTAAAGAGATAAGCAAAGTGGTCAGCCGTAACTGGGTCAGTTTATTTGTCTATTTTATAAAATCCATTTGTCATTTGCTGGTTATTTTCATACAACTCATTTCCTGTTTTTGTCACTGAATGAATCAAAAATACTCGGACTTTTTCAAACTTTTGGATTCAAGTTTTAATGAAAAGGACGTTTTTCTCTATGGTGCAAGTACTACTAAAATGCATTACAGATTGTTTGCTAAAGATTCTCTAACGAAGATACAACATTTTCTTTCTGAATCAAAATTGATTCGACACGCTAGGCACGAGTCTTGTTGAAAGCCACACAGAGTAATCTATTATCATTCTGTGATGAATTAATTTAAGTATGACGTCAAGACTTCAAGAATATAATAATCAAAATAATTTTTTAACCGCTCAACTTCTTAAGTAAGGAGAAAGATAAAACAAATAAAACCTTATTTTGCTAAAACAAAACCTCTGGTAAAGTGTTGAAAAAACGTTATAGCAATGCATTTTGCTGCCAACATGTGATTTTTTTCCAGTTTTGATACTGCTCTGAAACACAACCTCTGTTGAAGTTCTGAATAAACTTACAGCCAAGTGTTTGCTGTCAACGTGGGATTTTTTCCACGTTTGATACTGCGTTGCCACACACAGATAGCCTTGCTAGTAAACCGGAGTGACAAATAGATATGGAGATACTCAGTAAAGGTCATACTCACCTCCTGTGTCATCACTAAGGGATTAAATGACAAGAAATGATAACACAAAACAACGCCTTAAAAACAAGAATCAAACAAACAAAACGGTACCGCAACAAAGACTAGTCAAGAGCAAATAGCAAAAAAGACATTCAGGGAGTGCCACAGTCATAGAAAACAGCCTACCACTGACACCATGAGGAAGAGGAAACAAAACATGGAGAACAACACACATGCAACAAAAGAATGAAAAGCAAAGAAGACAGCTCTCTCTTCCCCAGTGAGGTGATCACAATACCGGACAAGACCCACAAAACACAACAACAAGACTTCAAGCAACACTAAAGCTAGAAAGTCAGACAAAGAACGCACGTGAACCACATTAATACGGAGTAAAAATATAAGTAAAGGTACTCAAAGAAATACCACAATCACGAAGCACAGCCCTAGAAGCACCAAAAAAGCAGACATGAGGAACACATAATGACACAACAAACGACACATATGAAACCACAGACGAACAAACAAAGCAAAAAATGCAGCAGAGGAACCGCCATGGAGAACCTACCGGGGATGGAGGTGAGAGAACAGTTCAAATCTACTGGAGAGACATTAGAACAAATGTAAATGCATATACCCAGAACATGCCAAATGCAAGAAGCACAACCCTCCTAAAGTACCAAAGAAAGGATAGATGAGGAACAAACAAGGACACCAAAACCGCCATACAAAAAATCACAGAAGCACAAAGAAGAACTGCAAACAAAGAACCGCCTTGCAAATACCATGTTTTGTTAAGTTTGACCCTTTTATGCGGGATGGACTCTTCTACCTTAACTCTTTGTACCAGTCCATTTCAAACTAGATCATGTGTGTAAAACACTACGCACCCTCCGCACCCCTCCCCTCCCACCACCAACCATATGCTTTCCCTTAAACATGCATTGACCAAATCATGCGGGTTTCTACATATTATGTTGACAACGTTATCCGATAGTAATACAGGCAAAGTCGCAAGGGGAAAAACTTGCCATGCTTTTTACAAATTTCGCTCAAAAGTCATCTAAACATTGATCCTAAATAGTATGCAAAATATCAGGATCCTATCTCAAGCAGTACTCTTGATATCGACAAAGTTTTTCTATTGATCTAATAGCAAAGTCCTAAAAGGGTCATGACTCCATCAATAGTTTACGTAATCCGCTCAAAAGTTAGTCAGTTCGCCTAAACACTGATCCTATACTGTAAGCCATATATAAGAATTCTTGCACAAGCGGTTCTCTATATATCATGTTGACAAAGTTTTTGTTGTTTTTTTTTTCTATTGCTATAATGGCATACTAGGTCCGACGGAAAAAAAGTACGGGTTCGCTTATTTTTTTGCGACCATGCTATGTATAAAATTTTAAGTTCCTAGCATAAGCATTCTCTAGATTCACAAGCACCTAAAAGCGTAAAGGACGGGCGGAAGGACGATCGAGGCCAAACAAATATGCCCCCTCAATGTCTTTGAAGTTGGCGGCATAATAAAACGGGTGTCTGGTTAGTTCTTATTATTACCATGTTTTGAAGAAATTTCAGTAGTTAATGCGACTTCTTATCTGTGAATACAGTGTTTGCCAATGTCCCTTGTATTGAAAATAGAAAGTTAATGATCAGAAATCGATACAATTATCCAACACCTCCCATCAGCGACATCAAAGGGAAAGAAACATAAACACGAAATAAATGAACCCTACTGGAATCATCACTAGCAGAAAGCCAAACGGACAGTTACTTTCCCACAAAGTGGCCAAATGGCTATCCAAAACAAAAAGATGTAAGCGACACACACATTCAAAGACGAACTATAACAAAATAAACCATGACAGAAGAACCGCCTTGGAACGGTTAGTGAAAAGTATTTCACTGGTGGGGTGGGGGTGGGGGCTTAAATCTATTTTAGGTCTATTTAATCTATTTAATCCTCGCCCTTACTTCTGCCGCAGTTTAGACACATAATTTGTTCAGTCCCTATGAAGGCTTCCTAACTCATCAGTGCTACATCTCCAAGAACACAAAATTTCAACAAATTACAGAGATGAAACAACGATGAGGACTCGACAACACGAAACAACTAAAATGCTAGAGCAAAAGAAAACCAACAGTAAGACTCCGGTGGGCCCGACCAAAGATAGAGCATCAAGTACCAACCAACAGTACCCAAAATTAAATTTCAAGTAAGCCTTTACGTTGGAACCATCATAGAACCTGAGGCCTAACCCGCCGGCGTGCAATTAAAGAGGGAAGCAAAGTTATTAACCGTGATTGGCATGCAGTCTGTCGTATAACATTTATGTTGTACCCAATCTTATTATATAGAAGAATGATTTTACGAAATTGGGTACTGAAGTCATTGCATGCATATATTTTTCTTAATTTATATAGTAATTCACCATAAAATTCGGGTTCCGGTAGGCCTTGTTGCAAAAGAGCTTTAAATCCAACACTGAATTTAGAAACTAAATCGGAATGACGTCTATAAAACTTAGAAAAGGCTTTACGTAGTTTATGGTACAGTCAGACTTAAATGGGCTACTTTCTGTGTTTATTTTCGTGTAGATTTACCGATTAATGTGGGAACTGTATGCGGACCTAACAATAATATGTGCGCAGAATTATTTTGGTATTCGAACTTGCCTATCTATTAAACCAGATTTAAGCATCCGTGGTTTACTCTACTGACCGTTCTAAAGAGGTGGTCCCGGTGTTAGTCTTACTCATTGTTGCTATGTGGTTTATTCTTCGAGGCGATTTGTTTTATGTCTTACCTCGTGTAATTTTGTTCTTTTGTTTTTCAGTCCTTTTAGCATTGCGATTACCTCGCTTGGGGAAGAGAGAGCTAATATTAGTGCTTTTCGTACGTTTGTTCTATTTGTGCTTATTTGGATTTGTCGCTTTCCTCTTCCTCTTGGTATCTGGAAGGGCTGCGGTTTGTGATTGTGGCACTTCCTGTACTATTTTGTTACCTTTTTATGTATGTGGCGTTTGTTTTTCCTGGGTATCTTCACTTATATTTTTCATATTGCTTTACTATTGACCGTTCCAAACTAATAAGTAAAGGCGGTATATTTTCTTGCAGTTCCCATCACGAAAACACACCTATATAATTTTGACCCCCTTGAACCCCACTTTTATGTAGTAAAACTGGGGTTTACAGGGGTATGCATTATTGTTCTTATTTTGCTAAAAACATAGATTGTGGATACTTGTTAGAACCACCTTACAAAGGCGTTTCTAACGAGTACCACAGTCTATGTTTTGCATAGAAATATGAAAACTATCAGAATTTTTATCTGAAAATTTTCCTTGTTTAGTTGTAAAATTTTCAATATATTTGAATAGGCGTGTTTTTGTGATGTCCACATTTATTCGTTCTGATTTCGACGAAATATTGTTTAGTATTGTCGTTTCATGTAATTGAATTGAAGATCTTAAAGGTTATTTTTGGAGAAAAATAAAAACATAAGAAAATGGAAATCTTAGATTCGGTTTTATTCAGTCTCTTCATATACAACAGTATACTTTGCAAAGCTCTATACGCACCCACTCCCCCCCCCCCCCCCCCCCAACCAGCCCCAGCACCGACAAGCTGTGTTCGATTTTCGAAGTAACCAGACTGGGCACAATTATCCCAAAGGCAATGAAAATATAATCTGCACTATGATGAAGTACAGCGAGCTTACATGTCATTGGGAGAGCTTTGTTACGTGACTGCGATTCTCCGGCTTTTTTTTTTTAAATTTATTTCTAAAATATTTATGAAGTAGTACTTCAGTCATATTTTTTTTAGTGTTACTGAACTCACTAACACATCTGCATATACTACAATTTATACGGAGCAAAAAAGGTAAGAGAAAAGTCCAGGGAGTGCCACAATCACAAACCGCAGCCCTTCGCAGACCCTAAGAGGAAGAGGAAACCGACAAATCTAAACAAGCACAAACCGAACAAACGTACGAAAAGCACTAAGATTAGCTCTCTCTTCCCCAAGCGAGGTAATCGCAATAATAAAAGGACTGAAAAACACAAGAACAAAATGACACACGGAAAGACATACAACAAATCGCCTCGTAGAATAAACCACAAAGCAACAAAGAGTAAGACTAACACCGGAACCACCGAGTTACGCTATGGGATTTCTACATATGTCGATCAGGTGACCAAACAATTGTTTATATAACAAACATCGAGTCAATATTTGATTATATATCTAATGCAGGCTGAATCGGAATGATCCTCTACTTATTTTTCCAGCGTTTATCGTTTAAGACATTAGTTTTGAGGTATACAAAAGAAATGTGTCCATAACTTTATAAATAGACCAAAGTTGTTTTGAGAAACTGACTCCAGCTGCTGATATATAGTGATCCTTCACTGGTCTTGATTTTGAAAAGCTATATTTCACCAGGTGAAATCATGCTTTTTATTAACACCCAAATTACGACGTTAAGACAAAAAAACGGTTTACTTGGAAAAATAATTTGACATATATATTCTTTGATATGATGGAATTATGGTTTATATTATATTTAAACTTGTCTCAGAAGCTAAATCTGACTAGAAATATGACAAGGCTATTTACGGACAGATGTCACAGATAATTAGGTCAGAGTTTTTATAAAAATATCCTCACTAACAAACTTGATCAGATATTGACCTCAAGGCCAAAAACAAATTTACTACCTTAAAATAATATCAGCATTGGCAGGTTAGTTTATCTAACAGTCAGTACCAGCCAGTCATATATGTATATACATATATATTTTTAAATCAGTCCTTCGATATCATTTAACTCATTTTGAGCCTATCCCATTCATCTGTAAATAGCTTAAGGGTTAAATCTGAATATATGTAGATCTTATATCAGAATCGGAAAAGAGTAGGTAGCCGGTTTGGCCCTGGATAATTTTGTTTGTGTTTGTGTAAGATAACTTGAGATCTATTACTTTCCTCTGCTGAGTTAATAAAGCAATGATTTCATTCATTTGTGGTTAAAACATCCTGAATTTCTACAGGTCTTGTTTGCTCAGTACCTACTTAATGACCAAGCACCTTTTTTACCCAGTTTATCCCTTAAATTGTGTAGCACCGATATTACCCTTTTATTCTGCAATTATTAGGCACCTGACCACTTAATGCACGCTGATCAACATACTAATTACCCACAGTTTTTGAGTATAAGTGGTTATAAAATACTATTTCTGATACAGTGCTGAATGCAAGGTCTAGCCTTTAGTATGTTTTAATTCTGATGGTAATTTGAAGGGACACAGTAGCAGTTGATTTAAAAAAGGCCATTATTTTTGTTCCTGTTGTGACTGATATTATGCCAACGTACATAGAAAACATGAAAATGATAACTAATTTGTCTCCACATTTCAGCAATGAATTAAAATTACTTCCAGTCACTATCTGTATATACCATAAGATGATGAGTGAAAAAAACAGCAGAAAATGTTGTCTTTGGTAATTTTGCATGACTAGAAATACTCAATCTCTTGATAATTTGTGATGGATTCTTTCGAAAAAGTGCTTTTTTTTGGTTCCTGAAACAAGTACAAAAAAAACATTTTTTTTACATTTTTAGATAGATCTTAATCAATAATGTGTTTCAAAGTATAAGGGTAACACAGTGGTCCCGTCCAAGGGGTAGTTTTAAACTTTACAAAGAAAGTATACTATTTTGAAGCTTATGATTCATTTTAGAATACAGCCGAATTAGCATCAGTAAAGCATTGCTTTAGCCATTATTTTATTCTGAACAGGGTTGTATACGTATCTTTATTCTAAATTCTATTCAAAGCAACCCATATCTTAAGGTAAGAAAGATTATTCTCGTTTTCGCTATTATTACCTCAAAAGTTAATACAAGTTTGAAGACTGAAATCTTGTTGTAAAATACATGTCTTCCCTCAAAAAAAAAAAAAAAAAATAAAATATATATATATATATATATATATATATATATATATATATATATATATATATATATATATATATATATATATATATATATATATATATATATGTTGAGAAACCTTTAAGAATATACAGTCAAAATAGATCGGATGGGAAATAATAATTTTATTGAAGTCTAAAATATTAAAAAACAAAAAAAACAAACAAAAAAACAAAAAAAACAAAAAAAAACAGAACCTTTCGATAATTTTATGTTGGATCTGCAGGACTTGCAGATGATTAGGTCAGATGACCACTACCAAATATATAATTATAATCATACTTTATCTTAATGGTGAAATCTAATTGTAACTTTTGTGTATAATTTTTGCCGATTGGTTTAGTTTAGAGGTGCAACAAAATAAAAGGCGATGTTGCGTGTGAGTTAAATTAGCTTAATCCCCTACAGTAATTTTTTGTCTGTTGTCAGTTCCAAAGCGGTTCCTCTTTTGCATTCTTCTTTGTTTGTATGTCAGTTATTGTAAATGTTTCACTTTGGTTTGGCATTTTTATTTTGTCTTTGTTTGTGGTACTTTTTCTAAATCGGTATATAGTGTTTCAATTTCTAATGTTTGTCTTTTAATAATTATGTAAGTTTAAGATATATTCAGTAAAGTTTGGGTAACAGAGCTGCCACCTGCCAACTCTGTCTCTCCCAAAGGCTATCGGGGGAGGGGGGTGCGAGAAGGGGTATGAGTTCCTAAGTTCACTTTTTTCCTTGACTCTATTTGACTCTATTTTCGATATTTTGTGCGAGTGTGTTCATCACTATCAAAGGTCATTATTTACAATCTATTTATTATTATATCAACACTTACCGCACATAAAAGCTGTTTCCCATGCGATGCATATCCACCCGCTACTATGATTCTTGCATCTTTCTTCTGAAATAAAATGTTAGTAAGTAAGATAATGATTACACCCTCTTATATCCATCATTATTATTTTAGGCAGACAACTTTTGCAGGTAGGAAACGGATTTTCAAATTATATATATTCTTGATTGATTTCCCAACATTTTCCCCAATGGGTGCAAATTTAATTACTTTTTGTTGGCTTTACTGCACACTAAGCAACTTGTATACAGTCAAACCTCAATAACTCGAACACCGATGACGCGTTAACCATGGCTAATTCGAACTTGTTCTTGAGTCCCTGCAAAACTCTTCCTATAGCTCAAGAAAACAAATATTCAGGGAAATGTTCTTATTTTATCATGAAATTGTATGTTGTGTGTACTCATTAGAATCGCCTCGTCGAGGCGATTCTGATGAACACACTCAACATACAATTACTGTGTAGAAAATCAAGGAAAAATCCCTAAATTATCGCTATTTGCTTCCTGACCTGGCACCATGATTAACCCTCAGTGGTTCGAACTACCCAAGTCTCGAACAATTTTCTATCGTCCTAAAGATTGAAGTTCGACTGTAGTTTTAGGGGTCAACTCTAGAAGGCAGAATTTGCTTCCTCTGACAGATTTTGAAAGAATTGTTAATTTGAAATCGAGAAACATTTCTTAAATTGTTGTAGTAATAAATTATTTCCAAAAAAAAATTGAATTACTCCATTCGTCACTTATGACAGCATGTAAGTACATTGTAATTAACAGAATGACGTCCCGTAAGACTACAGGGTCAATTGCCACCTAAAATTCATCACGAAAACAGGCCTATATAATTTTGACCCCCTTAAACCCCACTTTTATAAGTAAAACTGGAGTTTACAGGAGTATACATTATTTTTATTATCTCTGCTCAAAAATAGATTGTGGGTACTCGTTCTAACGAATACCCACAATCTATGTTTTGAGCAGAAATATGAAAATATCAGGGTTTTTGATCTGAAAATTTTCAGTTTTTGGAGGTGAAATTTTCTATATATTTGAATAGGCGTGTTTTCGTAATGATTTTGGCCATTTTTTTTACTATTACCAGAAAACTATCACTCTTCATGAACAGTCGCAATGAGACTAAGTCTTCTATTTTCTATTTTTGTTTTGTTCTGTTTTTCCAACGGTCACTACCATTACGAAAACATGTCTATTCAAATATATTGAAAATTTTACCACCAAAAACTGAATATTTTCAGATATAAATTTCTGATTTCCTTCATACTTCTGCTAAAAACATAGATCGTTGGTACTTGTTAGAACCGCCATGATGAGGCGGTTCTAACCAGTACGCACAATCAATCTTTTTGAGCAGAAATGAAAAAATGATATATACCTCTGTAAACCCCAGTTTTACTATATAAGTGGGGTTTGAGGGGGTCAAATTATATAGGTATGTTTTCGTGATGACTACCACAATAAAACTACCCAGCTACTCTGATTATTCAGGCAGATGTCTCAGATGAATTAAGTCGAACTGTTCCTCAGCAATAGATATATTATATGTTAAACATTCCTATCCTCTTTATGATTTCCGTATCCAGGATCCTATTCGTCTACCTGATCTTGAATAGCTTCCTTAGATAGCTTGTCTGGAAATGATCATAACATCTAGCATGGTATTTATAGACTAAGGGGTCAACATTATATAGGTTTGTTTTCGTGATGTTCGGAATATTTTGTCCAGGGGCTAATACTAATTACCCTTAGTATTTCGATAGTAGTTCGGAGCAAAAACGTGTAGATTGAGTTCTCTGATCAGGGCTTACACTGTTTGCTACGCATAGGTACAGTGTGGTGCAACGGACGGTCAATAATAGGACAAGTATAGTAACGAGTTGTGTCACAATATTTAGGGTTGTTTTTGTTGTATGTTTGGTATATACCTTGAGATTCTGTACCCTAGGAAGTGGGTCTTGGTTGAATATTTCTTCTGATATCACAAACATAGCATTCTCTTTCATCAGGGTCACCAAGTGATCGGTTTCCTAAATGATATCAGTACTCTTAATTATTATTGCTTGAAACAATGGTAAACCTATATTAAAAAACTGTCTGACTTTCTTTTAATAGCTGTTCCGAAAATAATATTTGGAAGCTTTGAGAGTGTCCATTTTGATAAACACAGAATATTTCTGAAGGTCTGACGGACAGATTCTCTGTTGACAAAAAAAAACAACAAAAACGTGTACTAGGTCTGGTATATTATGTATGTTTTTCAGACTGTTTTTCAGTCAACTATTTCATAGGTCTAGACACTGCATTTCTACAACCAAGAAGTATTCATATTGATATTCCTATTTCTTCACGAAAATATATTGTGGGTATTCATTAGAAGCGCTTCACCAAAAACCTACATACATTTTTATGGAGTAATAAGAGACATATAATCATGATTCCCATTTTATCTAGAGCTATGGGTACTTGTTAGTTGTTAGTTTCACTAATGACTGATCTGCACAGTGCATCAATATTATCTTCTTATAAGTAACAGAAATGGTTTCCTAAACAACGTAATGCGCAACAAAATGAATAAAAGATACAGCAAGCCTTTGGGAATATTTGTCATTTCCCCCGAACAAATGGGACTGACATTTTAATTAAATAGCCTTTAAGATTCTACTTGCTGCTATTTCCCGAAGACAACAGAGATCGACTTTTAATTTAAATAGCCTTCAAGATTCTATTTGCATATGCCAAACCATATTTTCAGGACAAACTAGAAACAATATCACCAGTTTGTCGTCTGCAAAATGTGCCCAGAGAGACTGGATATATGAAGAATGCAAATTTATAAAAACTTTGCAAAGTAAGTCAAGGCGGTAATATCGGCGCCATATCTTAGTACAAATTATTGCATAAAAAGCAAAGCCACACGTTATTAAAAGCCGTGCATTAACCAGCGAAAAGCCGTGTATTAACAAGGCAATTCACGCGCTGTTAATGCACAGCTACGCAACTTTCAATATGCTCGTACCAGGGCCACAAAATTGCTGCCGTCACGAGATGTGTACTGCGCGGCCTTAGAACGAGCATAGTCCGTGGACATTACGTTCGCGACACATCGGTGAAAAGGCGAAACAAAATAGTGCAAGAAATAACGAGAAATATAGCAAATGTTTTCACTTTTATGCCTTCGGCCTCGGTTTTCAACACCTCCCACGGGACCTGGCGAATGTTAATGCATGAAAAACCATGTTTGATCCCTTTAGTGACACGATTTAAACGTACTTGAACCCTGCCGTAAACGGTGTACTTATCTCACTGACGTTTGTACCAAAAGTACAGATGAACATTTAAAAGCAAACGTCTCAATCTCCAATGTTTGCGCTCCAGCATGAAGTGTGCTTCCTATCTATTTTGACTGGAACATTGACTATTCCGCTCCAGCAAGTACTATTACAATAGGTTTTAAGGGCAACTGATATACTTTTAGGGTGATGTAACTGTCAAAAGTCTGTTACTTCCTTTCTGAAAATGGATCTGCTCTAAAAAGATAAAAATTTGCTCCTCATGCGAAGGGTTTTGTATTGCTGGAAAGCATGCAGCAACTCGCAACTTGCAAAAAAGGTAAGAGAAAAGTCCAGGAAATGCCACAATTACAAACCGCAGCCCTTCCCTCACACCAAGAGGAAGAGGAAACCGACAAAACCAAACAAGCACAAATGGAATAAACGTACGAAAGGCACTAAGGTTAGCTATCTCTTCCCCAAGCGAGGTAATCGCAATGCTAAAAGACTGAAAAACAAAAGAACAAAATAACACAAGGTAAGATATAAACAAAGCGCCTCGTAGAATAAACCACAAAGCAACAAAGACTAAGACTTACACCAGGACCACCGCCTTAGAACGGTCAGTAGAGTAAACCACTGGGGAGGTTTAAAGCACTTTTACACATTACGAAAACATGCCTATTCAAACATATTGAAAATTTTACCACCAAAAAATGATTTTCTTTCCGATGAAAAATTCTGATATTTTTCATGTTTCTGCTCAAAACATAGATTGTGGGTACTCGTTAGAACCGCCTCGACAAGGCAGTTCTACCGAGTACCCACAATCTATGTTTTGAGCAGAAATAAGAAAGATAATGTATACCCCTGTAAACCCCAGTTTTATTATATAAAAGTGGGGTTTAAGGGGGTCAAAATTATATAGGCGTGTTTTTTGGTGATGAGCTAACCAACTTCACCCTGGGCCCCGATGCAACTCTTAATACAGAAATACATAAAACTTCGGTTCGCATAAAGGCCCTCAACTTAGTCAATGCATCAAAGCGAAAACATAAAAATCAAATTAATCACTATATTAAACAAAGACGAATACTCATGGCTAATTCAACTGTATGCCAGAGTAAATAAAAACCAATAATTGAACCACGGCGGGCCAAGCCAAAGTAATATCGTCAAGCCCCATAAACTTGGTAAAAGTTTTACGAACAGTCCGTCATTGAGTCTGAGGCTCGAACCGCCGTCGTGCAATTAAAGAGTGAAGCATAGCCATCAACAATGACTGGGCTGACAACTAGGCATGCAGTCTGCCGTATAATATCCAGGCTATAGCCCATTCTTTTCTAACGGTTAATAAGTTTTCTGAATTGCTCAGAAAATTTAGATTTTTCTACATTTTTTCTAAATCTGTACACTAAATCACCTAAAATTCTGGATCCGATATACCTTGTTGCAGAAGTGTATTCAGACTGACGCTATATTTTTCTACCAAGGCACTGTGTCTGCGATAAAATTTCGAAAACGCCTTACGAAGTTTAAAATAACGATAACCCTGTCTAAGAAGTTTGGCAGTAAGGGCTTTACGGTAGTTAAAGTCACTAAGATTTGAAGAAGCTCTGGCGAATCTAATAAGTTGAGATATGTAAACTCCGTATGAGGTACGCCGGGGGACATCGCCATCCAGAAATGGGAAATTGACTATATCAAAATCAAAATCTTCCCTTTAATCATAAATTTTGGTGGAAATTTTACCATTTCATATACATAGATTCAACACTAAAAAAGGTGTCTCGGTATCGGAAGAATTTGTCCTATTTAATTGGAGTTCTGTAGGGTATATATGCGGTCAACCATTTGGTCAAAGTAAATAGTGTCACTATTTAATAAATCATCAAGGTATCTTGAAGTTCAATGGAAATTCTCAATAATGTCAGCCTGATTTTCACGTGAGAGAGACTTCATGAAATCTCTCCCATAACAAAAACGAAACAAATCTGCAACAAGAGGAACATAATTAGTTCACATCGGAATACCAATAGTTTGCCTATAAAGTTTTGTTCCAAATCTAACAAAAATATTATCCAAATATAAACAAGGGCATCACAGACTTTTTCACACATAAAATGTGATTATTGTATACATCAGAAGTGAAAAAAGCACATTCTTATTTGCAAGCCAAATATTGGGTATTCTTCCGAATAAACGTTCGGTTAATAAAATCAATAAGTTTATCTTTTATAAGATGATGAGGTAACGTAGTATACAGTGTAGAAAAATCGTATGTAGACAAATTTAGAAGCCTGACAATTTTTAGATTTAAATTTATTGAGAACTTCATTGGAATTTTTTATTGACCAAAAATAGTTAATTCCGTCCCTTTCGTAACCAGTATCATAGTATCTAATCCAATGTTTTTTAATAGCAGTAAGGCATGAAGTTAGCAGTTTGGACAAAACAGTAGTCGTACATGAACTAGAATTAGCAATGAAACGTGCTTTATACTTGTAAGGTTGTTTATGAAGTTTCGGTAACCAATATAACGTAGGAAGTCACTTGGTGGAGCTGAATGGTCAGTGTTCCAGTTAAAATAGATAGTAAGCACACTTCATGTTGGAGTGCAAACCTTTCCCCTAGTACAAAAGGGCGGATAATCCACAAAGCGTATCAAATTATTGAAAATATATAAAAACTTACCGCTGAAAAATATTCAGCACCAAAATGTATTAATCCTATCTTTTTCCAATTGAACTGTCGTGCTAGTTCTATACGTGCAAAGTTTAATCGTGTACCTGGTGCCGTTACGCGGAAGAATCTGGGAAATGTTGTTTTATCTGACAACAGTGGTGACCCGGCTCCCCAGGATAACTGGAAAAAAATACAATACTTCGTGCGAGTAATATGTTAAAAACAAAAATAGAAACCTAAAAAGATTGCCGTTTGGAAACAAAGAACAATAAAACAACGACAATCAGATACTCACCGGCCTCGGTGGCTCAGTTGGATGCGCCGTCCGACTGGAGACCAGGAGGTTGCGGGTTAAACCCCCGCCGAGGTCGCCAACAGTCTTTCGTGAAGATTGATCATGAAATATTTTCTACGGTCATTCTCTCCCTTCCGCTGATTCAAGAAGGGCAGTTGTCAGTTTCTGGCGAAGGAATGTGCACAATACTGGTTAACCGCTTAGAGGACTAAGCCTGCCCAGTAAACGTGTGGTTAGGTAAACTGACCGCGCTCGACATGACCCCATTGGGTTGAATGGGCCATAAAATATCAACAAAAACCAACAAACAATCAGATACTCGATTTCAAGTCTTTATATGAAGCATGTTGTTCGCAAGGCTGCATATAACCCTAGCACAGACTTGAGGGATATTCGATTTCATAGTTTCCAGGATGGGTTCAATGATTTCGAAGGAAAATAAAACTACTAATAACCTGCACTATAGTGAAGTATGGGGAGAAATGTTACGGCCGCCTTACGGCACTTCAAAAGACTCACTGTCTTAATTACTGTAAACAGTATAAATATTGTGTAGCATGGAATAAGCGTATTTTTTTTACATAAGTTCATTTTGCACAACAAGTAACTTCCCTCCTTTAGACTGGTAGATAGAACAAAAGTTTTACTGAATGATCCACAGTCAGAGAATATAACCTGTTAATGCCACTAACAGGAAGAGCCAATAAACCACTGCAAACAACACACAAAAACAAAATCCATAATACATCTACATATTTGGATAAAATAAAACGTTTCTTATTTGGATCTATGCCATCTGTTACAGTACTATAATTATGTCATTGTATGACAACTGTACCATTGACAAAAACAGAAGATTGACCTTTGACATTTTATGTTGAGATATACCCAATATATTCGCACGCCTCATCTCCATACCATAATTGTGCTGAATGTTTTTAACAGTGAAATCAATATATAAGTTGTCCTTGGAAATCAGAGTCTCGGTGAATGAACGAAAATCAGAGATTGGTTTTAATAATTCTCTTCATATCATAGCTCTTGATAAAGCGTTTTTTTTTCAACCAAAAGGTATCTATATTTTTCTTATTTCTCGACGAAAACATATGTTGTGGTACTCATTAGAAGCGCCTCGGCGAGGCGCTTCTAATGAGTAACCACAACATATGTTTTCGTCGAGAAATAAGAAAACTATTTACCTGATACCCACTCTTATCAAGACCTATGTCATATACAGCTATTTAGTGTGCGAGGCTCCTTCTCCCCACGCTTAACCACCCCCCCCCCCCCCCCACTCCCAATCACCACCACTAATAACAACAACAACAACTCAGCACCGATTTAAGCGGAATTCGAGTTTTCAAGATACTAGGTTTAACGATCCCAAGGAAATGTTAATAAACAGTGCACTAAAATGAAGTACAGGGAAACATTTTACAGCCGCTGCACGACACTTACATGATGTAGACACTTAGTACTAGCTGCAGTAAAGTCCAATAAAATCTACAAACGTTACAAAACATTCAAGACTGTAGTCATGAATTTGTAGAATCTCCATTAGACTTTTATCCGTCTCTAATAGACAATATTTACCGTGGTGAGATTCCAATCCGGCGATGCTTGTGCCGTTACTTCTGCTACCGTAGAACATCCGGGGCCAAAAATCATTATCTTCGTTGGCTCCTCGTGAAGCATATTAAACATCTTATTAACGGCTGGACCAGAAGCACACTAATAAAATTAAACATGTCAAAATTTTATGCAGAACTCCATTATTTATTAAAAATCCCATCACGAAAACACGCCTATTCAAATATGTTTCACCACCAAAAACTGAAAGTTTTCAGATAATATCAAATTTTCAAAATTCTGCTAAGAATTAGATTTAGGGTATTTGTGAGAACAGCCTCGCCGAGGCGGTTCTAAAGAGTACCCACAATCCATGTTTTTGAGCAGAAATAAGAAAAATAATGTATACCCCTGTAAACCCCAGTCTTACTATACAATGGGGTTTAAGGGCGTCAAAATTATATAGACATATTTTCGTGATTCAAAATATGATAGTATTAAGAATTAGTTCTCCAAATGGAGCAAACTTATTCCTTCTAGAGAAGACCCCTTTTCAGAAGGGAGCAGAACAAGTTTGACAGCTTTGAAAAATGTATCAATTCGCTTAAATACGAGTTGTGCAATGAGACATTGTCATGTGAATGTGAACAGGCAATGCTTGGATCAGTCTGGGCATCTGGACAGTCTGATATGATAAGGGCTTTCTTTGTTCACTGTGTTATTGCACAATATCAGTGGACAATGATTGCTCCGGTAGACTGCACGGATACGCAATCTTGTCTGGACTTCATCATCCATATATGTGTTAAAGGCTTTTCTGCTGACATGATACATTTACAAGCATTTTCTGGCTGTGAAATGTGAACTTTTGTTGAGTGTGTGCTGAAGTATTGGGGAAAAAAACTTCTAAATTCTGTCTGGAATATTTTATTCATTTTACGTGACTTGATCGAGTTCAGAATTTTATCTTGGCTCGACACTACCTTTTCCCATTTAATATCGAAAAAAGAAAATACTACGGACGTTTGCTTATTTACATTAAGATGAAGAATAAACTATTTGAGTGTATGGCAAATCAAAGATACTGCCGTGATGATTTAAATGTTGGTTAAAAAATCGCATGTATTCAAAGTTAAAATATTGGTCTGTTTTCGAACATGCGCAAAATGAACACATTCAGTTTCATCACACGCCTGCGCAAAGACACATCAGGGCATATGGTCTCGATTGAAATACTCTATAGTGTCCCATGATTCTTTTAAAGGACAGTGAATCCCTAATCAGACTGTGCGGATGCGCAGGCTGATCTGGGTCTTCGCTGTCCGCATATGCCCTAGACATGTTTTCGTATGTCGCGGACCAATTACAACTTGTAATCCTGTTTATAGATTAGTAAAATTAGTAAAACTGCTATTCCACAATGCACTATGGTGTCATTTTTTTTTTTTTTTTTTTTTTTTTTTTACTTTAAATTTAAATATTATTTTCCTCATTGTAATTGTATTTAGGACTGTCAATGTTGATCAAAATAATAAATATTCCAGTAATATGAAATATATTGACTTTATATTGCAAGGTAGCACTTTACCTCTCAAATGATTATTATATATATGTACAATACAATATCTGCTGTAAGCTGAAATTTTAGTCATTTTAAAAACTTAGTTACAGTGGATTTTTTTTTCAGTTTAACATTGAGTAACAAATTAAGTTAATAGTGAAACTGCATCTGCATAATATGCCTAAATAACCTGGGCCCAGTCGTTCAAAGCGTCGTTAGCTTAACGAGCTCGTTAAGGGTCATTTCGTTAACTGTTTTAGTGGATTCAATATACAATATTCTGATATTTTTTACTGAAAAAATGTGAGTAGCTTTTGCACTGCAAAAGCTACTCACATTTTTTCAGCAAAAAATTACAGCATATTTGCTTATCACTCGATGTAAATTTTAACGAATCGTTAACTAACGACATCGTTAGCTTTGAACAACTGGGCCCTAAATGATATGGCGACTTAGTCTATAATTCAAAAAGATTGTTGGCAAAACTAATTTATCGATACAGTTTAAAAGATTGCCACTCGCTAGAAAAAGATATTCTGCGACAAACTGCATGAGTGGTTGTTAACCAATTATGTGAAATAACTTTGTTTCATTCTTTGATTGTACGACGGTGAGTCGATCCTCAGACTAAATGATGGCTCCCTACTCAATTTGTTTAAGATTGTCAGCGCCTGACTATCAGTGTCCATTGTATGACTCATCATGTTCCTGTTTGTTGCTTGCTTGTGTTCTGGCTTCAGATTGCCCTTGAGCCCTTTGCTTTGTTTTATCATAGTATGTGTTTCACTGTTACCCTATACCGACTGAACATATATTTGTAACTGAAGCTACATCAGAATTAAAGGTCAGGTTTCCCAAGAGTCAACATCACGAAAACATGCCTATATAATTTTGACCCCATTAAACCCAACTTTTACATAGTAAAACTGGGGTTTACAGGGGTATACATTTTTTGTTATTTCTGCTCGAAAGCATAGATTGTGGGTACTTGTTAGAACCGCCTCACCGAGGCGGTTCTAGCGAGTACCCATAATCTATATTTTGAGCAGAAATATGAAAAATGTCAAAGATTTTTATCTGAAAATTTTCAGTTTTCTTGGAGTTGAAATTTTCTATATATTTGAATAGGCGTGTTTTCGTAATGACTGATTTAGGCCTTCCATTAGTTCTCCTACTGACCGTTCCAAGGCGGTTTATCTATTGCAGTTCTTCCTTGTTAGTGCGTCGATGGTTTCATACGTGTGGCTTTTGTCTTGTCAATAATGTGTATTCTTCATCTTATTTTGGTGTCTCGGGAGGGACGTGCTTCGTGATTGTGGCGTTTTCTAGTTGTCTTCATTTATATTCCATAACAGAAATGGCTATTTTCAATATCTTCTATGTTCAAAGGGCGGCAACTCCAAAAGTAAGTTATCCAGAGTTACTTTTTTGTATTCTGCACGTTGTCTCAAGGTGTTTTACATTTGTGAGAAATTGCATAATAATGTTTCGAACGGTTTTCAACTTACAGAGCGGACACGAGTACATGATAGAAATGGTTATGTTCAATTTTCAAAGGGCAATAACTCAAAAAGAATGAAAACCAGAAGTACGGTTCCTGTGTTCTTCAAGTCTCATAGTGCTTCACATTTGTGTAAAGTGTTGTAAAAATATAGAGTGGACACATGTACATAGTAGAAATGGCTATTTTCAATATCTACTATGTTCTAAGGACCGCAAATCCAAAAGTAGGTTAATTATAGTTACGGTTTCCATGCGCTGCACTTTATCTTATGGTGCTTTACATGTGTGAGAAATTTCATAATAATATCTCGAACGGTTTTCAACTTATAGAGCAAAGTACGTGATGGAAATGGCTATACTCAATGTTCAAAGGGCTATAAATCCAAATCTAGACAAACTAGAGCTAAGGTTCATGTGTTCTGCACGTCGTCTCATAGTGCTTTTCATTTATGTGAAGTTTCGTGAAAATTAAGTTAGAATCAGTACTATTACTACTTCTACTTAAGACAATAATGATAACATCTATAAAGAAGAAAATACAGATCAATTCGTCTTATCACCTTATCTCTCTCCCTCTCTCTCTCTCTCTCTCTCTCTCTCTCTCTTGAGGAAATAAATTTCCAAATGACAATTTCTGATGATTCTTAATTTAAAGACTTCAACATCTATTTGTGTACCATAATTCGCATTAATTGCTGCTTACTGTTTTAAAATTTCATATGGCCGTCAATTCGACGTATGAAATAAAAGAAATGAAATAAGGGGAGGTTACATTAGTAAATGTACGTCATGATTTCTTTCATTATCTTTCCTTTCTGAAAAAATCTTTAATTGCATATATATATCGTATCGATTCTCATTTTTTCCCAAAGATTCCCATTTTGCATAAAGCATTTACCTATACGATAAACAAGTCGAATCCTTTTGCGCAGTTCTATAATTGTACCGTAGCAGTTCCGGAATTGCGCAACATAGTGAGAATTCTAACATTGTACAAGACAATTCTGGAATTGTTCCGATTCTTACTTTGCGCAGAACAAATAAAATAACAGAATACTATCACATTAAAAATTTTAAAACATTTTTGTTAAATTACATATCAGAAAAAAATGGTGTTATTAGTTCTTATTGAGTATTTATGAGACGAAAATAAGCAATCTCAGTAACTCTGTAAGTACTTCAATACTGTTTCCGTCACTGCACTCAACAGAAACACGCCGTTCGTTTTAGTACATACAATGTACACATCAAAACGTGAAATTAGTGATTCGTGCTTAAGAGTCGACCCACAATTTCTTGCTGTACTCGGATTCTGTACCAAAATTGAACCAAAAATTGGCAATTTAATAATTATATTAGTTACAAGCAATGTCAAGTTAAAGCCATTTAGCTAAGATAATTATGACTGCAACTGTCACACATAGCCATCTTAAAAACTAGTATTCCGTCCGTCTTCGGTCTATCACACACAGCCATCTCAAAAACTAGTACCCCGTCCGTCTTCGGTCGCGTCTCATTTTTGAGTAATAAGTGCTTTTTTTTTAGTGACTCGCAGCACATCCTCATTTATGCTCTGTATGCAATACCGGTATCCAACTGAAATATTTAGCAACGAAGTCTTCTAAGCACAGCCCGCCGTAGTACAACCAGTTACTTTTTTTTTCAGTGTCTGAGTTGATTTCTGTCAGCCCTAACCCTTCTTTCATCGCAGAGATTTAAATTTATTTACACGTTTTTATGTGACGTTTCACTGATTGAGTTACAATGTAGGGAGTCTCTACGCAAGCCGAACAATCAGTCAGGGCCCAATTATTCAAAATTTAACGAAGTTGTTAACTAACGTGACGTTAAAATTCTATCTTGAAATATGGCAAGTACATTGAAATTCTATGCTGGAAAAATGTGAGTAACTTTTGCATTCTACTCACATTTTCGCAGCAAAAATAATGTCAATGTATCCGAAAATAACTAAGCTACAACAGTTTTTGAGTTTGTCATTTACGAGCTCGTTAGGCTAATGATGCTTTGAACAACTTGGCCCTATTTTTTTAATACATGTGAAACTAGGGTGAAGATTTGATACCAGTAAAATTTTAACAACCCAGTAGTTTTTACTACTGGTCGTTCTGGCTCTGAGGTTATTTTTTTCATGCTCAACTCAACTGAGCATGAAATGTGACCTGCTAATAAATCTCAAACAACTAACAACTGCAAATTCTTCCTTGTTAAAAAAGCTGAGCATGAAAATGTCTCTGCAAATAAATGTGAAAATGCCAACCATTGTTGGCATTTTCATATTTATTAGCAGAGAAAATTTCATGCTCAGCTGAGTTGAGCATGAAAAAAAGTTTTATAACCTCGGGCCCTGGTGTGGTTTGTGATTGTTGATGTGGGGTATTGCTATGTTTTGTCCTGTTCATTGTCTTGTCGTGTAAGTGGATCATGGGTAGCATTGTGATCACATTGTTCGAGACGAGGGAGCTGATATATTTTCTTTAATTTCGTTTGTGGCTTGTGTACTGTCTGTCACGGTTTGTTTGCTCTTCCTCGTGGTGTCATTGGTAGGCCATGTTCTTTGATTGTGGCTATACCTGAACATATTCTATATTATTTCACATATTTCAGAGTGAAATCCAGCCCTGGTCCAAACTCCATAATTTCGTATTTCTGTGTGGTGCAAAATAATTAGGTCACATGACTCAGTTTTCATGCTTTGCATTAACATAATCTGAAATTAATTATAGATATGATCTTAACATTCAATAAAAAGTATTTGCATACTGGGTCCAGTTGTTCAAAACTAACGATGTCATTAGTTAACGTATCGTCAAAATTTTGATTATTAAATATGGCATTTATGCTAATATTTTTGCTGAAAAAAAAATGCAATTTGCAAAAGATACTCACATTGTTCAGCAAAGATACCTGTGAATTAGTTATTGTACTTACTAGAACAGTTAATAACACCAGAAGGCCACACACAGACCAAACAACACCAGAACCACCGCCGTAGAAAGGTCAGTAGTAAACACTACCATGGGTTTTTTATCAATCTTATTGGTTTATAATTTTCATCCTAGGTAGAAATATTGTAAACAAATACGAAATGATGAGTCTGTTGATATTCTGATGCTCATCTTTTTTGTTGTAATTCTGGCATTGTGGTCACCCGCTATACAGCTGTCCACTTTTCCTTCCGTTTTCTTGTTGCAATGCTAGCATTGTTGATATATTCTTTAATGGCTGCCCAATTTATTTTCTATTTTCTTCCTGTTCGTCATGTTTTATTGTTTGGAGATGCACCAGGAGATAAGGGTGCGGTTTCGCGCAAGTAAAACTGATTTAAGACCCCTCTCACACCCAGTACCTAGTAAGCACTCTACATAAAATCTATAGCGGACCGTTATCGGCCCGTCAGGGTAGCTGACGGGCCGATAACTGCCCGCTGTAGATTTGTAAAAAATGCTAGCTGGGTGTTTTACCTAATGATAGTTCCAAGCGGTTTCTGTTTTGCAGTTCTGCTTTGTTTGTGTCACTGTCGTTTCAATTGTGGCGTGTTTTCTTCCTTATTTGTTCCTCGGTCCAAGAGAGTGCTGCGCTTTGTGATTGTAGCATTTCATGGATATCCTCACTAATATTTTTGCATATAGACTCCCTAATTCAATCAGTGAAACATCACAAAAATATGAATATGTAAATGGCATGAAAACGTGGTAATCACCTAAAACACTGGCAGCTAGAACTGAAACAATTACCGGTTGAAACACAGAAGTTCATAACAAAGACATGACATCAAGCCTCAAGCTTTTAATGAAAGGTTTAGGTCGGCACTTTCTTATACAGTCGAACCTCAATAACTCGAACCTCTTAGGAACCATGCAAATTTGTTCTAGACATGGATAGTTGAAGACACTGAGAGTTAATCATAACGCCAGGTTAGGCGGCAAACTGATCAAACTGAGGGCTGTCTTTTCGAGCTTTTGTATAATAATGCTATGTTGTGTGTACTCATTAGAATCGCGTCGATGAGGCCATTCTGAGTACACACAATATACAATTCACGATAAAATAAAAAAAAGTTTACATAAATATCCATAACTATTTTCTTTCTTGGGCTATCAAAAGTATTTCCTAGGGATTAAAAAACGAACTTGAATTAGCCATGGTGACTGAGCCATCGGTGTACGAGTCATTGAGGTTTTACGTATAGTCTTATGGCCGAGCCGAACCTCCATCTTTCAACTGAAAAGGAAAGCATATCTATAAATCATGACTGAGTTTTTTTACCAGGGCTATTTTTGTGGGGAATGCACCTTTAACATTAAAGACTATCTTACCTTTTTTTTTTTTTTCAACATAGCTCCAATAAGTGTCCTTTTTAAGTAAATAAGTTAATATATTTTTGCTATTTCGTACAAACATATCTTGTTGGTTTTCATTAGAAGAGCCTCTCCAAGGTACTTCTAATGAAATCCAAAACTTTGTTTTTCTTGGAAAAAGGAGCAATAAGAAAATATTTATTTCATTATTCCCCTTATCTTTAGCTCTGCATCAATCCTCATTGATTAGTTGTGCATTAAGGACATAACTCATTTGCTTTTGCAGTACAGTGGTAGGTAGATGCTTTCGTTTGGTGTTTTCTTGTTGTTTTTTTTTTCCCCAAATAATAGTCTGTTTTATAGTCAACCGACTGTCTGTAATAATTCATATTATGATGTAAACGTACCTTGCGACGTCAATTTATATATTTCTAAATTAGTCACAGAAATTAAGACAGTATTTGAAATAAACTATGCTTAACCAGATAAAGCGTCACTATGGTTATACGGACTCTTTCTTCCTATTAGACAAGAAAATGAATTCAATCGCCTTAATAATGTGAAATAAATGAAGACAGTAATAGGTCAGTGATGTTCTGTGATACAAATAATGTTCACGAGCTTTCCTAAACCGTACGTCGTACTAAACTAACTGAATCGAAAAAAAAAACAGGCTCTTTGGACTTTCCGTGGAATCAATCTTTTAATGTTCATGCCCTGTCTTTTTGCGAAAGGCCATTCGTCTGACTCTTTGACTGAGACGTCCCCCTTGGCCTATGGCTTACATGAGCTAACAGCATATGTTGTGACGGATGCGCAGGCTCGCCTGAACCGTTATTGTTCGCATATGCTATAACGGCTCTGTAACAAGGACACGGCCCTAATGGTAATATGAAGAGAATATATTCGTGCTATGTTCGTTTAATGTGGGTGTTCCATGTACAAATGTCATCATATTAATACAGTAAATATCATTTAAGGTGAACTGATAAACTCTTAGGGAGAACCCAAAATTAGTTTGCATGCCTTCGAGAAAGGCTTTACTCTAGAAGGAGAGAACTGGCTCCCATCGGGAGTGGTTTGATGCGCAGGAATACAAACAAGAAGTTACAAAAGTTATCTCCCTGGTAAAACTGGCGGATAATCGCAAACATATTCTATGAACCTTGGATAGTCTATTTATGATATATTTAGATCTTCATCGGATGCAGGTTGATCTGGGCGTACGCTGGTAGTATACGGTTGTTTTCTATTTGGAGAGGCTCACTTTAAACCATTTATGCCTACTGGACTCTTCTACTATATTGAACCGGTCTATTTCCAATAACAGGGTTATTGGTTACTTTTAATCATGATTTTGTTTTAGAGAAATTCGAAAACTCAACGTCAACAATGTAGACCCTCATCAGATGCGTCTTCTCTGGGTCTATACTGTTTATACTGTTTGCTTATAATCATTTTAAGGAACGCTAGGCTTTATTGTTCAGCGGAATTGATACATTTTTAAAGGAGGCGACTCTAGTCAATTGTTTTTGTCCCTTCAGAAAAGGGGTTTCCAGCATAATAAAAGGATTTGCTCCCAGAAGCAAAATATTGTCTTGTGGAACAGACCTTTTTTTCCAAACGCATTTTTTTTTTTTTTTTTTTTGGGGGGGGGGGGGTCGTGAGGGATTAATGTGCACGTAAGCAAACAAAAAGTTACAAAATTGTATAACTTGTGAAAACAACTAGTGACAAAACTCCATATGTATGATGGGTGGTAGGGTGGCGGTAAGGACCTGCTATGCTTTCATCAGATGGGGAAGGGAACATGTTAGTATTTCTTTATTCTCTACACTGTCATTCACTTATTTCATCATCCTCTGCTTTTCTCTTATTCCCCTTATCTTCTTACTCTGTCAGTTTTCTTCCATTGTCTCTAGATACAAAATGTTCTACAAGGGTTAACGTATTATCAATCAAACCCTCCGTAGCGTTCAGGATGTACATAAGCGCCATTCACAGCCTTATTTTGAATTTGAACTGGCTATACATAACAGATCACCAACCAGATAGACTCGAACCAAGTGCCTGAACGCTTTAGAATGAGACTTTAAACGACGTAAAATATGACAATTGCGTAAAATTGCAGAGTGTTTACTTTGTTCTTAACCTTTTAACCACTGAGTTTCTGAGGTGGACTTTTCCATCTTAGCATCTGGGCAAAACCAATGTTCCGAATAGGCATTTTAGTAAAAAGTCATAATAGAATGGCAAACAGTGTGGATGCTGATGAGATGTCTCGTTATGAGTCATCTCATCAGGATCTACACTGTTACCGAAAATGGTTTGGTCTACAGGGCTGAAAGGGTTAAACAGCGTAAACTCTTAATATAGATTTCAATATTCCATTAACTATAAAGTTCCAATCAGTTTTGTGAGCTTTTTGCTTTTCGTTCTGTTGTCCTACCTACTAGTAAAAAATCCTATCAAATATTAGGACAGATGCATTGGATATTGAAGAGAAGGTTAAGTGTTATATGGGTGGCAATCACACAAATTTGAATCATGTCAGTAGGACTGTATCCAAGAGCACTGTCAAGATTCAACTTGCAATATGATTCAGCCGTTAAAAATTTTATTTTGTCTAAAAAGAATGGAAAAAAAATCAACGCTTTTTTCCGGTGATTTAAAGTTGTTTATCCTCAGCTGTCCGAAACCAAACTTAAAAGATTAAACCTAATTTTTAAAACTGGCCGAGCAGATATCCTGTTTTAGCACCATACAAGTTCAAGTCTTCTTCTTCCGGTGATACTTGTTTTGCGTAAGTTTTGGCACTAACAAAGTGCTCCCTTACAAACCCAGAGATATATTAGTGCGTCTTGTGTCTGAGTGCTTCTCAAGTTTGTACTGCATAGTCTGGAAATAGGGTACTTTTTTAAGGATAAACAACCAAATGAGCCAGCACAAAGGAATACTGTCCTCATAACGTGTCCCCTTGTTATTTTTAAAATTATCTATTGCAAATCAAATGTCGTGTGTCACTCAAATCTTCTCACATCTCAATCCTCTAAACCATCCGAAGTCTTTATTAGAGGTATACTTCTTAAGGATTTTTAATCAGCTTTTATTGACGTCATTTATGATTTCATCAGTGCCTGCAGACCTGATACAATACGATGTAGGTATGGTTTGTGAGCACTATAGTTTGACTATAGTGGCTGTTACCTTTATAAGTTCTTACGTCCTTGTAAAAATACAACCAATTAATGCCGATGAAACAAGCGTACTGGTCCCAGTATTTGCTGTCATTCAGGGAAAACTAGGAACCAGTTAACCATAGTCTGTTTAGAATGAGAGGATGGTCAGACTATGGTCAGGTGATTCCTAGTTTTTACTTAAGAACAGCAGAACACTGGATTAAGTTCATTTATTTCGCCGGCATCTATTGGTTCTTTGTTTTACAAGGGAGTATGATATAATAAAAATAACGGCAGCTATAGTCAAACTATATTGCGCGCGATATAGGCCGTAATGTGTAACCTCAGGCCTTTTTATTTTGCCTTGCGCTTAAATAGACAACTAGATATAACATGTTATTTCTAGAACCTATTTGATGATGCTAATTATGAGAATAAATTTTTAAACACTCGTAGTTTTTTAATACAGGTAAGCATGTTGATGGTCCATGTCGATATTAGATAAAATCATCTTCATATGTTTCTTTCAGTAGAAAATATCAAGATTTTCTTGAAACTGCAGGGTTGACCTTACAGGAGACTGATATATTGGTATTAATTGGTGTAAAACGTTGAAAACTTTTCTATGTGCATTCAAACGTGCGCAATGTAGGTTTTTACGAAACCTACGAAGACCGTCGCTAAAGCAATTAATTCCTAAAAACCGCTTTGTACACCCCAGCAAACATGTATATGTTGGCCCCATATGAGCAGAATCTGGGCATTTATCCCATTCAAGTCCTACATGGGCCCCATATAGGCTTTTTTGCCCATATAAGACCCATATATGTCCCATATTGGTAAAATTTGGCTAACAAACATGTATATATGGGAACCATATGAGCAGATTCTGGGCATTTATCCCATTAGGGTCCTAAATGGGCCCTATATAGGCTTTTTTGCCCATATTAGACCCATACAGGTCGCATATTGATAAAATTCGATAACTATAAAAATAAATTCTAATCTGTGGAACACCGAGATAAAACTGAAATAATCATGGAAAAATGATAATTTCAAGATACATAATTAGGGCCCAAATGGCTCCTATGGACCTCTATGGTTCCAATGTTGACCTCCCATTACTATATGGGACCCATATGGGGTCAATATGGGCATTAAGGGGAACAACTGTACCACTATTTAAACAAAATATTAAAAAAATAGTAAATTTTCTGATATAAATGCAAATAATAATGATAATAAGAAAATAAAAATAATAGTTTGTTCATTACAAAATGAATGCATTTACTAAATTTATCTTGACAATTTTTCCGATATGGACGTCGATTCATGGTCATACTTTTATTTTAACTTGTATGTCTCTATTACTTTTAAAATTGAGGTATATGTAAATACGCATCAGGCTACCATGTCCAACTATTAAAAAGGACGCCTATATCTTTAAGGCCTCTTGATTCTACGCATGTGCAATAACTTGCATATGTACGAAGGTCCCTCTCTGTTGGGACCTTACTAGTCCATCATATGGGCTGGGACTGGGGACTTATAATCATTTGTATAAAAATGTCTAAAAGTTTGTTTGTTTTTTCTGGAAGATAAATGTGGGTTGATTTTCCCATACTGAACCCATATAGTTCCCATATGGCTTTGCCCATGTGGGTCCAACGTGGAACCATGTTGCAAATCCCTCATGAGTCCCTTATGGGTTGCCCATATAGGACCCATATAAATACCCATTTGTTGCCCATGTGGGTCCTATATCTTTTGCTTGCTGGGACAGGACTAACCGGAGATCTCTATTATTTGTGCATAACAATGCTGACATATGGTTATTGGTACACATTCACAAGCGGGCAGATGAATTTATGTAGCATTGGAAAGCACAAGTAAAAAGGTGCCGCATATTGTGTACAACGGTGATTTTTTTTTTATTTTCCTGACGCTGCTTAAACGGACCAAATGGAAAGGAAGGCAATGATATCGATACAATTACCTAACACCTTCTATCAAAGACACCAATGTGATAGAAGGACGCATTAAAGCAACGGCACCACAATCAAAACACTACAGACAGAAAGCTAAAAGGACCGTTTTTACTCAAATATTAGCCAAACGGCTATCCAAATGACAATTTCACCAGGACAGACATTGAAAGACGTACAATGACAGAAATAGTAAAAAATGTAAGAGAAAAGTCCAGGGAGTGCCACAATCACAAACCGCAGCCCTTCCTTGACACCAAGAGGAAGAGAAAACCGACAAATCCAAACAAGCACAAATCAAATAAACGTACAAAAAGCACTAAAATTAGCTCTCTCTTCCCCAAGCGAGGTAATCGCAATGCTAAAAGGACTGAAAAATACAAGAACAAAATGACACAAGGTAAGACATAAAACAAATCGCCTCGTAGAATAAACCACAAAGCAACAAAGAGAAAGAATAACACCGGGACCGCAGCAGTAAACCACAGCAGAAGCACCGCCTTGGATCGGTCAGTAATTTTTTTACTGAGGGGCTTAACTCAATTTTACGTGGCCAAAACCCTTGCCCTTAGTCCTGCGTGGTATACACAAGCCATTTGTCAGTCCGCGTGCAAAATCTGCCATTTTGGCAAGTGTCTACAAGAACGCTGTCCACAGCACAGCATTTACATACATATAGTCTTATTTCAATACAATCGTGTTTGTATCTATGATTTTTCACATCTCAAAGCCTGATTGCAAAGTGTTTTGATAGAAGCGAACGGCTAAATTGCCGACCCGCACGATGCACCATTACCAAATTATCATTCTCATCACGAAAACATGCCTATATAATTTTGACCCCCTTAAATCCTACTTTTATATCGTAAAACTGGAGTTTACAGGAGTATACATTAGTTTTCTTTTTTCTGTTCAAACACAAAGATTGTGGGTACTCGTCAGAACCGCATCGGCGAGGCGGTTCTAACGAGTACCCACAACCTTTGTTTTGAGCAGCAGAAGTATGAAAAATATTACAATTTTTATCTGAAAACTTTGTTTTTGGTGTTGAAATTTTCAACATATTTGAATAGGCGTGTTTTCGTAATAAGTATTAGAAAAAATCCCTCTCACATCAGTTGAACCACAGACGTTTGAAAATACTGTGGATCAAAAGTAATAATAACATCTCAATTGAATCATTAAGGTATGCAAGCAGTGCACGTTAAAAAGCAATCACGCCAATTCACAATCAATTTATTTGTAATAACAAACAGTACAGATGAAACATGAACCTGACAATTCCACAAACCAATTATAAACTTGTACAAGGGGCAAAAAATCACTTTACCTTAGTATCTTCCCATATTAGATTAAGCTTGAAAGCATTTAGCACGTCCTCTCGTGCATTTACATGACGTAATGCCAAATTAGCACCAAGCAGGCACGCTTTTCCACCTCGATACAATTTCCCAGTGACTGGCAATAAACCCATGATATATAACTGCTTCTTTTCTGAGAGTACAAGTCTCACGTTTACAGCCCATATGAGCGGCAATATAAACTGCATGATCATATCTGCTCTTACTAGTCTTCTTGTATTCCCTTTTTCTCTGCTGGTTATAAATTCTGATTTATATCTGAAATTAGAAAAGCTAAATTACTCGAAGAACATAAAAGATAGGTCTAATAAATAGGTAAATGGCTGCATGAAAACATTCTCAACTTAATGGCGGTCTGCTAATGTATACGCTTGATGGCATAAGCAGTGTTACAAATGTCATTACTGCTATGAAGCGTCTCGATAAAACCACTTTATTTCACTGCAACTGGTGTTAAGAGCCGTGTGGCTGAGGTAGCTGGTCTCCGCATACTTCATCATAGTGCAGATTATATTTATATTTCCTATTTCCTTTGGATCATTGGGTCCATGGTAGTATCTTTAAAAATGGAGATCTACTCATTAATACGCTAGAGGGCGTAAGCAGTGTTGCAAATTCTATTACTGCTTATAAAGAGTTTGCAATGAAACCGAGACTCCCATTTTCTGTCTGTAATTTGATTTGTGTTTCCAAAGGCAAACTTTTAGATTTTTATTAACGTTTTGTTATTTTAGAAGTTTTATATTATTATATTATTACTTTATAACCTTCGGAAAATGATTTGACAATATGAAATAAAACATGTATAATAAAGTTACCCAGGAAAGGCCGCAGTGACGAAGCACAGTTTACTCGAGGCACAGAAAGAAAATAAGAAGTTATGACAAACAAACAATGTCAAAACACGACGGCAAAGATGCAATTACTAACATAAACTAACAGAAGAACTGCAAGAGAAGTACCACCCCCACCCCTGAACGATCAGCAGAAATACTTGTTGTGTGGCTTAAACAAGTTTTACCCGCTCGTAACCTCGCCCTAATTCTGATGCATCTCATAATTAAAAATATGTGTTCCGTCCATATGTGGGGTCCTCTACCTCGTCAGTAGAGTATTACAATACAACACAAATAATCACAAAACGTCAATGAAATAAAGAAGGGTACCCAATGCCAATCTCGAACCAGAGCAAAAGAAATTCATAAGTTCGACCACGATTGGTTAGATCACAGAGAGCAACAATCTATCCCAAACTTTCTGAAACAGATTGAAGAAGGAGCTGCCATTCAGTCTGAGGATTGACTCACCGTCGTAAAGTTAAAATGGGAGGCAAATTTCAACTATTAATACATAAAAAGCAGTACCGTACGTTATTATTAGCCGTGCATTAACCGGCGAAAAGCCGTGTATTAACAAGGCAATTCACGCGCTGTTAATGCACAGCTACGCAACTTTCGACATAGTCGTACCGGGGCCACAGATTTCCTGCCGTTATGAGATGTGTTCTGCCCGGCCCTAGAACGAGCATAGTCCGTGGAAATTACATTCGCGAGACATCTGTGAAAAGGCGAAACAAAATAATGCAAGAAATTACGCGAAATGTAGCAAACGCTTTCAGTTTTATGCAATAATAGCGATCAAACAGTGTTTTTCAATGCATTAAAATTCGCCAGGTCCCTTAGGAGGTGTTGAAAGGCCGCGGTTTTCCACACCTCCCAAGGGACCTGTCGAATGTTAATGCATGAAAAACCATGTTTGATCCCTATATTATTTTTTTTTAAAAGCTGTGCATGCCACATAGCATGTATGATATAATCTGTCATTTTGTCAGGACAAAAGGATTTTTTTTGTTCCTACAAATGAGTACTACCAACAATCATTCTGAATTTATAGATTAAAATTCGCATTTCGGTGGACCTTCCTGCTGAAGTGTGAACGGGAAAAACAGGAAAGCAAACAGGATAACACAAACTTTGATCTATCAGTTCTTTTCAATTAGATTCGTATTCGTTGTTCCAGCAAAAGTATAAATGTATAAATGAAGTTACCCAGAAGGCGTCACACACACGAAACACAGCCGCCCAGAGGCACCAAGAGAAGAAGAGATGAGGAACAAATAATGACGAAATAAACAACATTTTTACCATAACCGACATGTGAACAAAGAAAAGGCGCAATAAAGACGCCGTCTTGAAAAGTCAACAGTAAACCAGCTACTGGGAAGAGGAGAAAGGTTATGGTGAGGTTAAATTAGTTTTACTGGAATCAATCTTAGCTATTAATTCTGATACATCCTAAAATACAAAACGCATTTGGTCCTCGTAGGGTCATCAATGCACGCATACTTTTCAATATACCGAATTTATCATGAGCGGCCAGACTTAACCATAATTAAGGAAGCAGAAAACGGAAGAAATCATTTTCCTGTTTCCGTTTTTTTTTAGTCTAACTACTTCATGTATATTGGTACATATTAAAAAAAAAAGAATACAAACAAACGGTTGGGCTATATAGTCACATACAGCCCTAAACAATTTGTAATATAGAAACAAGAGGGAGGCAAAAAGAAATAAAATGCAAATAAAGAAATATATATATATATATATATATATATATATATATATATATATTAAGAATAGTTTAAAGACCGAACAACAAAAGAGAAACAGATTTGTTCGTTTCCTTCTTCCTAAGTCGTAATGACTGATCCTATCATCCCGTATTCTTTGTAGGTTTTCGATCTCTGCTGTGTCACAAGTAGTACTAAGAAAAGTCATTTAACAATATAATGATTTAAAACAATAAACTTAGTAACAAAAGATAGTGTTTCATTTATATAAGCATACATATTTCATAAATGGTAATATTGAATTATTCACCCAGCCACAGTTCTAAACAGTTCGCATTACATAACTCGAAAAAGAGAACTGAAAAAAAAAATAAATAAATAAATAAAAAAAAAAAAAAAATAAGTTTTACTTTCATTTCTTTGGTGTGTTATTTGTTTCCAAACTATCATCTTTTACAGAGCATAGTCAGACAGGCATCTAATGATACCCCTGTTTAAGGTTCTATTATACGATTTGGCATTTTATTACTGGTTTTGACCATCATATTGGAGAGAAAACAGAGGTGATTTGCGAGCAATTCTGGGTAATAATACCTGGATATGATCATACCCTATCTCTTAACAACATAATTGCGAGCATACAAAGCGGCAGTGAAAAAATTTTAATTTAAAAAAAAATGATAAAAAATCAACAATTCAGATCACCTGTAATGACAGCAGATTTTCCTGCTCCGAGGGTAATAGTATATGACTATTATACACCCAAAAATGATTTTTTTATAAGTAAAACATATTTTAACTAGCAATACTAAACCTATAGATAATGTGCTATTCAAGCCTTCCGCAGCTAAAACGACAGTTAAAAGTCTTAATGAGTCTTAATCCAGAAGATCCCTTAGGCAGTTACCTGTATGACGTCACTCTTCCCGCTCTTTTGATCATGTGTCAGTTTTTTTTTGACTGATAAAACAATATAACTGAGCTACACGGATAGGGAGGGGGATTCTCTTATCTATAGGTTACGTATTGCTACTTTAGATATGTTTTACTTGAAAAAAAACTTCATTTTGACTGCACAGTACATTTACCTATAGATACTGTGCTAGAATTCGCAGATTAAGAGGGAGGAGCTCCCCTACTTCTAACACAAACAATACACATAATCCCTATACCTCTGGATTAACGCTCAGGAAACTCTAAGGAAAAAGATGCATTCATGATATATAATCCTAAGAATGATCTAAATTCCAAACATATATGTATGACCTTACTATATGAAATATATGTAACATAGGCTTTGGAGGCTGTCAGTCTTCTTTAAGCATCAAAGACTGTTTTCCTGCCCCCCTCCCCCACCCCCCACCCCCCCCCCCTTCGCCCGACCAATTTTTGGGCAACAACTATTAGGCCAAAATTTTGAAGATTTGTTGCTTGTTGAGACATGTCTCTCAAGTAGAATTTGGCAAAAGTAGAAGATTGATTACAGACTGCTGCTTTGAGTATTTCATTGAGCGGAACCTTATCAAAGAATGCCCAGGAAGAAGATAGCATCCTAACTTCGTGAGCTTTATTTTTTGGAAAGAAATGTCTCTACGGGTGAGTTTCCTATAGGCAAGCTTAATAGTATAAGATACCCGTCTCGAGACGGAAGCTTAGAGATGTCTTGATTGCCTTAAATTGGTAGAAATAATTTAGTTTTATTCTGACGATAAGAACTAGTCATTTTAAGGTAAAATTTTAATACTCTTATCGGGCATAAAAGTCTATCCAATGGTTCCCTTTTACATGTTCGAGCTAACATAGGGATATCTATAGGAACTGGGCTAATGGGCGGAAGCTGATTCTTTGCCAAAAACCCAATTTGCACTATCAATGACACTGAACCACCATTGATTGAACTTTAAATGATTTGCAGCCATTACCAAAGCATGAATTTCGTCGTATCTTTTAGCAGTGGAAAGAGCTAACTTAAAGGCTGTCTTAATCGTAACGTGAAGTTTAGATGCCTTATGTAAAGGCTCGTGTGGGACTTTCTGTAGACAAACTAACACCCAAGATAAATCCCAAGATAAATCCCATTTAGGGGTAAGAGATTTTGTACTGGACGTTGTAATTCAAAAGGACTAATTAATTCTGACAAGACTGGGTTAGATCCGATTCTACTACCAGTCTTAAATTTGAAAATATTTTAGATCATGGATCTATAGCCATTGATGGTGCGTATTTGATATTTTTTCTTCAAAAAGAAGTAATAAGGAAGTCGCCTATAACTATAAGAGGGGCCGAAACCGGATTAACATTCTTTCTATGACATCAGTTGGAGTATACGACCTATTTTGAATCATAGACGTTTGAGTAGATGTTTGTCCTGATTTTGAGACAAAACGTTTTGCAATTTATTTTTATCTCCAATTGATTGATAACTCCCGAGCGTGAAGAGCAAGTAATGGGAGATTTGATGTTGAAACTTTCCGTTTGATTGTGGGAGTTTGTGATTGAATCGTATCGCAAACAAATCCACTTTGGAAAAATTGAGCATTTGGAAAATCGAATTCGCTACCGAATGATCCAAAGCCCATTTTGTTTTGGGAGGTTTGTCCAATCTCGAAAGACGGTCATCCAATATATTGAACTTACCTGGAATATGACAAATTCTGATAATGATATCGTGTTCCAGGAATCAATGGAGGAACTCCCATACTTCCACGCATAGGTTGGGGAAATGTGTTCCTCCTTGTTTATTGCTAGGAGACCACTGTTGTATTGTCGGTAGAAATCATGACACAAGAGTGGTATATGTATTTTATGACTTTCTTCAGTGCGAAACGAATGGCCATTATTTCTAGAATATTGATATGGAGCTGGGATATGTCTTCCGACCTGCGACCATTAAAGGATAGTCTCATCGGCTCTAGACGAGCTCCCCATCCATAATGACTGACATCCGTAAAAAGGAATGCATTGGGCTCTGGAGGGTGATTGGACGTTCCCTGAACAAAACGATTGGTGTCCGTCCACCATTTCAAAAGGAATCAAATAATATTGTTGATTGGAACCTGATGATCGAGAGGAAGAATATGAGGTCTCCAGACAGACAAGAGACACATTTGAAGCGGTGTAAATGAAGTCTGCCTAGGAGATAAAAGTCCGCTGCTGCACTGTTTGCCCAAAATACAAAGGAAAATCCATGCCGAAACTTGAGTCTGAGAAAGAAATAGTTTGATAGTCAGAAGTAGAGAATTGATGCTGTCTGCTGGTACCCTGACCATGTTTTGTTGTATCAGAAATTCCATCCCTACGTATAAATGTGAATTTCTGGGCTGGTATCAAATACGACTTCTTGAGATTTGGAATGAACCCTAGGCTTTGTACAGTTTGAAGGCAATATTCTGTGTGAGATACTCGTCTGTTGCGAATTAGATCTCTTATTATCTAATCGTCTAAGTACGGAAATAACGAGATGGCACTTTGATGCAAGCGCGTTGCTATTACGTCCATTAGTTTGGTGAAAATCCACGGACTTAGGAACATTTCCAAAGGTAAGACCGTGAACTGGAAGACCTTATCTTCGAACATAAACCGAAGGTACTTCCTGGATTAAGGATGAATCGGAACGTGCAGGTAAACATCTGTCAGGTCTATGAAGACAACCCAGTCGTTGACCAATATCGATTGTGATATTGACTTTACTGTCTCCATCTTGAATGGTTGTTTCCTTATGTTCTGATTTAGTAGACAAAGATCTATTATCGGACATAACTTTCTGTTCTTTTTCGGGATAAAAAATAGCCGGGAATAAAAACCAGGAGTTCCCGGATCTTGTACTTTTCCACTGTCCATTTCTGGAGAAGTTCCGTAATTTCTTCTCGTAATAACGGGGAGGAAAATTGACTCAGACTTATCGGAACTGTCGAAAGGGGGTGGGATTGACTTGAATGTCTCGAACGATAGATAGGACCAAATTGTGTGGTAATTCTCCCCATTGTTCCACAAAGTGGATTAATCTTCCTCCCACTAGAATATCCTGGCGTAGTAAGATAGCCAGTGGAAAGGGTTGGCTTTCAAAACTTTGTGGAAGACGAGGCATGTTTAGAGGAGAGGAACTGTTTGGTGTTACTACTCTTCTTAGCCAAATCTTTCTTAGTATTGGACGTAAAGGATTGTGTTTGAGGTTTAGACCTTATATGGCTGGCTCTGTTTAGGTCTGTAAGCTTTGTTCGGCTGTCTAGGTTTCCGAAACGGTCCTGAAGCCGAATAAGCTGGATTTTGTTCTTGTTGTACATTAGTATTAGTTCAGGAAGAAGCTAAAAATCTCTGCTGTTGCGCTTCGTAGTTAGATTTAGCTACTTCCTTTATTTTATTACCAAACAAAGATTTAGCATTGATTGGAGCATTTCTCAGTTCATTACTGAAATTTTCAAAGCGTAGTTTCGATGTGGCTATATAGCTGCGTCACGTCTAGCCTGAAACAACTGTGGCCAAAATAGTTGACATCGCCGTCGCATATTTAATAGAATTGGCCACAGCGTCAAGAGTCTGGACAGGGCATTGGCTGGCATGGACTCTTGTTGGAGTCAAAAATAAGCTGCTGAAAAGAACAAATCAGCGTGTGAATTTATCGCCACTAATTTACGGGCTTTCTTTTCCCAGAATTCTAAATTTCTGACTGGGACGGAATATCTTCCTCTATTGGATATATACAGTAACGAAGCGTCGGATTGTAATTAAGGATGATTTTTCGTGGGAAAATACTGATTTGGGCTTTTGTAGTATTTCATAGCACGCAAAAGATGAAACTAAATTCTGAGGACATAGCCAGTCTTACCAAAGTTTTCAGAATCTAATTTATTCTGTATAAACTTTGTAGTATTTTCCACTAGTTTCGACTGCGGAAGAACCAATGATGGCGTAGCTCGAGACACCATTAGTTACTCAATTCCTGACACTGGTTTAGCAGGAGTGTGTTCCTGCGAGGGTCTCGGACACAACTCCTGCGGTAACATTCTAAATACTTCAACTATGTATATTTGGTGTCTCATCAGTGGTCCTGACAGGTTGCAGCGGTGACTAGTTGACCGGTGACTGGTTGACCAGTGCCTGGTTGACAAGTGCCTGGTAGCCTGGTTGACCAGTGCCTGGTGAAGTTGTGCCTTGTGACTGGTGACTAGTGCTTGGTGGACTTAGACTAAGGGTGCCCGCAACCATACAGTTGCCACCCCGATGGGTCTTACCCCCGGCAGTATAGCCCTGTAGGGTGGTGCTACCATCTAGAAATATATATATAATTTAATTTAAGACTTAAATAAACTTCAACAAAGAATTTCGGACCCAGGATCATTACTGATGCAAGTACTTCAGAAAAAAAGTGTATAGGGAGAAATATGAAATATTCGGATAATTATCGAAAGGAGATAAAATATTTGTAAATTTAAGATATATACATACATGTATGATCAAAGGTTTATTAAAAATATACCGGAAAATACATATAGCATCAGCAGTAATAATAATAAAGCATTTTTCAAGGAGGCAAATTCAAGGACCATTAAGTACTGTATGTATAAATTTACTACAAAGAAAATTAAGCAGATTTATCGTCCTCTTTAGAAAAGACATTCCTGATCAAAGAAAAAGAAAAAAAAATACCCAGATCAAACGGCTTCTAAGGAGCCGTAACCGGTTGATGAGGATCTACATTCTTTGCCATTAATTCAGTACTTCTTGATGTCCTAATGTGAAAGATAGTCCAGTAAGTTTGTTAATTTTTTAGGATACATAGCAGTATGATAAAGAGTGAAGGTGTCCGAATATTTATGGTAGCTATGGTAACCACAGACACATAAAAGTCCCATTTCTTCCAGGAATAAATTTTATCTAGTGCCATATACTTATATTTTCTGTTCTCTTTGTCGCATTATCATTTACTTGGTTGATAATCGTGTCTGATGGCTGCGCTTTAGTCATCGTTTTATCTCCTGATATAAAATACTGCATTTATCCTAATTATTGGGACAGGCGGCCTGAGCAAACAGTGTAGACTATACCCAGATTGGACCCTCAGAACGCAGCATCTGATCAGGGTATACATGGTTTGCCACTCATCCAGCAGTTTTTGACATATAATTACAGTTGACTCTCGTTATCTCGACCTCGCTTATCTCGAATAACCGCTTATCTCGAAGTGAAATTCTGGTCCCTGTTTTAACATGAAAAGCTAAGAACAGGTAATAAAATATTGTGGAAAATAGGAGAAATTGCTCCTAAGGAGCAATTTCTCCTCTTTTCCACAATATTTTCAATATATCTCTACTTTCAAGAGTCATATATTACATATGTATTTGTTAATGTGGTTGTGCGAATTATTTTTTCCTCAATTCTGCAAATCTGATATGTCGAGGTATTTTAGAGAGTCCCTTGGAATTCGAGATAACGAGAGTCGACTGTATAAACAAATAGTAAAATGGAAATGTTCAAATTTTAGTAGAGTAGTATGGTAAAGAGGTGTAGAATATTTAAGTAAAATACGGTATGCAGTATCTCCATTAATGATGATCAATAAGAAATCCTACAAATACAAGCCGAAAGGAGGAAAGAAGTACTAGGGCGCAGGAATATGTTCCGCGTAGGCCCTAACCAGGCTAAACAGCTTAAATTATCGCTGTTCTTAGATTCGTTGTTAAGTACTTAGCAGCTGATTCTTAACCATTACCACCCTCTGGGCAAATTTAGTAAACCACAAATTCATGATTGTTTCCTTAATTTTCCCAGAAAATAGACTTTGGCATTTCATGCAAACTGAATGGGCCTGAAGCTATGTGCAAACAACAAAACCCATGTTCATAGCATGGAATTCATTTTCTGTTTGAAAAGTGGTTTTTAACATTTGATATCACAAGATAGGCCTTGCTTTGTTTAAGTGGCCTCTTATTCCAACAACTTCCTCGAGACCGAGCAAGTATTAATGCCTGAAGACCAAGGTAAATAGATCTTTATAAATTCCATTACGAAAACACGCCTATTCAAATGTACTGAGAATTTTACCACCAAAACAATGAAAACTTTCGGATGAAAAATTCTGGTAGTTTCATATTTCTACTCAAAACATAGATTGTGGGTACTTGTTCTAACGGGTACTCACAATCTATGGTTTTGAGCAGAAATAAAAAAAAAATAATGTATACCCCTGTAAACCCCAGTTTTACTGTATAAAAGTTGGGTTTAAGGGGGTCAAACTATATAAAGGAGGTCAAACTATATATGCGTGTTTTCGTGATGACATGCTTTTTAGACCATGGATTTTTATCTTCAAACATAACAAGATGTGCTTGACTTTGCTTTGTGTGACAGAACGTTGTCACCCTGAATGTATCGTTTCAAAATTTTTATGTAGACGTCAGAACGTCATTGTTTATAAAATTTATGAAACAGTCCCTATATAAGGTTTTACGGTCGAATTTAAAGTATTTATATGTGTTTTCGGTGCATTCTTTGGGGTTAGCTGGGTGTGGCAAATGTGTCGTGTATCTTACGTGTATCTGGAGCGTTCAACTGATATTGGCTTACAGTTGGGCAAGGCCCGGTATCCTTGTAGCAAGTAAGTGTAGCGGGGGAATGATTTTTATTTCTTCTGTTTCTTCACTCATTCCTTTTCCGCCTTCTTCCCCGTCCCACTCTTTCATCTCCTGTTTATTTTATCCCTTTCTCTGGGAGAGGACACAAAGTGACCCACAAGGGTTGACGTGTTGTTCAACCCCAACACAATCAATCAGTGCAGTCTTTGGAATCATACATCGTACAAGAATAATGATCAACCATATTTATTTCATTTCATAGCGGCCTCATGTTCAAACAGCTTCCTCGGGACCAGACAAATTGTTAATGCATAAAAATCCATTGGTGATCCCTATAGTTTTACAGTCGTAAAATCTCTCTGCGCTGCATAGGACATGTTAACATAATGCAGTCAACATATTAAATTTTACTGTTTTGATGTTGCTAATGAAAACATTGACAATGTGCAGTATGATGAGTCTCAACAGATATTTCCTTCAGAAATACATCACTTTTTCAGATCAGAACTTTATGGACAGAACTGGGGCTTGTGAAGAAGCTAAGTGATAAATCAAGTGAAGAAGATGGCAGTGACAGAGCGAAAAGTGATGATATGATGTGAAATTTGGGAACCAGCCCTTTGAAACCAAACAAATAAATGAAACCCCAATGATATAGGCACTGTGTAATGATATTTAAAGTGGTTTTTTGCTGAATATTAATAACAATTTGGCCCAAAAATATTTGTGTTTCCTGAAACCCGATCTACCTTGTTCCAAACCCATGTCTCGTAACGAAAATTCCAAAAAAAAAAAAAAAAAAAAAAAAAAATACAAAATAGATATTTGTCTTAAAATTGTTTTCCCTCATAGGAAACACAGCATTATTTTTGTTTGGCCTTGGTGAAGTATATATTTTTGGCTAATCAGGGAGCACCTTATTTTTTTCTCTACCTTGAAAGAAGCAGGCAGAAAAGGTTGTTGTATTTGCCCTCAAATTTTAAAGTGACATTGTCAGAAAAGTGCAGCTGCAAAGAGCGAAAAGTGCAGACCCTCATCACACAGCAATTTTAGGGTCAGTCTGATCTGGGTCTATATCATTTTCTCAAAAACATTTGTTGTTTTTTTTTGCGATGACTTCAACATTTTGTATTTATGTTGCTTTGTCTGTTTTTACTGCTGACAAAATGAGAGTCAAACAGTACCAACCTGCGTGTTAGTGTGTAAGTGCAGTCAACGTTGTCTGATAGAGAAATGAGAAATCCGGTGATAGCCCATTGACCGAGTCAATTATTTTTAATTTCTCCTGTTTGTCTTTTTGTCAGCACAGGCCCCGTGATTTTAACAATTTAACCAACGTTTGGCCAGAACGGCAGACTGGCGGCTATGTTTGGTTACAATAGAAACGCGAGCGGCCCCGAACATGCATAGCAAAAGTTACAAAACCATGTTAAAACAGCACGCGAATTTCATGATTTGTACATGGTTTTTGTTGTTTGAACAAGGCTTTCGGTCCATTTGACGATGACTTCAAACAGCCTTGTGCATAGGTACTTATGTGAGGACATCGATGTCAAAACGTTGAATCAATGTTGAATAGACGTTGTTTGTTTCAACGTTATGTGCCTGCTGGGAGAGTACATCACGAAAACATGCCTATATGATGTTGACCCCCTCAAAACCCACATCACGAAAACATGCCTATATAATTTTGACCCCTGAAACCCCACTTTTATATAGTAAAACTGGGGTTTACAGGGGTATACATTATTTTTCATATTTCTGCTCAAAACATAGATTGTGTGTACTCGTTAGAACCGCCTCGACGAGGCGGTTCTAACGAGTAACCACAATCTATGTTTTGAGCAGAAATATGAAAAATATCAGAATTTTTTATCTCGAAATTTTCCCGTTTTGGGTTGTAAAATTATCAATATATTTGAATAGGCGTGTTTTCGTAATGTTTTTATGTAATAAAACTGGGGTTTGGAGGGTATACATTATTTTTCTTATTTCTGCTCAAAAACATAGATTGTGGATACTCTTTAAAACCGCCTCGCCGAGGCAGTTCTAACGAGTACCCACAATCTATGTTTTGAGCAGAAATATGAAAAATATCAGAATTTTTTATCTGAAAAATTTCATTTTTTGGTGGCAAAATTTTCAGTATATTTGTATAGGCATGTTTTCGTAATGCAGAATGAAAGTACCACATTGGAACGATCAGTAGTGAATTACTGGGAGACTTAAGGTGGAAGACAACAAAACTCAATAATTGGGTAAGAGACAAAAGCTGTACATCAGTGAAAAATTCAGTCTTTCTAAAGAACGTTTCTGCTTTCAGTTTGTGCCTCGTAATAAATCCTTCGTTTTTATAGCGTCACGAAATCGACATGGTTTTCGCGTTTTTGACGTCATTATTTATCCGCAGAAAAGTACATATTTTTTGCAATAACTTTACAAGGAACTGGCATTTTGAATTTAATTTTACAGCAAACTGCTTGTAATAACATGCCCTACGAATTGATCTAAGTTGTAGTTTGCATATATGTTCAGAAAATAAATTTTCGCCAGAAAAGTGAATTCTGGAAAAATTACGAATTCCTACCTTTTTCACATTTAAAGCTAAATAGCGCGAAATCTAGCTCGAAGACAATATTATTTTTTTTTAAATATTTCCAAGCAAATTCAATTCGGAAGAGATTTATAAATAAAAACTAGTAGATCACCGAACTATTTTTTCAGGAAAAGAGATTTTATAACCCTACACCCGGACGCGCTAACAACCACTTTACATCGGCTTCACGGGTGACGTTAACGTAATATATTGTAGCTCTCATTTTTGTGTTAATTATACGCTACGTACGACAGGATGTTGTACAACTTGGGGTACAGTTGCAATACTACCATTTCTGAAAAAAGTAGGCCGGTAGCTTATATCATTTTTACAAACCTGTTTTGAATTGAAAATAATTTGAGATAATCTGACAAGCAGATAGTGTCTTCAGACTAGATTTCGAGCAATGTTGCCTTAAAGACAAAAAAAAAATGTATAAATTCTTAAAAAAATTTCTGATTCACATTTTCAAGCTAACAAACATTGAGTGAGCATATTAGCAAGATCGTCCTTTCAGAAATCATTTCATGCGGCTAATCAATCCAAACAATACCCTTTTCATGACCATCACGAAAACAAGGCTATATACTTTTGACCCCCTTAAACCCCACTTTTATATAGTAAAACTGGGGTTTACAGGGGTATTTATTATTTTTCGTATTTCTGCTCAAAAACATAGATTGTTGGTACTCATTAGAACCGCTTCGCCGATGCGATTCTAACAAGTACGCACAATCTATGTTTTGAGCAGAAATATGAAAAATATCAGAGTTTTTTATCTGAAAATTTTCAGTTTTTGGAGGTGAAATTTTCTATATATTTGAATAGGCGTGTTTTCGTAATCTGTAAGGACATGTTATATATCTTAAAGTACCACATAGTAAAAAGTCATTTTTCTGTACCAAGGAAACAATGATTTTGACATTACAGTCACCTTCTGGTACTCGTAGAATACACTGAGTTTCTATGGACCGTTTATTGACAATCTTCTTTTCAATGAACAGTTTAAGGAGTTTTATCTAAATTTATCACAAAGACGCTAATGCAAGCAACAAGTTCCAAAAATTCCAAGTCTGACACCAGTTGAGATATAGACCCTTTCAATTCCCTACATTTTCCATTCAGGAAGAGGTAATTTGGGACAGGTAGACATTCAAATTAGGTTTGCCGTATGACAGGGATATTGGAGAAAATAATGATGTGGTTTTACTCATAGACATTTGTGTAAGACATCTACAGAATGTGAAAGGCCACTTATCTTATCGGAAACCATTTCTGAATGGAATACTATTCATAATTAAGGGTCCATAACTCCATAATTTATAACTGTATTTTTTATTTTATTTTTTATTTTTTATTTTTTATTTATTTATTTATTTATTTTTAGCAAAGCTAGACGTTAAATATAAAAAAGACCATGAAACATTTTAACGAACAAATTTACCCATTAAAAGGTTTTCCAGAATAAAAATCTGTATACTTGTTATTGCCTCAGAGTATACATCATGTAGTGCAAATGAGGCCGCCTCTGCATTTCTTGAATATCAGTCATCGGCATGGAAATGGAAACGTCATCAAACAGTAGTTGCCTGCCCCGATGACGCAATGCTTGAAGTAAAGGTTTACCAGACTAAAAGAACGTGTAGAGTCATATATGTCTCCTTAGGTGAGTTCGAAACAGTAAACGCTCACATGCGATGTATGTTTATATACACCATCACTAAAACACGCCTATATAATATTGACCCCCTTAAACCCCACTATTATATAGTAAAACTGGGGTTTACAGGGGTATACATTATTTTTCTTATTTCTGCTCAAAAACATAGATTGTGGGTACTCGTTAGAACCGACTCGCTGAGGCGGTTCTAACGGGTACCCACAATCTATATTTTGAGCAGAAATAAGAAAAATAACAGAGTTTTTTATATGAAAATTTTCAGTTTTTGGACGTGAGATTTTCTATATACTTGAATAGGCGTGTTTTCGTAATGCGCATTTTGTACATCTACATTGTGTACAGCTAGGTACTAGTCTGTCGCAAACACGCGCGATCGCTCGCAGGTTTGAATGCATGTCGGATAATTAGATTATCGCCCTAATTTCGTCCTGATATGACGGTAATTCCATTGAAAATCAGAGCACTGACAACACTGGTGGGTCGATTGTCTTTAAATGTAGGCTGGGAAAACGAAGAACGAGTAATTTAAGCAAACAGTGCAGACCCTGACAAGAAGCCGCTTTCTGTGTCGTCTGATCTGGATCTGCACTATTTGCCAATGTCCCAGCACAAAGCCTAGTCCAGGTTTCAGAAAAGAGTTCGGTTCGGAGACCACAAATTGTGGGGTTCCATATTGTGAAGATTTAGTAAGTCCGTTTAACGCGCGGTTTGATTTCATTGGTCAATGATAATCATGTAGATAACAACCTTAAGGAAAGGCTGTTTTTGGGTCGATTGTAAACATTCGACCAAAACAAAATGATTGATTGTCGTTACCGTGAAGATTCCGTTTGCAAACCGTTTCCCCAATAATGAAACTTTGTGTTTGGATGGTGCCATTATTGACCATGTATGAAAAGGGACATAAAACTGTCTTTATTTACCTAACTTTATTTTACCAGACTCAATATTTCAATAGTGCAGTTTAATGAAGGTTTTATACAAGAAATATTACTCATAAACCGACGTTTGTCAGAATTCACCATTTCATTCGGAAAAGGGAACGGAACTAATTCTAAAGGTAGATTTTGATTTTCGTACGGTATTAGTCCTTTAGCCACTGGTTTGTCCTTCGACAAATCATTTGCCCTTCCACAGACTTACTTGTCGAAGGGCAAACAAGGATAGACAGAGACCAAAATTATAATAAAATGAAACTTCCGTATGAATGTACATGAATCAATACACCTTGTTTTGTGATAGTCAGCCATACCATTTACCTTTTACAGTTTAGTTGGTCACAACCACAAAACACACACAAAAACAACAACAACAAAAAATAACAACTAAGCCTGTCCATGACAAACTAACAATTTAGTCTGTGCGCCTAGCGAAGACTCGGATCAAATTGGGCATCCTCTTAGTCTGATTAGAGTCTTTGCTGTGCACGCAATGTGTAGCTAAGGGCCCAATCTGCTTTCATGCGGACATCGAAGATGTTTATCAGACTGGATAGATACCCAAGCTGATCCAAGTCTTCGCTGGGCGCACGTGAAATTGTTGGTTCTGTCATGCGGTGGCAAATTCGTATATTCACTCTTTTTATCGAAATAACACAATTATTCAAACAAAATCTAAATCTTGAAATGCGGCGAGAATTTATATGATCATTTGATCAATTAGTGGATTTTCTTCACTCAGTCAGTGGTTGGGAAACCTGTCCAGGAACAGTGTGACTAAACTAATTGACCGTGGCGACCGAATTGTGTTGAAGAATCGTAAAATCCGATCCCATACGCTGCCTAGCCCCGAGTTTAGTGCAACTCTGTTCACTTTATGTGTTGAAACCTACAGTTTCAAAGGACCGGAAAATGTAACATCATTTATAAAGAGCAACACTATAAAAATGTAAAGTGAAATTATTTTAGCTGTGAAGGGCGTGTCCGATATTTCAATAGACATTCTATAAAATGTATAGTATACGTGGGTACTTTTCATGGCCACCAAACAGCACAAACACAACTGCTGTAATCTCAAAATAACACGAAAAGAGATCCTTTGAACATTCGGCATCCACAATTTGAAAACAACATAATCGATTTGAGTCTTCATGAGAGAAAATGGTGGATTCAGCATCTATCGTGCCGCCCAATTCCAGTGGAGCGCAACTCTTTTTGAATATAACTGACCAACCTTTGCCATTAACAATCCCAGATCAGCTTTCCATAATATTAATCAGTCTGGAATAGTTATCGTCTGGAAACGAAAATACGGAGGGACGGACGGACACACGGACGACCAACGTGAAACCATTATGCTCCGCCACTGTTGTGTAGCGGGATATAATAAGTGCTGAGCCATACAGTTCCAAGACCCATTTCACGAAATGAAAACTCAGCGTAAAAGTCAACCAAAAAAGACTAAAAGTCAACAAAAACAAAAAAGACGTTTCAAACCACATTCGCAATCGAAATAAAATGTGACGGAGAACAAACATGTACACTGATTGACGATTTTTAATGGAACTCTGTCGGCATAAAATACCTTTTTACCCGGGCCGCAAGAGTTAATCGACATTTTTTGTTCTTTTTCAGCATTACAGGTACCTGTCCGGATTCTTAAACACGCATTTTGGTGCATAAAATCAGCGTCTTTGATTTATTCAGAGAAAGCATCGTCTCTTTTTTTCCGCTTTTCAAACTTTCTTTTATATTTCGTTAAACAATAATGAGAGCTACCATATATTATGTTAACGTCAACCGTGAAACCGACGTAAAAACGTTAAAACGTCAGGGAGTAGGGTTATAAAATCTCTTTTATTGAAAGATTTAGTCCGGTAACCTACTATTTATTATTTATAAATCTCTTCCGAATTGAATTTGCTTGGAAATATTTAAAAAAAATGATATTGTCTTCGAGCTAGATTTCGCGCAATTTAGCTTTAAATGTGAAAAAGGTAGGAATTCGTATTTTTTTCAGGATTCATATTTCTGGCGATAACTTATTTTCTGAACTTATATGCAAAATACAACTTAGATCAATTCGTAGGGCGTGTTGCTACAATCAGTTTGGTGTAAAAATAAATTCAGAACGTCAGTTCCTTATAAAGTTATTGCAAACAATATGTACTTTTGAGCGGATAAATAATGACGTCAAAAACGCGAAAACCATGTCGATTTCGTGACGTTATAAAAACGAAGGATTTATTATGAGGCACAAACTGAAAGCAGAAACGTTCTGTAGAAAGACTGAATTTTTCACAGATGTACAGTTTTGTTCTCTAACCCAAATATTGAGGTTTGTTGTCTTCCACCTTAAGTTGGCTTTATGGCATCCCATAAGCTTCCATTGTGGTAAAAAGATATATTTGTTCTAAGGTTGGAAAGGAAAGAAAAGAAAAGCAAAGCAACTAAGGGTGGCACAATTAATCGGATAATCGATTAATTGATCGATAAATTCCACAAAAATGATTATCTAAACAGATTTGCTAAAAATCGATCATTTGATTTCTGTGTCTGTTACTTTACCGTAATTACCCTTAGTTTTCAGACATCTCAACTACTTGCCATACTTTATCTAAAATTTGAACAAATACAATTTACTACTCAATGTTGTGTCTAAAAATAGCTGGACGAGTGGCAAACAGTGTAGGCCCTGATGAGAGGCCGCGTTTTTTGCGGCGTCTCATCTGGGTCTACACTTTTTGTTCAGGCCTGTCTGACCAAATACATACATTAAAGTATAACATATGGTCAGAGTCATGCTCAGACAGACAGTAAAATTATGACCAAATCTTCAGTGATTACTAATCGATTATCGATCACAATGGCAGGACTGATAATCGATTAACTTTTCAGCTCTGATAAGTCAACCTTAATTTTTTCGGTCCGCTTGGAGATCTTCCAACTCATCCATGAATCATTACGGGCAACAAATAAACTCACAAAGAAAACCTATAATGAAGCAAAGATGAGGACTCAATCAAAGCATGTGTGTTGAGACACTTGACACTTGAAGATCCCTGGGGTGACAACAACGCCACTGAAATACTGGAGCAAAATAAACCAACAGTTGATCTAAGGCACCAATATTAAAGGTTTAAACTGAACTACATCACAGAACGAAACAAAACAAAATAATAATAAAATAAAATAAATAAATAAATAAAGAATAAAAGAATTGCTATAGTAATAGTCATTAAATGGTCAACAGTAAATAAGTTGCAGAGTACGAGCAAGGGGCTAAAGACACGTTTATGAATTATAAAGGATTGATAGAAGATATAGCAAAAAAAAAAAAAAAAAAAAAATCTGGCTAAAAATTGCAAAATTTTGAAATTTTGACATACTTGTATATACCCCTGCATACTCCGGTTTTTGGTATATATATATATATATATATATATATATATATATATATATATATATATATATATATATATATATATATATATATATTGAGGAACATGAGCCTGTGTGTTACTCAAAGCTGATAACGTAATACGATAGGCTCACACTAGATTCGCATAAAACTAATGAAATTCTAAAATATTATTATTTCAAAGAGAAGTAGCAACAATATCATTTTTACTACCACAGTTGAAACTAATTGATTCTTTTGTTTTGTTTTATTTTTCTCACAATTACACAGAAAATACCACTTACTTGATTCCGCCTTACATTTATTCGCATCCGCCTTTAACTGACAGAAGAAATGTGGTTCTTTAATACATATACAAGTGAGAGTCTGAGGTTTTAAGCGAGAAAGGATTTTTATAGCTAAAATTGTGTCGTATAATTGGATCAGTGTTACAGGTGATTACCGATATATGGCAGGATACTGAAGGCGTGTCTTGGCAAAGATCATACAGCACTGAGCTCTCGTTGTTCGTTTGCCATCCCAGCAAGCACATGACGTTTATACAACGTCGTCTCAACATCGATTCAACGTTGCATAGACGTCATATGCTTGCTGGGATTACCGTTAACCTTTAACCAGTAAAGATACCTCTGGAAACAGTGCAGACGGCTCGTAGTGACAATGTTTGCCATTCTTTACTTGAGTTTTGGCTGAAACCCTATGTGCAACAGTGGAGGTGTCTAAATTTAGAGACGGACGAGTCCATTTCAGCGGTCAGGGGTGAAAGGGTTACAAGTCTGTAAAATGTAAACCCCATTTTCTTCTATAATAGTATATAATAAAACCAGGGATACGGTACTGTCTGCGAAATTCTCGGAATATTTACATTCTTAAATCACTTTTCAATAGGTGGATTATTCCACCTCTCTTTTTACTGCATATAATTGTTCTTTTTACTGCATATTATTGTCTTAACCCATTTATGTCTAGCGTCCCATAAAAGGGACATTGGCAAACGGTGTAGACCCAGATCGGACGCCGCAGAACGTGACGTCTGATCTGGGTCTACACTGTTTGCATTTATTACAGATATTTCCATAAAATATGGTAATAATAAAATTGACCAGACACCCCTTAAACCAGAAATAAAGTGGTCTAAATAGTTAAGGTAGAAGAGTCCACTCGGTATAAATGGGTTATGTGCTTAATAATCCACATTATCATCATTTCCCATATCGTTTGGTGAAAATATCATGGCTTACAAAGCTCTGTATATCGGCGGCATCAAGATAAATATTTGCTTCTTATTTCTTTATACGTTGTAGGGAATCATTAGAAGTGCCTAAAAGAAATTGGGTGTGAGGGCGTAGGGGTGGGGACGGGGTTAAAATCACTGGCTTATTTAGAGCTATGGCTAAGAATTATACGTTTTACATAGGCATGTTGTTAGGTAATAGAATGTATGATAAATCATTGTCCTGCTGAACCCCGATATGCCCTGCCTTTGTAAACAGTGTAGATCCAGATCAGTTGGCTTCTGAGAAGCCAACTGATCTGGATCTGCACTGTTTGTCATAAAGTATGTGAATTTATATAAAAAATGTAAACCAAGTAATCTGATTGGCTGGTAATTAGAATGGGGCGTGGTATCTAAATTTATTCAGCATGACAAGGGTTAAAACACATGGTGTAATAAAGTCAGTGAGTCTATGCTCTGACTGTCAGCGTTGTGTTAAGGCGGCTGTGCACACAAATCCTTTCTTATTACAAGACAAAATAAGTTTGACAGAGTTGTATCCCTCAGCCCAGTCCACCCCACTCCCAGTAGTTTTTATACTCCCTGATCCAGGGCGGTTCCTTTGTTGCAGTTCTTCTTTGTCCGTGCGTCGGTGGTTTAGTCGTATGTGGCGTTTGTTTTGTCACGTTTCGGTTCTCATCTCTTCTTCTTTGCCCGCCTCGGGAAGGTTCTGCCTCATGATTGTGGAATTTCGTGGTTATCTTCACTTATGTTGTTTACTCCAGGAAGACAGTCTGCGTTGGAGTTATCACCTTTTCCAATACATGTATCAGATTACGTAAAATGTGTTATCAAGCTGGCTATCCTTAATAATGATACAGCCTTGATGAGTACCACTGACGGGATATAATCCTCCATCTGCTCTTTACGATGAAATTTTGTATGGGGACTTGATACACATGGCAGTTTATATATATATATATATATATATATATATATATATATATATATATATATATATATATATATATATATATATATACCTGCTAAGAGAGTCATCCCAGCGGGCACATGACGTTTATACAACGTCGACTCAACGTCAATACAACGTCATGACGTTGCATCGATGTTGACGCGACGTTGTATTAACGTCATGTGCCCGCTGGGATACTGCTTAACTGCACGCCAAATCCCTTCTAAAAAGGGACCTTCTCTAAAAGTAAAGTATGTGCTTCAAGGGGATGTTGGGGGGGGGGCTTGTCCGAACGCTTTCATTTTAGACTACACGCATTTTCAGAAGTGAGGCACACTGTTCTGACAGAGATGTCTCCCAGTGAACGTGTATATATCCTCATTAAACAAAAATATACGTCAGATAATACCCAGGAAATTCCATAATCACGAAGCACAACCCTCTGTAGGCACCAAAAGAAGAAGAGATGAGCAATAAAGAAAATTATTGCATAAAAAGCAGTGCCGCATGATATTAACAGCCGCGATTTTACCGGCGAAAAGCCGTGTATTAACAAGGCAATTAACGCGCTGTTAATGCACAGCTACGCAATTTTCAATATGATCGTACCGGGGCCACAGTTTTGCTGCCGTTACAAGAAGTGTACTGCCCGGCCCTAGACCGAGCATAGTCCGTGGAAATTGCGTTCGCGAGACATCGGTGAAAAGGCGAAACAAAATAGTGCAAGAAATAACGCGAAATGTAGCAAATAACTTCAGTTTTTATGCAATACGTAATAGCGATCGAACATGGTTTTTCAATGCATTATAACATTCGCCAGGTCCCTTGGGAGGTGTTGAATAACCGCGGCCTCCGGCCTCGGTTTTCAACACCTCCACGGGACCTGGCGAATGTTAATGCATAAAAAACCATGTTTGGTCCCTATACGAAAGCCACATATAAATCCGCAGATGCACAAATAAATATGAACTGCAACATACGAACCGCCTTGGAAAGGTCAGTAGGAAAACTACTGAAAAAAAAAACAGCTTACCTTACTCTTACTTTCTGGTGCAGTTCCCTGGAATATATCAAATACAATAAATACAATACTCTAATTTCTGTATGATTCAGCACCATTTCCAGTGACAATTTCGTTGAATTATGTTTCTGGTGACCATGGTCATTGTGTTATGATTGGAAGAGAAGTATGGAACATTCCTCCTTTGTTCTTGATTAGTCTGCCGTTGTTTACATTTGTGTCTATTGAGAATTCGGGAATAAAGCGGTACTTTTCATCTGCGATAATCGATGCATTTTATTCTCCTTAATGGCCGGAAATGAATGCAACCAAAATTCCGCAAATGTGGAATTTTGGCCGCATTCTTTTCCGATCATTTAGGGTAATGGGCATATTTTCAAGAGAGATTAGAATACATAGTGCTTTTGTCCATTTCTGTCATAGTATCTCCCTGAAAATGCTTAAATGTCTATTCTAACAGGAAACAATTTGTATCCCCTTTCTAAAAGTGGCTTGGTGTGCGAAAATACAAACATGAAGCCGCAAATTTGTCTCCCTTGTACAAAATGGCGAAAAAAATCTAGAGACCGTAAAATATTGCACTGTATTTTCTGCATTGTATAAATTCTCGAAAAAATTCTGCATTGTATAAACTCTCAAAAAGTAAGTTTTAACGTAAAAAAAAAAGTCCTGATATTTTCGTCATTTTGGAGTCCACTTATTTGACTAGTATACTAGTGTGGAAGCATTCACAACGACTGCTTTCTCAGAAAGTTTTACAAAACATAATTTTGTGAAGCTACCTACAAAATGCAACAATCACAAAGCACAGCGTTTCCGCGGCACTAAATTTTATAAGTTAAAACAAATATTTTATATTATTGTTTTATTATTATTGCTTTGGTTTTGTTCCCACCAGCACTTTGGCACTTTATTCAAAATGCGGAAACCCAAAATTCGTCTGTGTTTATTTATTTAATAAAACTGTATACATAGAATCTTTACAGTCAATTATCACTGAATCCAAAAAGACAAATAATAAAGCAATAGTAATTTGAAAATTCATCCAAACAATTTTAGTTCTCACCACTTTTCATAGCCGAAAACAAAACGAAGCCAACTATAATGTACCTGTTCACAAAAAAAACTTGCTACATTTGCTGCAAATCCAGACATACAGACAAACTAGTGTTGTGTTAAAAATGCTTGAATATCAACATAATTCCTCATATCATTCAAGCACAAAACAATCATAAGAGGAATCGTGTGAGTATTGTAATTCATGTTTGACAACAGCGAGGACTCTGATCATACTGCGAATGTTGAGGCGCCATGACAACAGCGAGGACTCTGATCATACTGCGAATGTTGAGGCGCCATGACAACAGCGAGGACTCTGATCATACTGCGAATGTTGAGGCGCCATGACAACAGCGAGGACTCTGATCATACTGCGAATTTTGAGGCGCCATGACAACAGTGAGGACTCTGATCATACTGCGAATGTTGAGGCGCCATAACAACAGCGAGGACTCTGATCATACTGCGAATGTTGAGGCGCCATGACAACAGCGAGGACTCTCTGATCATACTGCGATTGTTGAAGCATATCTGATTATTCGCTGGGCGCACATGCAATTTTGTTGGAAATGCTGTGCCCAGGCTCAAATCAGAATGATTCAAACCAGTTTAACTCGACTGACTGATACATATGCAAAACACATTTAGATGTTGAAAGATAATTCCTATGATATGGTGGAACAAGACTTTTCCATGAGTGTAAGCACTCTAGTCGAACCTCAATAGCTCGACCATCGATGGCTCGTCTACTATGGCTTATTCGAACTGGTTTTTCAGTCCCTATGAAATTCTTTCGATAGATCAAGAAAAGTATTTAGAGATTTTTTTTTCTTATTTTATCAAATCGAGGCGATTCTAACGAGTACATTCAACATACAATTACTGTGTAGAAAATCGAAAACTAAAAAAAAGCTAAATCATCGCTATTTGCTTTTTGAGCTTGCTCCATGATTAAACCAATATCGTCTGAAATTTGGCACCGAAAGAGTTAATATCTGTTTTAACCCCTCAAACTATTTACGAACGGGCTGCTATAATTATATATATTCTTTTAATTCAAATATCACCCATGCTAAATGCATTTCCAGAAGAATGACCAAAACGTTTTTCAAGAAATTATATTTGAATCAATACAATTTATCTTCGGACATGGACATGTGCAGAAAAGATTCAAATCAGCCTGCGGACGATGAAGACTCTGACCCAACTGCGACTCTGATACGACTTAGAGAGTAATACTTTCCAGTTCAAGAACAGATTTTACAACTAATTATGGGAACAGTCATGGGTACAAAAATGCATCAAATGTAATCCTGTGGTATCTTGAATAAATATGTAGCAAGTGTAAATTTTATTCATTTTAATTTATTAAAAAAATAATTTAATTGATATACTTGCAAAGCATGATCAGTGCAGCTGTTATGAGAGAGTCCCTTTAGTGTAGTACTTTACAGACAGTCCCTATATCATAGTTGTTCGTGGATATCATGCAGTAGGTGAGTTAATCTTATGAAAGTACTTAAATATTTCATGGACAGCTTGCAGTTTGTGAGTTAATCTCTGGTAGTGTACTATTTAAACGTAGAGCCCGCTTAAACCTCAGAAGAAATAGTTTCAGTAACAGGATAGTAGATGTGTGGAACACCCTCCCTGAAGCTGTAGTAAAGGCACCCTCACTTAATGCATTCAAAAACCGCCTCAACAAACATTGGCGAAATCACCCATTCAAATTCACCGCCGCCTGCTACATGACCAATGACCAAATCACCGGACAGAGAACGCAATATCGAAACTCATCACAAGAAGCAGACATTGCTTAAGAAAGTGTAAAGGTCACAGTAAGTCACAGTAAGTCACTATATAGTTTACACAACTGAGTAAAACATTTCAGTTGAACAGCAGAGTCTAGCAGAGTCAGATATATCAGTGAAATTGGACAGTTTAATTTATTTACATTGTGTAGTTTTCATATTGCTTTTTAGCAGAAATTGAAAACAATTTGCTTATTCGTGTAATTTGTGTATTTGTGTTTAAGCTGTGTTATCATACTTTCTATCCAGTAATATTCAGATTTATATTCTGAGTAGTCTGATATTAAGTACAAAGAAATCCAGACAATTATAGTTATTTTTATCAGCATTTTCAAACATGTAAGTTTTTAAAATGTAAATCTGCTAATGGTGCATAATTTTATATTTTACTCTCATCAAATTATTCGGGTGCGCTGCTGGTTTGAAGGACTAAGCCTGCCCAGTAAACGTGTAGTTGGATAGCTGATAGCGCTCGACATGACCCCAGTGGGTTGAACCTCAACACAGACAAAACAAATTATTAGGTGCAGTAAGATATTGAAGTAAATTATAGCATCAAACATAATACAGTATGATATAACCAAAATAGTGTTCGAAGAGCCGTAAAATTTAAAAATGCACCATCACTATGAATGTTTACTAATTATTAGTAACATTTTAATCTATTGTTTTAAAACGACGTTACATGTCTATATGCATTAGACATGTATGTAATGCTATGTACATGTATATGACATATAAAAAATTCTACAAGAATTTCAAAGTATGATGGAATATATATATGTACATATATATATTTATATATATAAACATGTAAAAAAACATCTGATTATAAATTATTGAGCAAGAACTTACCGAAGCGTTCAACCAGGACTTTAGTGTGTGAGTTTGCACTAATGAGGTAGAATACACGATGCAGACTAAACACACATTTATAATTTGGAGCTACATAAGAATAAAAACCATCAGAAGGCGGTCCTGTTTCATTTCGCCTTTTGTTTATTATTGCAAGTGTGCCGCGGTGTCTTGTTCACCATTTCTTACTTCGGTGCCTCTGGAAGACTGCTTTGTGATTGTGGCCTTTCCTGGTAAAATTCTTATACATATTTATTTGTAACTAATTTTCTGAGAATTTGTGTACCAAGCATCTGCATTGCTTTGTTTTTTTTAAAGCTAATAATAAATCATCAAAATACAGTTCTTATGTTACGATGCACGTAATAATGAAAATATACATATCTGTAATTTGCATTATAACAACAAAATGGCATAGGCGTCCAGAGAAGACTCAGATCAGCCTGGGCATCCGCCCAGTCTGATCAGAGTCTTCGCTGAGCGCTTAATGGGTAGCTGAGCTTTCTTCATGCATTTTGTTTTATGTGGACGTCATCATATTGCTCATTCAACTGACTGATGCTAACAGATGTGAATAGAAATTTTATCGATTACTAATACATGAAATGACTGCAGTGTGCTTAATGAACAGTCCTGGAAAAGAACCTTTTAGAACGTATCAAGTACAACAGTGTTACATTAACTAAATGTAGTGAATGTTTTTAAATTAATTTTGCAAATTTATATAGGTTATCCTAATGTCTACAGAATAAGCTAGTAAATGTTGCTTACTGGATTCTTAAATTCCTTCACATTTGCAGACCAAAAGTGACATATATGCAAACAGCACAGATCTAGATGAGATGGCCGTTCCATCAGGTTCTACTTTGTTTTTACATTACGCTTTTAATTTGTGGCTGACATCTGTATTTGCAACCATGAAAGTGATTAAATTTCATTACAAAAACATGCCTATATAGAAATTTTCACCTCCAAAAACTGAAAATTTTCAGATGAAAAACTCTGACAGTTCTCATATTTCTGCACAAAACATAGATTGTGGGTATTCGTTAGAACCGCCTCGTCGAGGCGGTTTGACGAGTATCCACAATTTATGTTTTTCAGCAGAAATAAGAAAAATAAGTATACCCCTATCAAGCCCAGTTTTCATTACGAAAACACGCCTATTCAAATATATAGAAAATTTCACCTCCAAACAATTGAAAATTTTCAGATAAAAACGCTGATATTTTTCATATTTCTGCTCAAAACATAGATAGTGGGTACTCGTTAGAACCGCCTCGGTTTCTGAGCAGAAATAAGAAAAATAATGTATACCCCTGTAAACCCCAGTTTTACTATATAAAAGTGGGGTTTAAGGGGGTCAAAATTATATAGGTATGTTTTCGTGATGACTATATAAAAGTGGGGTTTAAGGGGGTCAAAATTATATAGGCATGTTTTCGTGATTAAAAAATGGAAGAGTCCGATTAGAAACTCACGAACACTAAAAGGTCTAAATACTTACATTCACAAAAACATGAAACATGTTACCATTACTATTTACGTTGTGAAGGTTATTTACTCGTATTCAACGAGCCATCAAAAATAATTCAAGAAATTTGTAAAAATTCGTGGATTGCAGTTTAGCTCATCAATATGACGAGACTTTTAATTATTATGTTTCACAACATATAAGAATTATTTTTTAAAGAAATTTTATATGTATCTGTTTATATATGTGACGCACATTCAGCACATACGTGTACGTTTCAGATGCCATTAATGAGCCGCCTCATGACAAAACCAACCAAACGGCTTCTGCGTACATGTGCATACCATTTTGTTGGTTTTGCCAAGAGATGGCTCGAATAGCGATTCTACGTTCTGATTTGTACTGTCTTAATTTTACATATGAAAATATACTGTACCTACTTTATATACTTGGGGAAAAAAGAAACGCAAGTTCAAATTTTTAAATACTGAAAGTTTGTTTGTGAACAAACTGATCTAGTTTATTTGTATTTGGTGACATTAGTGTGCTTCCCCGTGTATGGATCACACAAAATCACTGAAGCGTGAACACAGGCTACACAATATCGTTGTACCTGAATTTCGTTATATCCGTGCTGCACGGGTAGTGTCGCGTGGTAGAGACTTTAACACATTACCAAATCGAACTTTCGTTCCATTCGTATCGGTTGCACAAAACGTTTGTTGTTTGAGTTTGTTGAGAGAAATGGTACACTTATCGCAACTGGATAGGGGTAGAGCTATTGCTCTAATTTTGCAGGGTCGGCCGCAACGTGACGTTGCGCAGCAATTTGGAATGCACGAGTCGACGATATCGCGCTAAGTTCAGCATCTTACAGCTACCGGTAGGTTAACTGACCGTCCTAGGAGCGGACGTCCGCGCGTTACGACGCAACGTCAAGATAGACGTATACGTCTTGTACACCTTCGTAACAGGTTAAGGACGGCGACAGAGACCGCAAGAGAAGTTATCGGAACACATGGCCGTCGTGTGTGTCCAAGGACAGTCAGAAATCGCTTGCGAGAGTCCACGCCGTCCTTACGTGGGCCCGAACCTTACGCCCAGGCGACGTCAACGCCGCATGCAATGGCTGCGTGCCCATGCACCAAATCGGTTTCGACTGGCTGACTGGCGGCGTGTAATGTTCAGCGATGAGTCGCGATTTTCGCTTCAGCGGTCAGATAGGCGACAACGAATGTATCGACGTCTTGGTGAGCGATATTCTGACGCTTGCGTACGAGAAGTCGACAGATTTGGGGGAGGGGGTTCGTAATGGTTTGGGGTGGGATTTCTCATGGGGTGAAAACGCCCCTAGTGGTTATTCAGGGTAATCTTACAGCCGTACGCTATCGGGATAAGGTGCTTATGCCTCACGTCCTCCCGCTTGCCAATGCTCATAATCTCACGTTTCAGCATGACAACGCGAGACCGCATGATACCAGGGTTTGTCGCGACTTCCTCAACCAGAATAATGTCCAAGTGCTCGATTAGCCCCCATACAATCCAGATTTAAACCCAATCGAGCGCCTTTGGGATGCGTTGGACAGGAGGGTCAGGAAGCGCGTCAACGTACCGAACAACGTCGCACAGCTCCAGTTAGCTCTTATTCAAGAGTGGAATAATATCCCTCAAAGTACCATTGACAACTTGGTCGGGTCTATGGTTAGAAGAGTGAGAGCCGCGACAGCAGCCCGTGGTGGACACATGCGCTATTGATACCCATTATTAAATAACGTTGGGTATCTGTGTTTAACGCTATTTATTGCAAACGTCGTCTGCTATACGACACTAAACCAATAGCATTTAACAGAAAATGAAATAAAGAATTAAAAAAATTAAACAATCAAATGAAATCCACAATTTTCTTTAAAAATACAACCCCAGAATTAATACTTGCGTTTCTTTTTTCCGCTAGTATATATTCGGACATCTAAATGCCTTACCATGCATGTACATGTCTTAGATTATGACTCCATTTTACCACCTGTTGCTGTGTTAAAACGCTGTTGGATGAGCGGTATATAGAACATACCCTGATCGGGCGATGCGTTTTGTGGCATTTAAACTGAATCTATGCTGTTTATTGGGGCCTATCTGTCCGGATGCTACGTCAGTATCACTAATCTAAATGAGCAAAAGGCGCTTATCGTATAGACGGAGTATGAAAGCCTAGATCAATTTGTACGTACATTCGTGCTCGCTGACCAGGAACATCTTTACCGCTCAAAGAAAAAATCGGTATTTTAGAAATGAATTTTATTTTTTTTTCGAAGTTCATTGAGATGTGACCTTCAACATATTTTAGAAAAAATCGAGTTCATTCACATTACAGGCTGCATTAAGGGCAGGCGGATTATATTTGGATAGCTTAAGAGCGCGACGTCATCCCAACAGTAGCAGCGTCCAATCAAATCTCCGAAAGCGTCAGTTGTTTTGACGTCACGTCACTTCGTGTGATCCATTGCGTTCATGGAGGAATGAACTACACTGGGTTCTACAGGTTTCTCTAAGAGTCTTATATCGAAAATGTAAATATTACGAAATACTATAATGACTAATAGGGAATATCCATGCCAAACTCCGCAGAATTTTTGTCTTATCTTGATGTTAAATGTTCGCATAGCATAAGGGCCGTTTTGCTCACGCTGATCATAGGATGTTTGATGTGTTGGTGATTTACTGACCAAAAAACTGTATGGATTTTCTATGTTTTGTAGTAATCAGTCTCTTCGTTGTCCGCATAAAGACACTTTGCATCCGTGGTTATCCAAAATGCGCCCCGTGAAGATTGTGATAAGACTGGGTGAATGCCATGAACAAGAAGCACAGCCTTTCCGAGGCATCGAAATAAAAAGACGGGATACAATAATTGACATGTTGCAACAACTAAATATAAACAAAAAACATTGCAACAGAGGAACCCCTATAGAATGGTTAGCAGAAACAACCACTGCGAGGGCAGGGGGCGAACTAGGTTTACTGGATCGACTCACCACTCTGTATTCAGATGCAGCTCCAAATTACAATTGTGTGTTTAGCCTGCATAATGTCTTCTACCTAACCCGTAAATAAAACATTCACTAATGATCTGGGCCCAGTTGTTCAATGCGTCGTTAGCTTAACGAGCACGTTAAGGGTCATTTCGTTAACTGTTTTAGCAGATTCAATAAAAAATATTCTGATATTTTTTGCTGAAAAAATGTGAGTAGCTTTTACATTTTTTCAGCAAAAATGTCAGCATATTTGCGTATAACTCGATGTAAATTTTAACGAATCGTTAACTAACGACATCGTTAGTTTTGAACAACTGGGCCCTGACCGAATGGGTCTTTGATGTCTTGCTAAAGTGTTTATTCAAGGTAACTCAGGGTTATTTGGTGTGTTTTTTTTTTTTTTTTTTTTTTTTTTTTTTTTTTTTTTTTGTACCCATGGTTGTTCCCGTAATATGTTGTAAAGTCTGAGCTTGAAAGGAAAGTATTGGTCTCCAAGAGTAACACTCTGACCAGAGTTTTCGTCCTCCACATGAAGAAACGTTACATCTTTGGATATTCAAAATGCACCCAGTAAAGATTCTGATCAGACAGCGCAAATGCTCAGGCTGATCGAAATCTTTACTGGGTGCACATGTCTAAAGGTACGATTATAGTTGCGACTTAACTATAATCAGAACGTACACATTTAATCTCATCCATGCAAATGAAGAATCTCATAGGACACGGTAAGACGTACCGTTTATTCACATGTAAAACAAAAGTACTGACAGTACTGGTGGATCGATTGTCTCTGAGTGTAAGCTAGGAGAATGGTCCTGAATGCGGACTTTAGACTGTTTTATTTAACCCTCAACTTCCTGTAATTTCAGCAAATAAAGCAGACCCTGATCAGACGCCGCGCTCTGCGGCTTCTGATCTGGGTCTGCTCTGTTTACCAATGACTAAGTCCAGGTTCTACAGATAACGTATCCAGCATTATTTTAGACACATCACAAATAATATCAAAGGATTGACAGCACTATAGGGTCGATTGTCTCAGTGTAGGCTGCGTAAATGGTCCCGAATGGTTCTAAACGGGGATATTAGACTGTTTCATTTCACCATTAAATTCCTGTAATTCGAGCAAACAGTACAGACCCTGACAGACGCCGCTTTCTGTGGCTGCGCTTTTTGCCAGTGTCCCAGCCCAGAGTTTACAGATAACCCTTTTTACACGGCACTCTGACAATAAATAACCGTTACCTGGATTTCGTACATACACGCGGTTTGATTTCATTGGTCAATGATAATCACATGGACAAAAACCTTAAGGAAATTTTGGTGTATGTATACTATGGCTTAATTGTAAACGATCAATCAAAAAATGGGCTTATTTAAATGTTTAGGGACTAATGTGTTGTGGTGACGGAATAATCAGTGCAGATACGGTATTGCCGATTTTTCCTGCGATGCGTTTATGAGCCCCTGCGGTGCAATTCTTGCTTTACGTACCACAGTAGCTCATAAAGGTTCATATAATATATAAAGACCAAAAGAAGAAAAAATGAAGGTCATTTATTTGAAAGGTTGGAAAGCGTTTAATTCTTGCCATGCATTTCGAGATCAGAAACGAAAACAAATCGTGTTTACGAAGAGTGCATGAAAAGCTTAAAATCGATATCAGTCTGGTATCGTCAATAACTGTCTTCATTATAAAATGTTGGTGTTCAATTGTCACAACATCTAGGTTATATATGGCATTTATCAAATGTCCAGTACTTGTAGCCAGCATCTCTGTACATTCAGTAGTCATCAGCTTACTTCAGTAGTTACTCAAAAATAAACCGCAACTGAGGAAACCTAAGTTCGGACGTGTGTGGCCACCGAAATTCAGATCAGCCTTCGCATTTGCACAGTCTGATCAAAATCTTCACTTGGCGAATTTTGGGTAGCCAGGCATGCAAAGTTTCTTCACTTGGACAACGAAGTCTCTGAAGCATCCATGCAATCTGATTTGAGTCTTCGTTTGGCGCACATGCCAGAAGGTACATTTTCATGCGTTGCGGTTCAAATGGTGGACATATTTACCCTAAGTATTCACACGCCATAACACCATACCACTTTATAACAAAGCCTAATATAGATTTTATTTTGCAGTATTAGCCGCACTACCAATTTTAGGTAGAAGATTTGTCCAAAATTCAACTGCTCTGTTAGCAAACCAGTTTTGAATAGAATCTGACGTCATGTTTGGATCTATATTGAAGAACTTCTCCGAAGCCATCTCAAACTGTGGCCAGGTTGTTTTAGTATACTGTTGTATGTCTTCTGGTGTGTTTGGATCCCTTCAAAAATAAAATAATATGCTTTATACAAGTTTCTAAGTCGTCACAACCAAAGCGAACGTCAATGACCCGAACATCATTTGGAACATGGAATATGTTCTAGACATGGGTATGTTAAACCACTATAGGGATCAAACATGTTTTTTCATGCATTAACATTCGCCAGGTCCCGTGGGAGGTGTTGAAAATCGAGGCCGGAGGCCTGGCGAATGTTAATGTACTGGTCCCGTGGGAGGTGTTGAAAATCGAGGCCGGAGGCCGCGGTTTTCAACACTCCCAAGGGACCTGGCGAATGTTAATGTATTGAAAAACCATATTCGATCGCTATTATTGCATAAAAACTGAAAACATTTGCTACATTTCGCCTTATTTCTTGCACTATTTTGTTTCGCCTTTTCACTGATGTTTCGCGAACGCAATTTCCACGGACTAAGCTCTTTCTAGGGCCTGGCACTACACATCTCGTGACGGCAGCAATTATGTGGCCCCGGTACAGGCATATTGAAAGTTGCGTAGCCATGCATTAACAACGCGTGAATTGCCTTGTTAATACACAGCTTTTCGCCGGTTAATGCATGGCTATTAATAACGTGCGACACTGCTTTTTATGCAATAATGAGGGTTAATGGTGCCAAGTCAGGAGGCAACTGTGGGTTATTAAAAGATATTTTTTCGATCTTCTATAAAACAATGGAATGTTGACTATGCTTATTAGATTGCCGCGTGACGATTCAAATGGGTACAAGCATAATATATTCGAACCTCAATGTATCGAACATCTTTGGGACCAAGGAAATTTGTTTGAGAAATAGGTAGTTCGAGCCACTGAGGGTTAATCAAGGCGCCAGATCAGAAAGCAAATGGTGATAATTTATATTAAGTACTTTTTATATTCTATACAATACGAGGGTCCTGCAAAAAGTTTTGTCACCAGGTTCGGATTACTCCAACGCTACGTTTTATCAAACATATTTTTATTACAAACCTTCAAAGTATTCCCCCATTATCGAAACATATTTTGTTACCTTTTATCCAGTCGCGAAAAGCAAATAAATAGTCTTCTTTTGGTATCTGTTGGAGACACTGATGAATAGCGCTGCCAAGAGAACTTCTAGACGTATAATTTCCAGAAAGCATTTTCTTAAGCCTTGGAAATAAAAAGAAGTCACAGGGACTCAGGTCAGGCGAAAAAGGTGGACGGTTTAAAACTTTCACCTTTTCAGAAGCCAAAAAAAAACTTAACAACCTCACACTTATGAGAGGAGGTGTTGTCATGTAAAAGGTGGACGCCTGACCATCCTTTGCTTGGTCGTTTCTTATTGTAAAACTCTATCACATTCTTCAGTACAGAATTCTGATAGAATCGGCCAGTGACTGTATGACCAGATGGACAAGGCACTTGAACGACTGGCCCACTTGAATTAAAGAAACTTGCGTACCATATCTTTTTCGAACATATGGTTCTCTTGGCAATACATGGGCTTTTTTTATATTTTCGCTGCCATTACTTGTTATCAGCCCTTCTTTGTGGCTCAAACATGTGCACCCAGGTTTCATCACCTGTTAGCAAGTTAGAAATAACCCGACTATTACAGCCTTTATATGTTTTCAAAAGTTCCCGGGCACATATAAGGCATTGTGTCTTTGGCTCCTCAGTGAGCAAATGAGGTACCCACCTAGCGCAATCCTTTCTCAGGTCCAAACGCTTTTTCAGAATTGTTTGCACACTGCCTTCTGATATGCCAGTACAACTACCTATATCTTTGACAGACAATCGCGCATCCTGTTCGACCACAATCTTTACATCAGCGATGTTAGCCTTGGTAACAGAGGTTTTAGGCCTTCTAGGACGGCTATCATCTTCAACAGAAAATTCCCCAGCTTTAAAAGCTTTAACCCACCTAAACACTGTGCGCATTGAAATGGTCTGAGGTCCATATATAACACACAATTCATTAAATATCTGCTTTGAGTCTATATTAAACTTAATGCGGCATTTAATAGAGCTACAAATTTCAGTCTTCTGGTCCATGTTCCAATGTAACAAGTAAATTGGTCAGTGTGTATGACTGCATAGTTTTCAATTTGAAATAACTCGGTCGGTTGGAAAGCAATTTGCACGAAATAAAAGGGTATCGTTAGCTATTCAATACATCATTCAAGTGCAGTGAAGCATTTTAAAATATACCTGGAATAAAACCAAGGAATCCTATTAGTGACAGAATGTTTTGCTCGACCGTCGTAATGGGATGCTGTCTGTACTCATTAGAATTGTCTCGACGAGGCGATTCTAATGTATATACACAACATACAATTTCGTGATAAAATAAGAAACTGTCCTTAAATATTTGTTTTCTGGAGCTATCGGAAGAATTTTGTAGGGACTCAAAAACAAGTTCGAATTAGCCATGGTAAACGAGCCATCGGTGTTCGAGCTACTGAGGTTCTACTGTACATTTTCATGATCAAATAAGAAAAAAAAAAACACATCTTTTAAATAACCGTAATATTTGTTTTCTTGAGCTATCGAAGAATTCTCTAGGGACTCAAAAACGGGTTCGAATGATCCAATCGTGTACGAGTCACTGAAGTTTTACTTAATATTGGTTCAAGAAAGCTCAAACTCGGTTTATGTGCTCATACTCGCACTCCGACCATAACTATGTTGACCAATTACCGAATACAGACAACCCTCTTTATACCGACACTCGATACAACGACAAAATTCATTATAATGACAATGTGGATGCCACGAAACCTTCGCTTAAGAGGTGACAGTTAATAAGAAATTATGCAAGAATATTGCATTCAAGCAACTTATGTTTTGGATATTTGTTAGTATCGCCTCGGTGAGGCGATTCTAACAAATATCCAAAACATAATGTTGTATGAGGAAATAAGAATAAAAAAGGCCTTTCTTATATATTATTCTGTTCATTACGGATTCTTTACAACAGAAATTTCATTTTAATGGCAACATCTTTGGGAACAAATGCTGTCGTTGTAACGAGGGCTCACTGCAATTCATAACATTGCTTTGGAAATTCTATAACATGCTGTTTCACGTGGCATATGAGGGAAAAGGACACACTCGGTAGATTTGCTGCCGTTTTTGACCAGGGAGATAATGGGATGCTGTATATTTCTGTTTCTTGCACATTAGTTAACTTCTGAAAAGGAGTCTGTTCTTAAAGGGAAGAACGTACCTTTTCCAGAAGGAAGCGAAAAGAATTTTGAGAGACTTGTCTCCCTTGAAAGTGTATAAATTCCACTTCAAAAGTTATAAGCTATGCTACATACTTGCGGCCCTTTGGTTGTGATTTAGACTGCGCGGCACACGCTATATATCAAATCTAACACCTTAATGCCTTACAGACGCTTCTACCTCTTTCTTTGGGCAGTTTCGTTTTCATTTGAAGGTGTGTCTTGTTTCGTTTTATTATTATGATTTATTTGAAAAATTCCTGTTCTTAATGCAAAATGTGTAGACCCTGATCAGACGCCGCGTTCTGCGGCGTCTGATCAGGGTCTACACTTTTTTGCAAATGATCATTTTATGGGGCCTCAGGCATAAAGAGATTAAATATCACGCTGCACAGCCTACACTTCATATCGTAAAACTCCAACTTCACAAAATACATTAGAAAAAAAAATCAAGTAAAGACAATTTTTAATGTATTTTAGTCGATCACAAAACATAAGAAATAAATAAATACAACAAATATCTTCGGGTCAACCTGGCGCTACATCACATTTAGAAATTAAAACATATGATGGGGTGATAAATAGCTTCTTTTTTAATAGGTTTTAGATGACCTTCATGGGAGCGATCATTTTCCAATTAAAATTGAAGAAATTGAATCGACAAATGAAGACCATCATTCCCGATGGAATTTCAATAAAGCAAACTGGGAGAATTTTATGGAGCTATGTAATGAAAAATTAAATCCTGAAATGTTTAAAACAGCAGATGATATACAAGCTTTTACTGATACATTAATTCATGTAGCCGAAAAATGTATTCCAAAGTCCTCGACACGTTCAAAAAGAAATAGACCTTGGTTTAATAAAGATGTTAAAAATTCAATAAATAAAAGAAAATCTGCCTTACGAAAGTTCAATAGGCAGCCAACAAAAGAAAATCTAATCCATGCCAAACAAATGCGAGCTAAAGCTCGCAAGACAATAAAAACGGCTAAAAGAACATCTTGGCAGCAATACGTCTCCAAACTTAATTCTAGAACTCCAGCAAAGAAGATATGGGACATGATTCGAAAAATTACTGGCAAAAATAAAAATAACAAGCATGTCCATATTAAATCAAATGGAAATATATGCTCAACGACTAAAGATATTTCCAATGCACTAGGAGAGAATTTTCAGAAAAACTCTTCTAGTGCAAACTATTCCGAAACCTTTCAAAACATAAAACAGGAACGAGAGAAAGAGCATCTAAATTTTACGTCACTAAATCATGAAAAATATAATGTACCATTCACAGCTTCAGAATTATTAGATGCTCTTCATAAATCTCACGATACAGCTGCTGGTCCTGATGACATTCATTATCAAATTCTTAAACATTTACCCGATAACGCTTTAAAAACTTTATTAAATATTTTAAATGATATTTGGATCACTGGAAAATTTCCAAAAGACTGGAGTAAAGCAACGATTATACCTATACCAAAACCAAATAAAGACCATACTGAAGCTACTAACTACAGACCTATTGCTTTGACAAGTTGTTTATGTAAAACAATGGAGAGAATGATTAATGATAGGCTGGTTTGGTTCTTGGAATCAAACCAGCTTATAACAAAATATCAAGCTGGATTCAGAAAAAATAACTGTACAAACGATCATTTGATTCGTTTGGAATCCTTTATTCGTGATGCCTTTATTAAAAAAGAACATGTTGTAGCTGTATTTTTTGATCTTGAAAAAGCTTACGATACTACATGGAAACATGGCATCATGAAAGATTTACATAAATTAGGCCTTAAAGGCCGATTACCACTTTTTATTCAAAATTTTTTATCAGATCGAACATTTAATGTTCGAATAGGTAATACGTTATCGGACATATTTAAACAAGAACAAGGTGTACCACAGGGAAGCATTTTATCACCTACCTTGTTTGGCATTAAAATTAACGATATTGTTAAATGTGTGAAAGACCTTGATTGTTCACTTTTTGTTGACGATTTTGGAATATTTATTAGATCGAAAAATATGGAAACCATTGAATTCAAACTACAACGATGCTTAAACAATATAGAAGATTGGGCAACAGAAAATGGTTTCAAATTTTCAAAAACAAAAACTCAATGCGTTCATTTTTGTCAGATACGTCAGCTACATTTAGATCCTCATCTCACCATATACGGTAATCCAATTCCAGTCGTCAGTGAAGCAAAATTCCTGGGTCTTTTGTTCGATAACAAATTATCTTTTATACCACACATCAAAGCTTTAAAAGCTAAATGTCTTAAAGCACTTGATATTCTTAAAGTTCTCTCCAGTTCCGACTGGGGAGGAGATCGTACAGTTCTTTTAAATCTTTATAGATCTTTAATTCGATCTAAACTGGATTATGGATCCATAGTTTATGGATCCGCTAGAAAATCTTATTTGAAATCTTTGGATACTATTCATCACCAAGGTTTACGTCTGGCTCTAGGGGCTTTTCGTACTTCCCCCGTCGAAAGTTTATACGCTGAATCAAATGAACCATCATTGTATATAAGAAGAGAGAAATTGTCTCTTCAATATGTTACTAAATTAGCCGCCAATCCACGTAATTCAGCTCATGATTGTGTTTTTAACCCTAAATATGAAAGATTTTACAATAATAAACCAACAGCTATTAAACCCCTTGGCCTGAGAATACAACCGTTACTTGAAGAGGCCAATATAAATATTAAAAATGTTCAGCATTATTCTGTTCCATCAAAAGAGCCATGGACGTTAAACCCTCCAAAGATTATTTTAGACCTTCATAAAAATAAAAAAACAGAAGTCGAGTCGCATATTTTTAAGAATGAATTTTTAGAAATCAAATCAAATTATAAACATTACCTGTCAATTTATACAGATGGTTCGAAACAAGATGAGAAAGTTGCTTGTTCTGTTATTAGTCCAAATTTTACTGACAGTATCAGATTACCTGATAATAGCTCCATTTTTACCGCCGAAGCCAAGGCAATTGATATTGCACTTTACCATATCAGAGATCAGTCTGAAAAACAGTTTATCATTTATTCAGATTCTCTTTCTGTATTAAAATCTCTTAAAGATTTACACCATACAAACCCATTAATTCAGCAAATTCTTAAAAAATATTATTATCTTTCCGCTTCAAAAGAAATTGTATTTTGTTGGCTTCCCAGCCACGTTAATATTCGTGGAAATGAATTAGCAGATTCAGAAGCCAAATCTGCATTATCCTTAGTAATAACCAATTTCAAAATTCCTCACTCCGACTTTAAATCAAACGTCTGTCAATACATCAACAACAAATGTCAGTCCGTTTGGGAAACACAAACTTATAATAAATTAAATGAAATCAAACCAAATTTTAACAGCAAATGCACATTCTCTAATCTCAGCAGAAAAGAACAAACAAAAATCACGAGATGTAGACTTGGACACACTAGAATTACTCATTCTTATATTTTAAACAATGAACAAGCTCCATTCTGCATTCCTTGTAACGAACCTTTTACGGTCAAACATTTTCTTGTCACTTGTGCTGAATTTAATTATATTCGCACAAAGTATTTTAATGTAAAAAATATAAAGGAACTTTTTAATATGCCAACTCAAAAAATACTCGATTTTCTGAAAGAGATCGGACTTTTTAATAAAATATGATCTGTATTTTAATAACATAAAATCATTGATACTTTATCTTTTTAAAATGAACTCATCAATCCTAGATATTTTTAATTTCTCATTAAATAAAATCATCATATAATATATCTTATTAGACGCTATATGCCCTTTTAGGGTTGAGCGTCTATAAACAAAATATCCATCCATCCATCTTTTTTAATAGCTTCATTTTTATTGATAAGAAAATACAGACGGCAAGGATCAAGCAAACGGATTCATGTACTGTCGAATAAAACAGGAAGAAAACATGGCTCTAACATACTCTGACTGTTGCGTCAGAGCCTAGCTTTAACTACCTATTGACCCGTCCACCACTGAGCCACAATACATGCTATCACAGCAACAAATGGGCACGTCAAGCGACATTATATTATATAGTATCACATGATTTTATTAGCGCAGTCCGATCTGGGTCTTCGCTGTCCGCACATGACCAGAAGGCACGTTTCTACTTGGTGGGGCTCAAGTTATAAAATACATATCCTGTCTTTGCAAAGTTGGTCCACATTGTTATCATTGCTTTTGCAACATTTGTCTGTTCATCGGTAGCTGTTAGATTTCCACTATCTGGCGATCGATAATCGTCCTGAAACCACGGCCCGAAAATAAAGCTAAGGTCGTCTCCATGATTCGCTACTGTCGGTCCATCTAAAACGGCATAAACAGGCAATAGATGTTTTGGCGGTGCTGCTGATAATTTATATACGTATGTATTCTTAACAGCACTCAGTGTGTGCTTCCGGGCAGTCAGTGCCGCAGGAACGTAAAAAATTAATTCTGATACCAGATCAATAAACCGATCAAACTGTTTATTGTCATTATCCAGATTTGTCCAGTCGGTATATTCTAGAACAGTAGTATCCTTGACCAATGGTAGCAAGCCATTTGAATACGCATACTGAGCCAGTATGTCGGGTATAAGGTTAGTATCAATGTAAGACTTATTGTAATCGAGTCTTGTCGTATCATTAATAAACCCGAAGTCTACAAATCCTTCTTTACTATTGACGCCTACTATCAAATCTACACTAAGAAACATGTTTTCAACTTGCTTCGACGGGAAATGTTTTGAAAATGATTTAGGGTCATCAAAAACAAACTGTTCATCTATGACCGGTGACCATGAAGCAATTTCACTTGAGTGGTTCCTTTGTATATTGCTTATTTCTGCCCCAGACTTGGACTGAAGACAACTAATTATACTTAAACTATCCAGTTTAGTGCATCCAGCCAATGTTGCAAATTCTCTTGCTATATTCAGAGCTTCTTCAGATTTCCTGAACGCCCATGGACTTTGTATACTTCCACTCTGCGCAATAGCTCTCTGAAATAGACATTGATTTCCAGGATAAATCGTCTGGTACGCAACACTTGCAGAACCAGCGGACTCTCCAAATATGGTTACCTTGGTAGGATCGCCTCCGAATGCTTGTATGTTATCGTGTACCCATCTAATAGCAAGATGTTGATCCCATAATCCCCAATTTCCTCCAGCGCTGGAGTCATTTGTACTTAAGAAACCAAACACATTCAGTCTATAATTCATTGTCACAACTATCACATCACCACTTAGACTAAGAGGTCCGGCCTCATATAAGTTGAATGATCCAATAATGAAACCACCTCCATGGATCCATACCATAACGGGGTACAGTATGTTGTCGTGTTGATTCTCTGGTGCGAAAATATTAAGTCTCAAGCAATCCTCATCATAAATTACGTTGCCTGGATCAAGCAGTGTAAAGTTGTAAAGTTGATAGCATACAGGACCATACTGTGTGGCATCAAACGCAGTTCGGAACGAGGCTTTTGGAACGGGTTTTCTAAATCGTCTTGCTCCAGTCGGCGGTTCGGCGTATGGAATACCTAGAAACGTTTGTACAACCTTCTGTGCTCCTTTCATTCTTAGGGTAGTGCTAAATCCAACAATTTCTCCCACGGGGCTATGGACTGGAACTCTTCCATCCGGTACAAGAAAACACACTATGGCATTTGTTAAGAGCAAAACTAACAAAGTACAGTAAACAATCATCATTTTATCAGATGATCGACAACGCACTGGCCTGTCTGCCTTACGTTACTGTAACATCATTACTTTATTCTTGTCTGAACTATTACATTACTCTCTTACTACTTTGTACAGCTTAGTTCATTTTAGAGATTAGCGGGAATTGACTCATTTTGTACATTTTCCGCCCTTGTGTACAATGTGGATACATTTTGTAGTTTTTTTTTTTTTTTTTTTTTTTTTTGTTTTGTTTTTTTTTTCGCCATGTTGTACAAGGTGTATCCACCTTATACAAAAATGCGAAAAAACTACAAAGTGAATCCATTTTGTGATTTTGTGACTTCTTGTTGGCTTTACCACAGGCGAAGCCTCTTCTGCAAAAAGGGTCTATTCTAAAAGGAAGAATATGCTAACTTTGGAACTGAATTCGTACCTTAAGAGAAGGTCCGCTTTAGGATGGGGGTTAAATTAATTGGACAGAGCTAACACCCCTAAAAGTATACCAGTCTGCTTAAATTACTGTGACAGAGAGGTTTATAATTTAACTAACGGGGCATGACCCTCGAAACGACTTACAGGAGATAAGTGCAATATCATTGGCTGGCTGGCTTCAGCAGTGATTGGCATTAATGGGTTTGTTTGGCTCTTGCTTCATATTAATATCAGATAAAGAAACGGTTTCAAGTTTGACCTTAACCACACTTAGAGCAAATTCAACAGACAACAATTTGATGATTTTTTTTTTTCAGAAAACAAGGTTTGACATTTAATAAAAAACTGTGTAAGGAGACAGTTTGCATGAAATGTAAAACCCTGTTTACTGGAGCAAATCAGAAAAAATATTTCAAAACGTCGTCTGTTGATTTGTTTTCTTTCACTGTGCAACTGGCATGTGTAATTATTGTTTCTGTAAACATTTTATGAAGTCCAGCAGAGGTGAAAGCTATTATCATATCAGTTTATCTAAGAGGACCAGATTGTATTCCTGATAAATTCTTAGTCAGCAGACAATCAGATGATGGGAACCCGAACACTATATGTTACACACCTACACTGGGGAGCTGATAGCCCCAGCTAGCATTCTATGTAGTAAATCTAAATCGGGCCATCATCGGCCCATCAGCTACCCTGACGGGCCGATGACGGCCCGATATAGATTTACGTAGAATGCTGACTGGGGCCCCACTAGTAGAATTATAAGCCTCTACTGTTGAATTATCACTACTTTTTCTTGTCATACTGTTACCTTAATCTTTCCGTGCTTTGTATAGCTTAGTTCATTTGCAGAGATTAATTGGAATGGATACAGTTGGTAGATATTCCGCCATTTTATACAAGGGAGATAACTTATGTTACTTCTTTTGGCTTTCCTACACATCAAGCCCCCCTTCCAAAAACGGGCTTCTAAAAGGTAAAACTTTGCTTCCCCTTCTAAAAAGGATTTTCTCGAAAACAGAGAATTTGTTTCCTGCGGGAGCAAATTCTCACGCTTTAGAGTAGACCGCTTTTCAGATGCGAGGCATAACGATTTAGCATTTACCTCCCCTGAATGTGTATCCATACTATCTAAGTTAAATTACTGTGACATGTATACCAAGTCCTTTATGAAAAGGGGTCTACCCCAATGTGAGCAAATATTTTCCTTTTAGAATATACCTCTTTTCAGAAGAGAGGCAAACATTTTGTCGGAGGTGCCGCCTCTGAAAGTGTGTCATTTCCACCTAAAGGTGGTAACTTTCTGTGAAAGAATTATATAAAACACTCCGGTGTTTATACAGTCGAACCTCAATAGTTCGAACACCGATGGCTCGTTTACCATGGCTAATTCGAAACGTTTATGAGTCCGTAAGAAATTCTTCCGATAGCTCAAGAAAACAAATACATAAGGAAATTTTCTTATTTTATCATGAAATTGTATGTTGTGTGCACTCATAAGAATTGCCTAATCGAGGCGATTCTAATGAGTACACTCAACATACTATTATTGTCTTGAAGATCGAAAAGAAGTTCCTAAATTATCGCCAATTGCTTCCTCCCTGGTGTCATGATTAACCCTCAGTGGCTGGAACTACCGATATTTCGAACAACTTTCCATGGTCCAAAAGAGGTTCGAGTTATTGTGGTCGAGTGTAATAAGGCAAAGCTTTGTGGAGCAATTCATAGTTTAAGCGCTCGATTTGGGTTTAACAGCCCAGTCAACACTATAAAGGTCATGTCAAGCCGGTTAGTTTAGCAAACTTTTCCTAGGCAGGCTTAGTCTTTAAGTGGTTAACCAGTACTTGTGCATATTCTTTCACCAGGCACTGACGGCTGTCCTTGAATCAAAGGAAGAGAGAGAGTGACCATAGAAAAAAAATCATGGTCAATCTCCACGCAAGAATGTTGCCGGACCCGGCGGGGATCGAACGCGCGACCTCCTGATCACCAGTCGGACGCGTATCGGAGTCACCGAGGCCGGCGTTTACACCGGATGAAACATATGTACACTTGGCCATTATTTATATGTCAAACCTATTTAGTCTGGAGACCGCAAAAATTGTAATTGACAAAGCGTCAATACCCAGACCAGACGCCGCAAAACGCGGCGTTTGATCAGAGTCTACATTGTTTGCATTAAATACAGGGATTTTAAATAAGCATAGAATTAATAAAAACTAACATTATACTCTGCTATTGGATATAGACTGGTCCAAATAATTGTGGTAGAGTCCACTTGACGTAAATGGGTTAAGTAGGTCCGAAGTCAAAATAAGTCACAGTATGCCTTTAGTACACAAAACCCTGCTTTTAAGAAGTAACAATACATTTAATTTGGTAAGCCCACGCCATTTAGCCTATTTACGTCGAGTGGCCTCCAAGAACTCTTAAGACAGGTTTGTTTCCACTAGCAGGGTGGCTGGTTAGGTTTTTGTTGTTACTTTATTTATTGATTTCCTAAGTGTTGTTTAGCAATAAATGTAGACCCTAATCAGACACTGCGTTCTGATTTTGGTCTGCACTGTTTGCCAGTTACTCTTTTGGCGTTATGCCGACTAAAATGGACTAATACGGGAGATATGCATCAGACTAATATATTGCCAAAAGTAGACCAAAGTTCAAAGTCTATGTCACAGCTGGAACCCGGCATGCTATCTTAATGGATGTGCATATACAAAAAAAAATAATTATAATAAGCTATGCCATACAGTAGCGTACATGTAGGTATGCACAGACAATTTTTATATATAAAGTAGACCAAAGGTCAAAGTATAAGTCGCAGTTACTTTGGTTTGGGATACAACGCCAGCCGTTAGTAGATGTATATGTTGTAGTCCAAAAAAAAATTAAACCAGATTTGACCGTCACATAAGTGTCCATGTTTATTTTCAAATAATTTCCACACTATCTATCAAACCTTTATGCCATGGATCCATTTAGGCTCTTTTTGTGTTCGATGAATTCATTTGTTATAACCTTGAACCAATAATATTTTCAACTAATGGAACATACCTGATGTCAATAGTTAAATAGGTAAAACGAAGACATTCTAAACGGCAATTTCACTAAAATGACAAATGTTCATACAGTCGACTCTCGTTATCTCGAAGTCCAAGGGATTCTCTGGAATACTTCGAGATATCCATACCTCGACATATCAAATTTGCGGAATTGAGGAAAACAATAAATCGAACAACCACATTTAATAAATGAATATGTAATTTGACTCCTGAAAAGGGATATATTGAAAACATTGTGGAATAAAGGAGCAATTTCTCCTCTTCTCCACAATATTTTGATACCTGTTGTTAGATTTCCATGTCAGAACAGGGACCAGATTTTCACTTCGAGATAAGCGGTTATTCGAATTAGCGAGGTCGAGATAACGAGAGTCGACTGACCTTGAGATACCTTACTCATTTATTGATATGTACAGTATGTACAGTCGTGGCATTATTCGGGGTGAAAATAACTCTTGGAAGATGAGATGAAGTTCCAAATAAGAATTCCTGTATGGTCCAGCCGGATACCGAATCTGGCTAAATTCCTGTTTAAACTACGACATATATATATATATATATATATATATATATATATATATATATATATATATATATATATATATATATATATATATATATATATATATATATATATATATATGTATATGTATGTCAAATTTGGTAAAACATCTATAAAGAAACCCCAGTCATTATATTACAGGTAATTAGGTCTAAAGTCAACATGTAGATCGTTCGTTGTCCACAAATTGTGAAATAACGTTGCATTATTGCCTTACAATGGCCTGGTCAACACAGCTCCCGATAAGGCGTTTTTTTTAAACAAAGTACATGTATTCATATTTGAGCCACCTCATGATGAAACCTACAAAATGGTATGTGTGCTTAGCGATGATAGATCAGCCGGGCATCCACCCAGTCTGATCAGAGTCTTCGCTGTCTGCATGGAGAAGGCTTGGGTCCTTTGCTACCACCGAGCGCACAGCGGAGACTCTGATCAGAGTGGGAGGATTCCAAAGGCTGATCCTAGTCTTGCTGGGCACACGTGCCGGCATTTTGTTTGTTTTGTCATGAGACTGCTGATTTTTCTTCAGGAAAACATACGTTGTAGGTATTCATTATAAGCGCCTCACTAAAGCACTTCTAAAGAGTACTACAAATACGTCGACTTTTGTTATGTCGACTTCGCTTATCTCGAACAACCGCTTATCTCGAAGTAAAAATCTGCTCCCTATTCTAACATGGAAATCTAACAATAGGTGTCAAATATTGTGGAAAAGAGGAAAAATTATTGCTCCTTAGGAGCAGTTTCTCCTCTATTCCACAATGTTTTCAATATACCTCTTAACTTCAGGATTCAAATTATATATTCATTTATTAAATGTGGTTGTTCGATTTATTGTTTTCCTCAATTCCACAAATCTGATATGCCGAGGTACGGATATTTCGAAGTATTCCAGAGAGTCCTTTGGACTAGATGAGGTTGATAGCCCAGTGCAGACTGAAAATATGCTTATAACTTGGACCTGCATCAGAATCTATCAGGGCAAAATAAGTCTCATTACGACAACACGCCTATTCGAATGTATTGAAAGTGTTACCACCAAAAACTGTAAGTTTTCAGATAAAAATTTTGATATTTTTTATATTTCTGCTCACAACAGATTTTGGTACTCGTTAGCACCGCCTCGCCGAGGCAGTTCTAACGAGTACCCACAATCTATGTTTTTGAGTAGAAATCAGATTAATAATGTATACACCTGTAAACCCCAGTTTTACTACATAAATATGGGGTTTAAGGGGATCAAAATTGTCTAGGTATGTTTTAGTGATGTATTTAGCAATGGAAAGCTTTTGCCAAATTTAGAATAAACATTGATAGTGAATGAAGTTTGCTGTCTCTTCGTATCAGAATGAATAATTATACTGGTTACAGAAATATTTTGGGTTAGGTCAAAAACTGTGTTTCTGTTTAATAGCATTTGGCAATCAAATATGGGCCGTGCTGAGCAAAAAAGTGCCTTCAAACATAAAATTTGCTGATTCAGATCCTTATGCGCATGCGCGAAGTATTATCAGGGCATTTGCTCTCAATTCATGCCTTTGTAGTATAACTGTTAGCGGCCCTGATTAGACAGCACGAATGCGCAGGCTGCTCTGGACTTTTGCAGCCCGCATATGCCCGAAGGCGGCTCATGTATTCATAGGCTAGCTAATCCGTTAGAATGGTGTGTTTATAGTATATGCAATAAATAATAATAATAATAAAAAAAAACAGCATTTTAACCCATTTTAGTTTGGAAACCTCCAAAAGGTAATTGACAAATAGTGTAGACCAAGGTCAGACGTCACAGAACGTAGCGTCCGATTTGGGTCTACACTACTTGCATTAACTACAGGAATTTCTGTAAAACATAGTAATAATAAAAACTAACAAAAATGCAGCCTGACGGACAGCTTAATCCCCCGCCACCTTCAACTGTGACCTTGACCTTTAGTCAGCATGGTTGAAATATGTATTTTGCATACAGTCTTACTGAGGTGAGCATTTGACTTAACTTTAATGGAAATTTTTCCAGGGGTAAAGGAAATATGGAGCGGACAGGAAATCTAAGGTTCAAACGCGTGACCTTCAGTTGTGATCTTGACCTTGAGCTAGCATGTTGAATGAAGGGTTCTGTACATTGTCTCACCAAGACGAACGTTTGACCAAAGTTAAATAAAAATTCTTCCATGGGTACAGGAGATATGGAGCGGACACGAAATTGAAGGCTCAAACTCGTGACCTTCGACTGTGACCTTCGATTGTGTTTTACTGTGGAAGAATCTATAGACAAAGTTGAACTTAGATCATAGGCCAACAAGGCATAGCAAAAACATGAGAAATATAACCACAACAGATAAGCAATAAACGATCGCTTGAGTCAGCAAGGTTAAATTATTAGTTCTGCTCATTATTTTACTGAGACGAACATTGAACAACATTTTAATGAAAATCCTTTCTGGGGTAAAGGAGAAATTTAGCGGACACGAAATTCAAGGCTCAATCCCATGACCTTCAGTTGTGATCTTGACCTTGAGTTTGCATGTTTGAATAATGGATTAATCGCACCGCCTCACTGTAGCAAACATTTGACCAAAGTTCAATGAAAATCCTTCCAGGGATAAAGGAAATATGGAGTGCCAAAACTCGCGATCTTCAACTGTAAGATTGACCTTGAGTCGGCATGATTGAGTTATAAGTTCTGCACATCGTCTCTCTAAGGCGAACATTTGACCAAAGATTAATGAAAACATTTCAAAGCGTTCACGAGATATGGAGCGGACACGAAAGTGTTACGGACGGACAGATGAATAGACGGACGGACAGACTAGGCCATTCCCATAATCCCCTATCCGCTTCGCGGCGGGGATTAACCAGATACCGTGCCATTGTAAATAAAATTGTCCAAAGAGTAATAGTAGACGAGTCCACTCGACGTATCTGGGTTAAAATCTATGTTATGTTTCCTGGTGTATTCAGAGTTAGTTGATTTTCCCGGCTATCTTCGACTTGAGCATACTGTAGGTTAATACTTGCACGACTTTATATGTCGGATGGATAGATGTAAGCCTTCACCCCCGGGTGAACTATTAACCATGTGATTGACCAATATTCAATACAAGTCATGTTCCTTCTTAACTTAACTTCTAACTTAACCATTTAAGCGCGTCATAACTGCAGCAGACGGCATTATTTTTATTTTTATTTTTATTTATTTATTTATTTATATTTTTTTTTGTGGAAAATGAGTTTTGACATTTCATGTGAATAGGCTGCTTGACAGAATATTCATCAAGTGTTATTCTTATTAGAAGCAGTAAACTTAGATTTTCGGCAGGATCAAAAGAACATTTGTTTACAAATCAACAATTTGTCATTGCTTCCTGTACTTTTGTCAGTTTAACATAAACTAAAGGGTGGAACATAAGCAATTCATCACGAAAACACGCATATATAGTTTTGACCCCCTTAAACCCCACTTTTATACAGTAAAACTTGGGTTTATAGGGGTATACATTAATTCTGCTCAAAAACATAAATTATGGGTAGTCGTTAGAACCGCCCCGCCAAGGCGGTTCTAACAAGTACCAACAATCTACATTTTGAGCAGAAATAAGAAAACTACCAGAATTTTTCATCTGAAAGTTTTCATTTTTTGTTGGTAAAATTCTCAATATATTTGAATAGGCGTGTTTTCGTATTTGTTTATTTCCTGTAAGAGTGAAACAGGCTTGGCACGGGGAAACTGTTGGATTAGTACCAAAAAAGTAGATCTTGACCAGATCCGGGTAAACACTGTTTGCTCAGGCAAATACGTACAGGCTGATCCCAGTCTTCGCCGGGTTCTCTATGGATAGCCAATGATTCACGGGGTTTTTCAGACGGACAGCGAAAATAAGATTGCGCTATTGTACAGACCGGTGGGAGTTTTCACTGAGTATGTATGTCAAACGGTACATTCTTTCATGTTGCGGCTCAATCATTCAGACTCATAGGCATGATTAGCGAAGCATGTTCACAAAGTAATGCTTACTGTCCATAGCCGCCTGGGTTCATGTTTGTCTTTCTGAACATTCATAGTTTTATCTTTCTGTATATCGCCTTGATGACTTTCCGAAATACGATTTTAGTATGTTCACTCATTAAGACTATTACAAGAGTTGTTTAATTAACCTTAAAGTTTGTGGATTGAAATATTTACAAGATGGTGTATTATACCTTATTTTGTTCTGACGACAGGTGTTTACAGTTTCCTCGTGCTAAGTTCGACTAGAGAGCGTTAAACATTTTTTTTTTTTTTTTTTTTTTTTTTTTTTTTTTTTTTTTTTTTTTTTTTGATAAGTGTACTATACTGTTTACTGGGGGAAAAACAAAACAAAACAAAACAAAAAAAAAAAAAAAAAAAAAAAAAAAACATTTTCTACGTTTTACGTTTTCCGTACTCACTTACGCGCTTTCTTATATAGCTGGTGTCATGTTTACCATAAGTATTCTATAAATAGGCCTGAGCAAACAATGTAGATCCTGATCAGACGCCGCAGAAAGCGGCATCTAATCAGGGTCTTCACTATTTGAAATAAATTAATAAGCCGTTATGGAACAGAAACAGTCTGGACATCTTCACAGTTTAATAAAAGTACTGTAAGGAGTTAGGGTGTCTAACTATGTAGTGTAAATTGTAAATGCACAAAAATCAAATTCCGCATCAGCATAGAAGTAAAGGAATGCATCTTGAAATCTCAACAACTTCTGACGCACAAAGCAAAAAGATGCTCCTTATGCCATATGCAGGCAACGAAAGCCCAGATTAGCCTGAGCGCCCGCGCAGTCCGGGTAGACAAGCAGTCTACAGACCGGTTTACATCGGTACTGGATAGCGTTTAATCTATCGATGATTAGAGAAGGTCCTGATACATACGCATATCTACAGGCGGATGACCTTGTTGTTTGTATATGGTATAATGGTTCTTTTCTTATGCTGCACAGCAAATCCATCAATGCCATAATCGGAAAGGGTGGCACATAACTGAAGTAATTAGCGAGGCACTGACCTACAATCAACTCTCGTTATCTCGAAGTTCAAGGTACTCTCTGAAATACTTCGAGATATCCGTACCTCGACACATCAGATTTGCAGAATTGAGGTTTAAATAAACCGAACAACAACATTTCACAAATTAATATGTAATTTGAATCCTGCAGTTGGGGAGCAATTTCATTTCTTTTCCATATTATTTTGTTACCTGTTGTTAGATTTCAATGTTAAAACAGCAACCATATTTTCACTTTGAGATAAGCGGTTCTTCGAGATAAGCGAAGTCGAGATAACAAGAGTCGGCTGTATATCAAATATTTTCTGTTACCATAATTGCGCTAACACACGCACATAGTATAAACTACCATACTGATCCCAAACTTTGAGAATAAGTTCAAGTTACTATCTGATGATATGCCAAAATCACTAATGGAATGGCAAATAGTGGCTCCTTTAAGGAGACTCGATATTGTTGCTGGCTTCAGACAAAGTAAGAATCGAAACCTATGACTGAGAAAAGACCAAGCCTCAGAATAAGTAAAAGTCGACGCCTCAGACTAAAGAAAAATTCGAATGCTCTGACTAAAAACATATCAAACAGGAAGGAAGGCAATGATTAGGAATCGATACATTTATCTAACAACTTCCGTCCAAGACACCAACGGGAAAGATGGACGCATTCAAAGCAACGGCACCACAATCAAATCACTACAAGCAGAAAGCCAAAGGACAGTCTCTTTCCCAAAAAAGTAATGCCCAAACGGCAATCCAAAATAAAAAAATAAGTCCAGGACATGTATAGTTTAAACATATTGTATTGCATCTTCTAAACAAGCAATAGGATCGGGCCACAAGTTCTGCCAACATTAGTTACGTCCCTCCCCTAACAGAACTTCAGTACAGCAATATACAGACACATGATAAAGGCAAAGTAAACAAGTAAGCACTACAAAAATACGAAAAGGTGATGGAGTGAAAGGTACAATAATGTAAATAATATACTAATCAAATAAATAATAAGATAATGGAATGGAATGTCATAAGATGAATTGTCATATTGGCCTTAGTGAACAGCAGACTAATCGGTGAACCTTCTGATGTCCTTGATAAAAGTTTGGACGGCTGTGAAAATAGTGACATTTTCTTCTGGTGTGAGATTTTCATTTTCGAACAAAAGTTTATTAACATTTAGTGGGTTGAACTTCCTCGTTGATCGAAACAGTGCAATTCGTTCATTGATAAAGTGTGAGCATCTAAAGAAATAATACTCTGCATCTTCAACTTCTTCAGAACAGCTGCATGTAGGACTTGGTGACAGATGATTAATATACAAAAAATAAATTACTACAGTTGTTTCTAATTTTTGCATGTAGGACTGAGATTTATCTACTACCAACTTTGTAGTATGTTGGAACTATTGAATTATTTTGTGTGTGATTTTTGTTTTCAACTGATTCTTAAAGCTAGACAGAGACGGTGAATTACGTAATTCTATGTCAAACGAATTCCATGCCGAAATAGACGAAGGAATACATGATTTTCGGGAAATTTCTGTCCTGCAAAATGGAACAGTAATATTGTTATTATTTCGTAAACTATAGGCATTTGTTTCTCCAACAAGCGGAGGAATTAAATCAGACACATATGAAGGAACAAGACCATTAACTGATTTATACATGAAGATAAGTTTCTGCTGCTTCCGTCTTTCGATAAATGAAACCCACCCACTCTCTTTATAAAGGTTACCTAAGGAAACTGATCTTGTTAAGCCTGTAACAATGCGGACAGCTTCATTCTGGAGTTTTTGGAGAGACTCAATGTCTCTTTCTGTGCAGCCGTCCCATACAACACAAAAATACTCGATGATGGGCAGTAAGTATAAAAGGTATATTTGGTTTAGAGCAACACGACTAAATGTATATTCGAGTTTCCTCATTATACCAATAACTTTAGAAGCACTTTTAAGAATATTTTCAATATGGTTATGCCATTGTCCATTATTGCTAAATGTTAAACCTAAATATTTATGTTCTGTTACAAATTTGATAGGTGTACCGTCAAAAATTAAATTTGGTAGTGATTCAATAAGTCTTAGGGTAAAAAGCATTGCTTCAGTTTTAAGGGGATTAAAATTGATAAACCACTGAGCAGCCCAGATGACTAACATACGTAAGTCGTGATTGATAATACCTTCAATGTCTTTGATGTTTGCTGCAGAGTAAAATAGAGAGCTATCATCAGCAAATAGACGTGTAAGACTAAGTAAAGATTCAGATATATCATTGACATAAACCAAAAATAATAAAGGGCCAAGAACAAAACCTTGAGGAACCCCAGCATTAACTCTCATCAAGCTTGATGAGCTGTTTCTTATAACAACTTTTTGCTTTCTCCGACTTAAATAGTCACTTATCTATTCGAGTAATTCCCCTTCTATGCCTAATTGTTTTAATTTAAAGATAAGTCCCTTGTGCCACACTTTATCAAAAGCCTTAGAAATGTCTAAGAAAACCATGCAAGAATATTGATTATTATCAAAAGTTTAACAGATGTGATGGTATATGTCAATAAGTTGTAAAGTTGTAGAATGATTAGGCAAAAACCCAGATTGATATTTACAGAGAAAATCATTTTCATGTAAAAAGTTAAAAATATGTTTAAAAGTTATTCTTTCCTGCAGCTTACCAACGTTACTTAAGAGTGAAAATGGTCTAAATGATGAAGGATCAGAGTTATCTCCCTTTTTGGGTAACGGTATTACATTAGAATATTTATAGATTTCTCCAAACTTACCTTCCCTGAAAGATCTATTAAAAAGAATGCTAAGGGCTATAGCAATTGCTTTAGAAACAGCATAACATTTCACAATTCCATCTGGCCCTGTTGCCTTGTTGGGATTTAAAAGTTCAATGAGGTAAGCAACTTCATCTGGGGTACATGTAATACTAGATATTCTATTTTGACATTTACATTCAAAAGCAGGCAATGTTGCATTTTCATCATTTACAGTGGAGATAAAATATTTATTTAACAATTCAGCCTTATCTTCGGTTGAAAAACAGAAGTCGTTTTGACCAGTGACCGGATAGGAATTGAGAGGTGGAATTGAAGAAGAGCTGCTATTTCCTTTAACAAAGTGACGTACAACCTTCCAAAATTGTTTTTTTATCATTTGAGTGAAAGTCAAATATAAAAAATTCCAAATTATTGTACAATTGCTCTTTTGCATGCCGTTTTAAATTATTAACTTTATTGCGAAAAAAACTTGTACCTTGCCAAAATGTTTTGATTTCCTGATTAGTTGAATTTACGTTTTAACCCGTCTCTTTTTCTGGACACTCTTCTTATTTCACAATCATACCAAGGTTTATCGTCAGGTCTGATAAGTACATTTTTTGATGGAACACACAAGTTAACAAAGTTAAGAAAAGTATTATTAAACTTAGAACAGACTTCATCCAGAGTTCCTTCCCTTAGACAAGTCCAATCAAAGTTAGATATTTTTTGTTTCAGTAATGTAAAATTTGCCCTTTTATATAAAAGATATCAATCTATTGAAAACACCTTCTGTATCACATTGAAGGGGTAATGTTATATATGTTGCTTTATTGTCACTAATATTGGCTGCAACAGCTATGGTGCCAGAGTCAAGAAAAGGCAAGTTCTCTGGAATAATAATTGGGTCAAGAAGTGCTTGTTGTCGGGTTGGTTCATTAATAACATTTGACATGGAGTTGATAAGTAATACATCCTTTAAGTTTTGAAAATTAGGATTAAGTTGGTCTTCATTTAGGTCTCCAACAATAATAAGGTTTTTGGAATGTTCAAGGGCTTTTTCTATGTTTAAGTTTAAATTGTTAAAGAACTGAGCATCAGCTGTTGGGGGCTATAAAATAAACCTATTTAAAATATTTCATTCTTTACCTTGATTTCTATCCCTATTGATTATTCACAAAAGATCTCAAGATCTTGTCTTCTCACATGAAGTAGGCTCGAGTTTATGTATGCCCGACCATGATTTGTTCTATCCTTTCGGTATTGTGTACAGTAACAATTGGAGAGAGAAAGCATGTCTGTAGAAACGTTTGCATCTAAGTGGGTTTCCGTAAAACACAAAATATTAAAATCAGAAAAATTATCAAGTATAAAATCTAGTTTCTTTCTAATACTCCTGATATTGAAATGCAAAATTGAAAGATCATGTACATTTTCAGGACCTGTATTGGTTTCAATATCTCCGGATTGAAGTAGTAAAATAAGAATCACAAAGAAGCATTGTAGATTGCAAAAGTTAAAAGCCATGAGAGTATACGTATGGCGACAAATGCATGAAATTAGCTTTTGAAGTGACATAAAAGGAATAAACAATGAGGGTTATTGTGATCAAACTTTTGCTGCTTGAGATGCAGTGATGAAACAGACCAATAGAGACCCTCCACTGATCAATGGAAATGCCCATTGCACAATATGTTTGCCAAGTGATTTGGGTTGGGGTCTCTGTTGGTCCATCTCACAACTACATCGAGCACCAGCCAGCATGACAATGATAAATGAAGATAGTATGAACATAATAAGATCATAAATTTAGGTACCATATAAGAAGTAACATTTATAGAAAACATGATCATGATAACAAACTTTGGAAGCTACAAGTGAATTATGGTGGCAAGGTGGGAACTAACTGAAATTTTTCACAAATAGCAACATCTTGAACAGTAAAACAGACATTCTTAATATCGCTAAATCAGAATTCAGTGAAAAGCTTAGCTGAGGCTTTAACAAAGCTAGAAAATGTTTAGATTATTTAGAAAGGTGGCCATGAGTGTCTTCTTTCTATCTAATCAACACATTTTAATTAGATATATTGACTAAAACTGCTTACATACAGAATAAGTACTTTCTTATTGCCAGCTCTATATTACAAATAGCAGCAAAAAAAAATATGCGAGCAAAATCACATTATGGTAATACCATATACATTATTCATAGCATTATAACAAGGCCTCACATAACAACTCATAATAACCCATAGTGCACTAATTAGGCGTAAAGAAGCTCCAATTTTTTTAACGATAGCTTCAAAAAAGTGATTGATTTGCATAGAGGGAAAAATCATAAACGGTCAATATTCTATATAATCAATACATTTGTTTGGATATGGCACCGTTGTTTAGCTTAATATAAACATGTTAACCCTTGTCATGCTGAATAAACCAAGATGCCACGCCCACCTCCAACCCCCAGCCAACCAGAAGACTTGATCCGGATTTTTCGATATAAACTCACATACTCAATGGCAGACAGTGCAGATCCAGAAGCCAACTGATCTGGGTCTTCACTGTTTGCAAAGGCAGGGTATATCCGGGTTCAGCAGGACCAGGGTTAAAAGGGTCGACAATACTACAATGATATGCGTCAAATTAAATAGACTTAGACTGGAACTCATTCTGACATCTTCATAATAGAATTACATGTTGCACAGCCTCAGACAAGGCACAATTAAGCCATGTATCCATAAAATAAATACAAACTGGAGGATGAAAACAGTAAACATGAGCAAAGTAAAAAGTACACAGTGCCTATGATTGGTTTTCCAATATGATCAATGCATTTCTATTGATATGAACCCTGTTTGTTCGAGCTTTTCTCATATATCAGCCTCAGGTGCAATTCTCAAAGATGGATCACATAGATGACCTACATGTACATTAATTTATATTTGGAAATAAGGTCAGTCAAAATCTTGTAAACCAGTATTCAAAAATCCTATTAACCTGCGTAGGCAGTAATGTGCATGAATAAACAATGTTCGCGGCAAGCCGCTCGTTTAATAACATCAACCTAACTGTCTACAAACCTATTTTTATTGAATAAATGATCCGATTTCATTCAACCCGTTACACTTTCGACATTGTTTGTCTGTGTTTGGTAAGCGCTTCGTGAGTCAACAGTACTAGATTTGTCGGCAAAAAGAGTCAACTTCACAGGAAAAATACCGAAGCAGTCCAAATAGCGTAACATAAACTTGACCTTGATAGCATTTTGACAGTTCAAACGTAAACATTAACACGTGTTTATAGTAGGATGTAGTGTACATGCGACACAAACAAATTGCAGTATTGGAAATCGGTCAGAATAACCACAAAAAAAGGCAAAACATTCAGATAGGTCAAGTCCGGCATCATTGCTGTTATTATTAACGACAAAAACGCCAGACTTGTCTATTTTCCTCCTTGTTTATGGTTACTCCCACCGTTTGATTAAATCAAGAATCAGTCACTGATCGACTGATCAGAAAAAATGTTTACGTTAAATCGGGGTATCGGCTTGAGATCTAGTCCATCGGCACAACTGACCCAGAAGTGGCTGCGCCTGCGGACGCAGCGGTTGCACCCTCCGACTCCGTTTCAATCTGCAGTTTCAATAAGACGCTGTCCTGTGATGACACACGGGTTGGCTCGCTCGTTGCATCCTTTTTTACGAGGGTGCGACCGTTACTGGTCCAAAAACTGTCAATTTTATCGACGTTTTTAAGGGCAAGTAACTGCTTCACCACAGAATAGTTGTTGCTGGTCAAGTCCTCGGTCATGAAAGTCTTAAATGGGTTACCCTTCAAGTTTGATTTAGCAGCATACACGCGTTGTTTGTCATGATAATGGCTAAATTTGACAATTATCTGTCTAGGTTTGTCCTTTTTCGCCCTGCCAATATAATGGCAGCGCTTAATATCCTTAAGCTGGAGGGGTTTATCATCACGAAGCACATTAGCATTCAGATAGTGCACAACTGATTTTATTATTTGCTCCTCATCTTTAAGCGGTAGGATAGATATTTAGTTGTTTAGACGAATAGAATTCCTTCTCCCGTATTGCTCTAAGTCATTGAAGTCGTTCTTGACAGAATCCAGTTCGAGCATCAAACAGTCAACTTGCATTTCAAGTTGTTCTATAGTTTCAGTTTTTTTCCTGTAACTGTTTAGACTGGTCTTCAATGGCGTTTTTCTGATCGACAATGACCTGATCTTGAATTTCTATCACCCTTCGTTGTTCTTCAACGACGCGGGTCTGCTCTTTGACCGATTCTTGTAGCTGTCGGTTGGACTCAACTATTTGATCTACCACATTGGCCCGCACAGATTTGACTGCTGCTTCAACTGTTGCTGCTACCGAGGTTTCTATGGTATTTAATATCAAGGGACTCATCATATCATAGAGCACTGGGGTAATGGATTTGGTAAATGAGGTATCATTGAATGTCAGTTTCACCATGTCAGAAAACGCTAAACCGCACCCATTCTTATCTTTGCTCGAAGTCATTTTAGGTCAGTCAAGGAAGTCTGCCTTCGTATGACTCTGCGCTCAGCTTTACGTTCAGCCGGTTGAGACGCGGGTTCACCAATATCACCAATATCGTGTGCTAACAGCTTCACCTCCGTTTTACTTAACGGGGACCCTTTACGTTTGGTGCCACCTTCCTCAGACTCTGTTAGCATACCCTCGGATTCAATCTCTGACATGACTTTTTGCATTTCAGACGAAGACATGTCTGACCATTCAAGATAAGGCTATCTTACACACAAGTGAGAACAGGTAAACAAAGACTGATACAGTGTCTACACACCTGGATTACACAATACAGATAATGGCAACTCACGAAGTGAAGTTCAAACTGCTTTTATTCCACTGCCCAATAAAACTGTCACAAATTGTTTGCACACATTTAAAGAGTAATATATACAGTTCCTCTTAGCACCATTTAAAAAGAAAATTGTCACTCAGAAACATCAAAACTTCCAAAATTTTAGACTGCTCCTAGCCACCGCCTAGTGTAGCCATATCACGTGACTTTTTTTTTTTTTTTTTTTTTTTTTTTTTACATACATGACATGTATGCAAAGACACACAATGACAGAAATAGAAAAAAACACAGCAGAAACACCGCCTTGGAACAGACAGTAAAAATATTTACTTGGTGGGGGGGGGGGGTCGGTGTGTGTGGGTGGGGGGGTGGGGGGGTAAAGGGGAGTGGAAGCTTTTACGTGGCCACAACCTTCGCCCTTAATTCTTCCGTGGTATACATAAGACATTTGTTCAGTCCGCATGAAGAGTTTCTAATCAGTGCAACATCTCCGAGAACATAAAAATCAAACGAATACAGAGATGAAACAACAATGAGGACTCGACAACAAGAAATAACTGAAATGCTGAAGCAAAAGAAAACCAACAGTTGGACTCCGGTTGGCCCGACCGGAGCAAGAGCATCAGGCACCAACCGACTTACTTAAAAGTCTTTAGACCGGAGCCTTCATAGAGCCTAAGGCCAGTCAAAGCCTCATACTACGTAAAAGTCAAAGCCTCAGACTACTCTTCTCTCAATATCTTCCCATCACTCTTAAACCCCTCTTTTATATAGAAAATCTGGAGTTTAGAGGGTTATGCATTATTTTTCTTTCTTCTGCTTAAAACATAGATTGTGGGTACTCGTTAGAACCGCCTCGCCGATGTGGTTCTAACGAGTACCTACAATCTATGTTTTTAGCAGAAATATGAAAATTTTCATTGTTTGGAGGTGATATTTTCTATATATTTGAATAGGCATGGACTCGAGTAAATTTGCAAACTTTTAGCATGATTCATGCAAACCATTTGGTTGATACCGCTTTGTGCAAAAATGTTTATTTAAGTCATCGGTTTGAAAAGAAATGCATGTTTTCATTTTTCCCACAGTAAAAATGGCTGAAAAAATATGTAAAATCGATAGGGTTTGGATGCAGGGTTTCAACAAGTTTCACTTGTACAAAATTTCTAAAATTTTCAAAATATTGTAATGAAACATGAACAATTTAAAACCAGTGAAGAAAAACAAAACACATGTTTTAACTAAAAGGAAATCCAATAATACTTTACTATAGAAATTGCATAGGTCAGACCAATGTTTGGTCATGAAATTAATTATGCGGTAAATATTTGAAAATAAAACACACGAACAGAAACGACAAATGGTTTCTGATAAGATATTGTCAAGCTCACATTTTTTTTTTTTTTTTTTTTTCATTTAGAATAAAACGCCGAATACAAAACGTCTTTCTGAAGGATGTCGAAAGCATAGTAAATAATAATCAGAGCTTCAGACAAAGTAAAAATGAAAACCTGAAACTGCGTAAAATTCAAGAAAATGTAAGAGACTACGTAAAAATTAAGCTTCAGGCAAAGTCAAATCAAGCCACAGACTACGTAAAAATTAAGTTTCAGACTAGGTAAAATTCAACGCCTCGGTAGAAATCAAAGTCTCAGAATAAGTATAAATCAAAGCGTCCAGCTAAGTATGATTCGAAGGATCGTGGTAAGTAAAAATCAAAGCCTCAAACTCGGTGAAAATCAAATCTCCAGTCTAGCAAACATCAAAGTCTTAGACTAACTAACGATCAAAGCCTCAGGCTGAGGAATAATTAAAGCCTCTGACTAATTAGAAATCAAAGACTCGGGCCTTGTAAAATTAAACCTCGGACAAAGTTAATATTAAAACCTCAGTCTAAATAACATTAAAGCCTCAAACTAAGTAAGAATCAAAGCTTTAGACTAAATAAAGAGCCATGTCTGAGACTAGATAAAGATCAAAGCCTAAGACTAAGTAAACAACTCAAAACCTAAGCATACCAAATTTAGTGAGCTGAATGCACTAATGTTTCTATATTTAGCTTCCTCGGTAGCATTAAACCTCAAATATCTGAAAGAAAAATGGCGACGTGCATGTGTTAGCAAGCAGTAAACATCCCAACCGATCATATACTAACTGTCATGACTCGCGAAACAAAGCAGCCGCTATTATCGAGGAAGATGGCTCCTGATGTGAGCGTCCTATCCACTCACCGACCCACGGCTCCTACCACACTTTGTTTCAGAGAGTTGGCACCTGTTTATTGATATCTGTGATCGGGCCCATCGTGACCCTAATTATGGTTTTCTTGTCATCTGGCTTCAGATCGCCAACGAGCGCTCTGTTTTATTTAATCATAGCGTATGTGATTAAACGAGTTTTGCTGTGATGTTTCCTTGATGAGATAGACAACTCCTAAACAAACATACGTTTGACTCTCGTTATCTCAAACTCGCTTATCTCGAATAAACGCTTATCTCGAAGTAAAAATCTTGTCCCTGCCTAAACATGAAAATCTAACAAGTAAAAATATTGTGAAAAAGAGGAGAAATTGCTCCTCCTCTTTCCCACAATATTTTCGATATATATCTAACGTCAAGTGTCCAATTACATATAAATTTGTTAAAAGTGGTTGTTTGAATTATTGGTTCCTCACTTCTGAAACTCTGATATTTAGAGGTACGGATATCTCGAAGTATTTCAGAGGGTCCCTTGGAATTCGAGATAACGAGAGTCGACTGTATGTAATTGGAGCTCCTAAAATAAAACTAGTTTAAGCCTACGAGCAGATTTTCTACTGAACATTCTAAGGCGATACCTCAGTTCTAGTTTTGTTTTATTTGTAGGTCGGTTATCGCATATATACCTCGGAACGGACATTTCCTCTTAAATATTTAGCAGAAAAGAAAGTGGATAGTATGTTGTTTAAACGAGATCTTTATAATAAGTCATTGAAACGAGATGTAAGTTGTCTTAATGTTTATTCTGTTTTCTTGGTTTATTTTTCTGTCCGATATTCAGCAGAAAAGAAATCAAAACAATAAAATACAGAACGGAAATTAAAACAAACATTAGACATGTCTTTTTTCCGATTTTTAGTAGAAAAGAAATTAAAAAAATAAATTCCGTACATATATGCCGTTTGTTTTTTCGATGTTTGCTCCTTTTCTCTTCTTCTGACTGCTAGACTTTCCTCGTGAAAATTGTGTTTTGTGATTATGGCTTTTCTAAGTAGCTTCATTTATATTTTGTTACGTTTTATTATACATTAATATCATTTCGACTGTGTTCGTCCTTGATGAAATTTAAATACTGAATATATTTCAATATCCTTTGAAACGTATCAAAACATTGGCAAAGAAGATACCTATCGATCGTCAGCCAAATTAATTCTTTGTTTACTGATATTATAATGACGTAGCACGCATAATTCCTTAATGGTACGCACTAAGAATGCCTTCTGCTCTTGCAGAACTTATGGTGAACCACCGGACGACGTTTTATGGCCGCCACAGCCCTTTACAACGAATGTAGAGGAGGTAACTAAATTCTGCAAACAAAAGATCATCTGAAAGCAAAGAGTAAAGAGGCGATCTCGGTTTTACTGAGTTTGTTGAAACACGACTTGATGCTCTACGTACAAAACGAATGATAACACATGCAGAAGCAGCAAAAGAGAGCCACCTTTTGTGACGTCACATTTATTGTCTGTGCACTAATATCCTTAAATAGGGGTCTACTCTAAACGAAAAGAATTTTCCCTGCATAAGGGGTACTTTTAGAGTACCATTTTTCAAAAGGGAGCAAAAATATGTTTTGACAGAAATGCCTCCCCTGGTATTGAATCCATACACCACAAGTGTGAATATAATTTTTAAGAAGATTCACTTTGGGCAAAACTGGCTGCTTGATAAAGGGATGGTATCAGCACTGTCCAAAATTCTCTTGACCTCCTCGCAAACATGTTTTTAATGGAGTGCTTGTCCATTACAGGTGTTGTATCCAAGTATTGTTGGTGCGTTGAATCAAACTGTGGCCATGTTGTATTGATATACATCTTCTGGCCTGTTTGGATCTCTGAAATAAATGAGACGTGACGTTAAAAATATCAATGTATTTGAAAATACCTTAGCTACAATAGTTAACCAGATGGACCAAACAAATAAATGTTTCACCACTATGAAAGCTGAAGTCGAAGGTTGGGATCCCGTAAAGCTAGGTTTAGTATCCTCACACCACCCCTTAGTAATTCATTACTGGTCGTTCAAAGGCGATATTTTCACTGTGGTACGTTTTGACAATTGTAATGCAGTGTTTCACTTTCTAATGTTTTTTTTTTTTTTTTCTTTTAACAATTATATAATTTTAAGATATATTCAGTTAATTTCGGGTATCAGAGTTTCCACCTTTTTGGTAAAGAGTGGCCAACTCTGCTTGCCATCTGTTCATATTTTGGCTGCTTAATTGTATTTGTCTATCTTTTTCTTTGGTGCCAGGGGCTTGCTATGGATTTGATTGTATCATTTCTTTAGATCATTTATTTACTTTGTCATTAACGAGCTTGTTAAGCTAACGATGCTTTGAACAATTGGGCCCAGGCCACAAATTGGTATAGCTTATAAGCCGGAGAACTGCATTTACTCGCAGTCTAGTCGGGGTCTTTGCAGAGCACTCTGTGTGTAGCCAGATCCAAATATTCTTCAGCTGGACCAGTTGTTCAAAACTAACGATGTCGTTAGTTAACGTATCTTTAAAACTTTGATCATTAAATATGGCATATACACTACTATTTTTGCTGAAATAATGTGAGTAGCTTTCGCAAATTTACCTGTGAATTCAATACTGTACTTACTAGAACAGCTAACATTTTGACCACTATCGAGCTCGTTAAGCTAACGATGATTTGAATAACTAGTCCCTGAACTGCAAAGACTCTGGTCTACCCGTGCGTATGCTCTGGCTGATCTGAGTCTTCATTGGTTGCAAACTCAATCTTGTAAGAACTGTCGTGTCCAAACTCATATTTCACATAGGCGTATTAACGTTATGACATAGCCTAGCAATAAAAGCTTCTGGGTGGGTCTCAGCTCGTCCAGACTATTTTTGCGCGTTGAAGAATAAAATGGTACACAGCGTAGGTCCATATAGGACTGTACACGGCAACAAATCTGGTAGGCCTCGTCATAATTATGCTAAACCAAATAAGACTAGTTTACAGAAATTCTGCTTTCTTTAAACATATTATGATGTATATTAGTTTTAAACACGTATGTTATATAAGTTATACACAAATATACAATTATGTGTAAGTCAACAGTATGTTGTAATATTACTGGCCATTTGAATTATTCTGTTGCCGAAGTTAACCATAAGATACCAAAAGATGGAATAGAATGGTTTTGAAAATTGGTACATAGCAATGAAAAACAGATATAGACAGGGAATATAGTATAGTTACAGTGATATGGGTCCAATTCAGAGTTGTTGTCACGCATAATACAACGACTAGCACTGTAAAGTGATATAAATAAGATCGATCAGTCAAATGAAGAGGAAATACGATAGAAGTACCGCCTTAGAAACTGCGAGGGGACGTTATGGTAAAGAGGGCAGCTTAACCTGGTGTTTAAACGTGGCCGTATCTAACAAAGCAGCTCCGAACACAAGCACAAAATAAACATAACAAGCATCAGTTGTAATCGCAGACTTCAAGACAAACAAAGAGGAACAAGTGGTAAGTTTCAATGGTTTCCCGAAATAGTTCTAACCGAGGGGATAAAAAAAGGCCAGAACCCTAACCCCCCACTCCCACTTCCACAACCGCACCGTATGTATCCCAAAACTATAGAAGTAATAAGCAAGCTGTCTGGGTATTGCATAGCAATCAATAATCACCATAAGAATGGTAAGAAGTTAAGATGTTCGGTCCTAAAACGGCAGGTTTCTTAGGTTTATAAGTGGCCCGATTACTGACTGTACTTTCTTAGCGCCAAAGGAAAGCGCAGATAATGTCCTTACAATACTTTATGTGACTCAGATGGAGATCTAACGTTCAGAGATCTTGGCAAAATGGATTCTCTACTAATAGCAATTGCGATAGAGACACTGAGATCAGAGAATCCGGCTGTTGTCTGTACTATGTAATGACGATCGGACGTCCCGCAAGAGAACCGAAAAAACGGTTTATATTTCTGCGCTAAGCTTGAAAACACATCATGTGGTACAAATGATAGAAGCACGTAATAAAGGTCATTATATGGATCAAACATGGTTTTCATGCAATTAACATCCGGCAGGTCCCGTGGGAGATGTTGAAAACCGAGGCCGAAGACCGCGGTTTTCAACACCTCCTAAGGGACCTGGCGAATGTTAATGCATTGAAAACCATGTTCGATCGCTATTATTGCATAAAAACTTCAAACATTTGCTACATTTCGCGTTATTTCTTGCACTATTTTGTTTCGCCATTTACATCGATGTCTCGCGGACGTAATTTCCAGTGAGTATGCTCGTTCTAGGGCCGGGCAGTACACATCTCGTAACGGCAGCAAATCTGTGGCCCCGCTACGACCATATTGAAAGTTGCGTAATTGTGCATTAACAGCGCGTGAATTGCCTGTTAATACACAGTTTTGTGCTTGTTAATGCACGGCTGTCAATAACGTGCGACACTGCTTTTTATGCAATAATTAAGTATGAGAAAGTATGCGGATGCTGCTCTTCTGGAGTTATGAATTTACTGGACACATTATTTACATGCACTTGGTTCACACTGTAAAGGACCAAACGTAAGTGACACTTGTTCAATTAAGCCACAGATCAACCTTTAAATTCTAAAAATGGTAAGAGAAAAGTCTAGGTAGAGCCACAATCACAAACTGCAGCCCTTCCCAGACCCCAAGAAACCTTGAAAAGCTCCACCTCTTGGAAAAACTGTAAACTAGTTTTAAACCTCTGAAGCATTACGACTTTTCACGTTGTCGACTGCCGGTTGTATCCTACTCGACAGTCAGCCAAACGAAGTTACCTTATTAAGGGTACGTACATTGTTATGGGGCATATACGATCGACAGAGGGTAGAGTTCACATATTGCAAACGCGCCATCAGGCCAGAGCCTTTTGTTGCTCCTCGATACTTTCTGCAGCACCTAAACATTCCCTCAGCTGACAGCGAAGAACCTGATCAAACTGGGAGACGACTGATCTGGACATTTGCTCTCTATCTATTAGGGAAGGACATTATCATGTGGTTGATCCAGAGGGCGCGGGGGAATGTGTGTGGGGAGAGGGGGGTGGCTCTTGGAGCAGCCGAGTCCTGCTTTGACTCAAATTTCCATTTTCATCGGAAATTTGAATAGATATGCTAAACTTTGGATATCTTATGTGCGTTACTTTTACCTGATATAACTACATTTTAAAAAGTCCATTTTACTAACCATAAACATGTCTAAAATAGCTAGATGAGTAATAAATAGTGTAGACCATAATCAGACGTCACAAAACGTCCTGATCGAATACTGAGGCTAAGTTTGTGGTTTATTCTACGAGGCGATTTGTTGTATGTCTTTCCGTGTGTCATTTTGTTCTTATGTTTTTCAGTCCTTTTAGTATTGCGATTACCTCGCTTGGGGAAGAGAGAGCTAATCTTAGTGCTTCTCGTACGTTTGTTTGGTTTGTGCTTGTTTAGATTTGTCGGTTTCCTCTTCCTCTTGGGGTCTGGGAAGGGTTGCGGTTTGTGATTGTGGCACTCCCTGGACTTTTCTCTTACCTTTTTTGAAATTAAATATTCCGGGGTTCGACCCTGTTTATTCTATGGCACGGTTTATACGCTTTACATACCCTGATTTTGCAAAGTTCGTCCACATGGTAACCATTGCTTTTCCTACATTTATTTGTCCATTAGTAATTGTTTTGTTGATTCCATTCGGAATTTTAATCCCGTCTTTAAACCACGGTGCAAGAAGAAACGTAACATCATCGGCATGGTTGGCTACTTTGGGTCCATCTAAACTGTCAAATACAGGTAAAACGTGTCGTGGTGGTGCAGTAGATAGTTTATAGACATATGTGTGTTTAGAAAGGCATGTGTGTTTCAGAGCAACCTCAGCAGCAGCGGCACCCATCCAGTAGTCAGTTATCATATCTATAAAACGGCCAAACTGTCTCTTTATATCATTCACATTGGTCCAATCGGTATACTCTAATAGAACTGCATCTTTTACTGATTCTGGAAGAGTTTTATTGAAATACTGAAATTGGGTTAATGCACGTGGTATAAGATTGTTATCAATGTCCGATTTAGTAAATGTTATGTTAGAAGTCTCGTTGATAGTAGGGAAATTTGAAAACCCTTCTTTGCTATTGACACCAATAATAACATCCACATTTAGAAACATACTCTCAGTTTCTCTTGATGAAGAATGATACGTCAGCAATGACTTTGGATCCGCCAGTACAAATTCGTTATCGATTACAGGTTTCCAGGTAAAGAAACCTTTCTTATTTGCAGATCCGTCCATAATGGCTTTTATTTCTTTTGCAGGTTTTGACTGAAGGCAACTAACAGTTTCGAGACTATCATTCCGTAAGCAACCTGACATGGAAGCAAACTTTCTTGTGAATTTTTGTGCTTCCTTTCTTTTTAATAAAGCCCATGGCCCTGTAAAACTACCACTTTCGGCAAACGCTCTTTGAATCAGTCCTCTATTGCCTGGATAACTCGCCTGATAGGTAACACAAGCGGCTCCAGCCGACTGTCCAAATATAGTGATTCTAGTAGGATCACCTCCAAAAGCCTTAATGTTGTTATGTACCCACTTAATCGCTAAATGCTGATCCCACAATCCATAGTTTCCACCACCATTACGATCACCCGTACTTAAGAATCCAAATACATTCAGTCTATAATTCATTGTAACAACAATAACCTTGCCACTTAGACTGAAATACCCTACTTCATATCCATTTGAATAACCTTGAACGAACCCACCACCATGGATATATATCATCACAGGATATCGCTCTTTGTAAGGTCTTTGTCCTGGTGCAAATATATTTAGATGAAGACAGTCTTCCGAATAAGAAACGTTGTGTAAACCTTTTTGTCCTTCAAGGAGTTGGTAGCAAGCTGGTCCATATTTGGACGCGTCAATCGAAGACGCGAAAACCGCTTTCGGTACCGGCTTTCTAAATCTCCTTGTCCCAGTCGGTGGTTCAGCATATGGAATTCCTAAAAATCTATTAAGAACTCTATGCGATCCTTTGATATTAAGAATGGTGGTAAATCCAATTATTTCACCAACACTTGTATTTACCGACACTTTTCCAGACGGAATCAGAAAACACCGAACAGTTGTTATTTGTATTATAAACAAAACAATCTGTTTGAAATGCAACATGTTAACAAATTATAGAAGTGTGATGGGTTCCTCTTAGTCTGTGACCTGACCTGCATATTTATCTATAGAAATTTTGTTTGTAAAATGGAAGTATATATCTAGACTTGCTATTTAAATTAGATGAATGACAGAGACCAAGACACAAAATGCTCACTAGCAGAAATGTTTCGCGCTTTTGCCATTCGTCAATTTACTTTTTTTGTATCTGAAGTCGAATGGATATCTGTTCAGGGAACTTGTTTTGCCTCTCTTCTGAAAAAAGGCATCTACTCTTTGAAGTAAAGTCTTTTCTTTCAGAAAGGAAGTATCTCTGTATCTTTTCAAAAGGGGATTTGTTTGCAGTTAAGCAATACAGAAAGCCAAAAAAACAAACGTAGTCTCCGTTGTAAAAAAGCGCGGGGTAAATTTGTCCATCATGTGTATTAATTATTTTTAATATGATTTGTAAGTGGACAATGGAGTTTGTTTTCAGACTGCGCAAATACGCATGCTACATTTAGGTTTCACCTCATAAACCAGCAGATCTATTTTTATTCCTCATTTGGAATTAAAATTAACAGTCGGAAACTACCATTTCCAACCTTCCAACCAAACGAGTTTTGAAATATTGCAGTCACAATTAAACAAACCTTTGCCATGAAAGTCCTTCCTAGTAGACATGTAATACCTTAAGCGTGCAAATAAGGTTTAACTATATAAAATGGATTCATCGGTGTGTACTGAAAAGAAATCGGGTTACTAAAGATAAATTCAAACTGAACAAGATACATTTCCCATGTAGCAAAAGCTGATTTACACGTTTCGTCGAACATTTTGGGAAATCGTTCCATAGTATCATACTAGGAACGGCCTCCACAGTATAGGCGTGTTCAAGTGTAAGTGTAATTGCAATATTTTTAATCCAATTTGCCTGGAAATCAGAATGATTAATTTACAGTTGTTACAGTATTGCTTTAAATCTAAATTATCATCAGAGCTATTTATTATACCAAAACCCTCGTGGGTGGGGGTGGGGGCGGGTAACTTGGGGGTAATTGTGGTACGGGTGTTCGAGCCAGTATTTCGAAACCTACCCCAGTCATATACCTGGCCTTTGAAAAAACGGACCCATTCATATATTAGATCGTCTGAAATGTTGACCCATTCATATACTGCCCTTTGATTTTTGTACCCATTTATTGCTGGTAGATAGACAAATATAGCAGTCTATTCATTGAATACCAAAAGAACAAGTAGCCTCGAAAAATCTCTGAACGAAAAATATGTGCATGTACCGGGATACATCAGAAAAGTAGGCCTTTCATTACTAATCCAGAAAAATGGGGCCAATCATATACTTTTTGCTGAAAAAAGGGGCCAATCATATACTTGGCAGCGCTGAAAAAGGGGGTCATTCGGCATGCACATCCATACTATGCCATATATAGGAAGTTACCGCCCTACCCCGAGGGGGAGAGCGGGGTCAAAAACGCTACTGTCAGGTGATGTTAATACGTCATGATAATGTATCCCGTATGTTCATTTTGTCAAACGAAACAACAACAACACACAAAAAAAAAAAAAAAACAAGAAACGATCTTTTGAATTATGCTGTGACGAAAATAAGTCTATTCAAATATACTGAAAAATTAACCACCAAAACAAAGAAATATTAAGATAAAAAAAATTCTGATATTTTTCATATTTTTGCTCAAAAAATAGATTGTGAGTACTCGTTAGAGTATGTATACCCTGTAAACTCAAGTTTTACTATACAAAAGTGGGATTTAAGTGTGTGTGTGTGTGGGGGGGGGGGGGGGGGGTGGGGGGTTCAACATTATATAGGCATGTGTTTGTGATGTTCAGCGTGCGCATCCATGAGTCCAATAAATACCTTCATTGTCTACTTACAGAATCATACTAAGGAGACTTGACACACGTTTTCCGCCCTTTAAAATGGTAAATAATTTTTGTGACTTCCTGTTTGCTTTATTCTATGCAAAACCCTTTTCTGATAAAGGTCTGCTACGAAAGGAAAGAATATGCTCCCACTGGGAGCAATTTGTTTCTTAATCATTACGAAAACACGTCTATTCAAATATATTGAAAATTTCACCACCAAACACTGAAATTTCTGATAAAAATTCTGATATGTTTTCATATTTCTGCTCAAAACACAGATTGTGGCGGTTCTAACGCGTACCCACAATCTAAGTTTTTGAGCAGAAATAAAAATAATAATGTATACCTCTGTAAACCCCTGTTTTACTATATAAAAATGGGGTTAAATGGGTCATATTTATATAGGCATGTTTTTGTGATGAAGTAGACCACTTTTCAAAAGGGGAAAAAGGTTTTTACCAGTTTTTTTACTGTATCTAAAAACATAATTATAAACATTGGATTCTTCTTTAGTGAATGTACCGTTTGTCTATTTAAATCCAAATACGTGTTCTGTTTCAAAAGGGCCGCAACATCAGAAAATGTATCTTCGTATATGAGCGCATAGCGAAGATGCAGACCAGCCAGAGCATTTGCGCAGCCTGAACGGAATCTTAGGTGGGTGCCTTTAGGATAGTCAAAGCTGCAAAGTTTTTTCAAGTGAAAAACGCAGACTGTATTCAGGTTGTCCGGACGCGCAGGCTGGTTTAAGTCTTCGTTGCGCGTACCTGTTAGAAGGTACGTTTCCTCACATTACGGTTCAACTAGTGCCATGAAAAACATTGCAGTCCCTGATCAAAATAGTCCGTCTGCAAAGAATGAGCCGAATCAGGCGTCGCAAAACGAGCCGTCTAACATGGTCTGTGCACAGACACCGATTTCTAGAATTTCGCCGGGACGGAGTCGGTTCGACGTTGATGGTTTAATGATCATTTCTCACTATTTGCAAGTAAACGAAAGTGCCAACCCTTCAGATGCCTATTTGGAGATGTACATTGCGGATAATATTCGTAAAAGCTAGATAGCAAACTAAAACAGAATTATTGTACGATATTACAATGAGAAAAGAATATACCACATTTACCCAATGGAATCGAAAATACTAGCATGTCTGACCCAGAAAAAATTTGCCAGATTTGTGGATGTGTTCTTTTCTTTCAAGGGAAATTCCTAATAACCATTGTAATGCTAAAAAAATAAAAATGCCACGCCAACTTCCAATTTTCAGCCAATCAAATTACTTGATCCAGGTTGTTGATGTAAATTCACATACTAAATGACAAACAGTGCAGATCCAGATTAGCTGGCTTCTTCAAATGCCAACTGATCTGGATCTACACTGTTTGCAAAGGAAGATTATATCCGGTTTCAGCAGGACAAGGGTTAAAATGTGTTTCAGCAGATATATAGGTATAAGGCCATCACGGGTAAATTACCAAGATCATTCGAAGGAGCTTTGGTTTTCCCGACTTCTACGGATCCTCATGATATTTGACTTCGATTGACCTAGTGATTTGTAAGAACAAGATGTTTGAAAATGCAGACGAAGGATGCCTGCTTATAATATTATAAGCTCACCTTGTGGGCCTACAGCTCAATTGAGCTAAAAATGGCTCTTATCCAACATGCGAGCAGAGAAAGAACAGAACAGCCTGGCCAGTTCGGCGTTTCGATAAGAGTCATCGTTGCCCGTTTACAAAATCAGTGGAATCCGTAGAATGTTTCGGAGAATAGAGAAGGTCACGATCAGACAGGCAGATACTAAGGCTCACCTGGGCTTCGTAGTTTGCATATATCTTAAGAACCCTTTTTCTACCTTGTGAATGGTTTTGGTCTTATTAATGTCCTCATTACTGTTGTCTATCAGAGGATCAAGATTCAATATGTAACCAATTTGCATCTTGCGTTTCATAAAGGGGACATTGGCAAACAGTGTAGACCCATAACAGATTCCACAGAACGCGTCGTCTGATCAGTGTCTACACTGTTTTCAATAAGTACGGGAATTTCTATAATAAATTATAAATATACAGCGAACCCTCGTTACAACGACAGCATTTTATTCCCAAAGATGTTGCCATTAAAACAAATTTGCTGTTGTAAAGAATCCTTAATGGACAGAATGATATGCAAGAAAGACCATCTGTTTTTTGAATGCAATATTCTTCCATAATTTCTCATTAACTTTCACCTCCTAAGCGAAGGTTTCGTGACATTCAAATTATAACGAGTTTTGTCGTTCTAACGAATGTCGGTGTAACGAGGATTGATTGTATAGACTATACACCCCTTAAAGTGGGATTGATTGTATCCAAAGAGAGAGACAGAAGATTACACTAGACATAAATTTGTTAAGACTTTGGGGCATCGATACAAAACGTTTAAAGCAGGGTTTAACCCTTTCAGCTCCTATCGACCAAGACGAAACTTTTGCAAACAGTATAGATCCTTACGAGCCTGATGATATTCTTGATTTTTGGCAGCAGTAGATGTGTCCAAATGCAGAGATGGAAAAGTCTATTTAAGAAAATCAGGCGCTCAGTGGGCGCTAGAGGGTGTGAGCATCATAGCAAATTACAGTCTTCAATAAAACCCGAGTCTGATATTTTCGCTTCTGTGGTTTGTCCCTTGCTTCCGAAGGACTTCACTACAGCTTGTGTATGTACAATGTGGCGACGGTCACCCTGTACTTCACTACAGTAGGTATTAGTACAGTGTGGCGCCGTTCTCACTGTACTTCACTACAGCTGTTGTTAATACATTGTTACGACGGTTTACCTGCACTTCCCTACAGCGGGGTTGGTACAGTTTGGCGACGTTCTCCCTGTAGTTCACTACAGCTGGTGTTAGAACAGTGTGGCGACGGTCTTCCTGTTCTTCACTACAGATGTGGCGCCGCTATCCTTTTACTTCACTACAGCTGTTGTTAGAAAAGTGTGACGACTAATCTCTGTACTTCACTTCAGCTGGTGTTGGTACAGTTTGGCGACGTAATTAACTACAGCTGGTGTTGGTACATTTGGCGATGTTCTCCCTGTAATCCAATACAGCTAGCTTTAATACAGTGCGGCGAAGGTCTCCCTGTAATTCACTACAGCTGGTGTTGGTACAGTGTAGCGACATTCTCCTTGTACTTCATTACAGCTGGTGATACAATAGTGTGGCGACGGTCTCCGTGTACTTCACTATCTCTGGTGTTAGAACAAAGCGGTGGGTCTCCCGGTCTCCCTGTACTTCACTACAGCTGTTATTATTACAGTGAAGCGACGATCTCACTGTTCTTCACTATGCTGATGTCAGTACAATGTAGCAACCATCTCCCTGTAATTCACTACACCTGGTTTCAGTACAGTGTAGCGACGGTCACTCTGTTCTTCACTACAGCGACGGCCTCCCTGCAATGCACTACAGCTGAATATTTTATAGTTTAGCGACGGTCTCCTTGTACTTTACGTCGAATCAACTGACCTATCGGTTCAGGATAAAATGTTCAAAATAGATTTTCAACCTGGCTGCTAGGGCAACCACCATATATTTCCAATTAGAATGATTTTAGCTATTTTTGATCTATAAGTCACCCTGATACCTCCTATAAGTTTTCGAATCAATTGGCCTTTCTGTTCAGAAGAAAATTAAAACAGATTTTCGGTTCGGGAGAAGAAGCGCAAAACAGATTTCAAAGATAGCGACTATGTCGGCCATCTTGGATTTCCGATCGGAAAAAATTTAAGCTAGTTTTGATCTACAAGTCACCCTGATGCTTCCTACCAAGATCCAAATCAATTGGCACTTTGGTTCAGGTGAAGAAGCGAAAAATTGATTTTCAAGATGGCTGCCACGGAGATCACATTGGACTAACGATCAAAAATTATTTTAGTTATTTTGATGTACTTGTCACCTCGATGCTTCCTACCAAGGTGTAAGTCAATTGGCCTTTCAGTTGAGGAGAAAAAGCTAAAACAGATTTTAAATATGGCGGCCATGGCGACCATCTTTGATTTCCGATCAGAACAATTTAGAGAGTTTGGTGTACAAGTCACGCCGATGCTTCCTACCGGGTTTCAAGTCAGTTGGCCTCTCGGTTCAGGAGAAGAACAAAATATATTTCCAAAAATGCGATCATGGCCGCCATCTTGGATTTCCGATCGGAACAAGTTAGCTTTTTCTGATCTACAAATCACCTTGATGCTTCCTATCAAGTTTCAAGTCAATTAGACTTTCGGTTCAGGAAAAGAAGCGAAAGATTGATTTTCAAGATGGCGGCTACGGCGGCCATCTTGAATTTCCAATCGGAACGATTTTAGCTAGTTTTGATCTACAAGTCACCCTGATGCTTCCTACCAAGTTTCAAGTCAATTGGCTTTTCGGTTCAGGAGAAGAAAGCGAAAAATAAGTTTTCAAGATGGCGGCCGCGGCGGCCGTCTTTGATTTCCCATCGGAACGATTTTAACTAGTTTTGATCTACAAGTCACCCCAATGCTTCCTACAAAGTTTCAAGTCAATTAGCGCTTCGGTTTCAAGGTAAGAAACGAAAAAAGATTTTCAAGATGGCAGCCACTGCGGACATCTCGGATTTCCGATAGGAACGATTGAAACTATTTTGACCTACAAGTCATCTCAATGATTCCTACAGTTTCAAGTGAATTGGCCCTTTGGTTCAGGAGAAAAGACAAACAATAGATTTTCAAGATGGCGGCCACGATTTTAGTTTGTTTTGATCTACAAGTCTGCCCGATGCTTCCTACAAGTTTCAAGTCAATTGAGTTTTCGGTTTCAGGGTAAGAAGCGGAAAAGAGATTTTCAAGATGGACACGGCCTTCTTGGATTTCCGGTAGGAACGATTTAATCTTATTTTGATCTACAAGTCACCAAAATGCTTCCTACCAAGTTTCAAGTCAATTAGCCTTTTGAGAAGAAGCGAAAAATAGATTTTTAAGATAGCGGCCACGGCAGCCATCTTTGATTTCCGATCGAAACGCTTTTTGTTATTTTTTATCTTCAAGTCAACCCGATCTTTCTATCGAGTTCCAAGTCGACTGGCGGAAATTTGATTTTCAATATCGCCGCTACGGCGGCCATCTTAGATTTCCAAGCGGAATAATTTTAGCTATTTTTGATCAACAAGTCACCCTGATGCTTTCTACCAAGTTTCAAGTAAATTGGCCTTTTGGTTCAGGAAACGAAAGCAAAAAATAGATTTTCAAGATGTTCGCCAAGGCGGCCATCTTGGATTTCGGATATGAACAATTTTAGCTTTTTATGTACGTCATCCTGATGCTTTCTACCGAGTTCCAAGTCGACTGGCCTTTCGGTTCAGGAGAAGAAGCGAAAAATAGTTTTTTTTTCAAGATGGCGACCACGGTGGACATCTTGGATTTTCGATGGGAACGATTTTAGCTATTTTTGATCTACGTCACCCTGCTGCTTCCTACCAAGTTTGAAGTCAATAGGCCTTTTGGTACAATAGAAGAAGTGAAAAATAGATTTTCACGATAGTGGCCATCTTTGATTTCCAGTCGAAAGGCTTTTTAGGTGTTGTGTTTTTTTTTTTTTGTTTTTTTTTTGTTTTGTTTTTTTGTTGTTTTTTTATCTTTAAGTCACCCGATGCTTTCTACCGAGTTCCAAGTCGACTGACCTTTCGGTTCAGGAGAAGAAGCAAAAATTAAATTTTTAATTTCTTAGATTTCCGATCGTAACGATTTTAGCTATTTTTGATGCTGCTTCCTAACTACCTTTAAGTCAATTGGCCTTTCGATTCAAGAGAAGAAGCGTAAAATAGATTTTCAAGATGGCCGTCATGTAAAATGGATTTCCGATCGAAACGATTTTAGCTACTTTTGATCTATATGTCACCCAAATGCTTCCTGCCAAGTTGCGAGTCAAGTGGCCCGGGGGTGAAGGAGGAGTAGGCTTTTAAAGTAAATTGTTGACGCCTCAAGACGGACGCGCGACGACGGACATTGACCAATCACAATAGCTCACCATGGGTACTTTGAGCTCAGGTAGGCTAAACATGAAATGGTGATAGACTGATAAAAGAAATCGGTCCAACTAATGCAGCATTTTTGTCTCACCGTTATCTTTAGATAAGATTCATAATCTAAGATATAGAATTTCCTTCAATACCATTAACGCTAGCATTCTTGGTGAAAGTTTCAACGAAAGTTTGAAGTGTGTACCCTATTTCTTCAAGAAAACAAGGTTTGACATTTCATGCAATTGTCTCTTAGGAGATAATTTGCATGAAATTTCAAACCCCTTTTTCTAGGAAATATAAGAAAAATATCATCATTTGTCGTCTGCTGCACTTGCCTAGAGGATGGTATTTGTTAATGGTTCTTTTATAACCGCTAATGGGGAGAACACAGACCGTGCTGTGGGTATAAGACGTTTTCGGGTTACACATTACGAAAACACTTCTATATAGTTTTGACCCCTTTAAACCCCATTTTTATACAGTTAAACTGGGTTTACAGGAAACACCGTGGTGGTTCTAACAAGTACTTACAATTTATGTTTTGAGCAGAAATATGAAAAGTACCAGAATATTACATCTGAAAATTTCATTTTTTGGTGGTAAAATTTTCAATATATTTGAAAAGACGTATTTTCGTAATGAATTGAAAAGGTCCAGATTAGGCTGCACATACACGCAGACTGACGGAAACCTCTTCCATACAGTTGGTTTATTCTATTATTTTCTATACCAGTGTTTCTGCGTGTAGACAAAAATGGTCTGGTTAAATTCGCTGTCCGCATGGATCCCACAGGTTCAATTTCGCGTGGCGTGGCGAACGTATTATGGTAAAGTATTATTTCTTTTAGTAAACGAACACAGAATGTAAAGGAGATCTGTTTTCATGTTAAACTTACAAAATAGCTTTCAGAGCTGGTAGCTTTTAAATCTTACCACATAATGAAATAATTGTTTTCAGACTTGGTGGAATATTTCATCTGCTTATGCTTTGGAAAATGGTAGTGTAATCTGAAATGTATTAAGTTCAGTGTGCTTTCTTTGTTGATTCACATCACCCTGCATATGCGCAAACTCTCATCCGGGGCATTTGCTCTTCATTGAAATATTCTATAGTATCCATTGGTTCTGTTTGCAGACAGCGAAGGTCCTGATCAGACTGCGTGAATGCGCAGTCTGATCTGGGCCTTCGCTGTCCGCATATACCCGAAGACACATTTTCAAATGGCACGGCTCATATGATAAATAGCTTCAGTTAATTTGCAAAATGCAAAAACGCATATTATTTTTTATTTAAAATAGTTATCCGAAATATTTTCTAAGTTTTTCCCATCAAAACAAGTCCGTGCTTTTGACAGAGGTGCTCCACGTGTTTTACTCCATCTTTGTCGCGCAAGTTTCCGTCCGTCCGTCTGTCCATTCGTTCGTCCGTGTACTAACGTCAACCCTAGCATCCACCCTAGGGACCACCCTAAATGAAGTCTACAAACAGTAAATTTTTACTGTTAATTTATCTTTACTGATCACTCAGCTCAACAAGGATGACAACTCTTACTATTCTGATGCTCTTGTATTATATCTGTCAATAGCTTTTCAAAGCTCTATGCTCTACCGACAGAAAATAAAATTTGTATTCTGTATTCTGTTGTATTCTGGTGCTTGTTTTCACATTTTAGTACGCCGGTGCGACACAAACTTCAACGATTCTTTCTATTTTTCACAATGGATCAACTTTCGAAACTTTCTGTTTGGCTAGTCTGCATATCAAGCCCCTTCTGAAAAGGTGTCTTGTTAAAAGGAAAGACTTTGTCATCAAGGGGAGCCTATTCTTTCCTTTTAAAGTAGACCCATTTTCAGGAGGGGACAAAATAAGTTCCTGAAGGTATATTAATTCCCCTTAAGAAATCGTAACGCTACATTTTATATATCAGAATATTATTTAGTTTCGTTGTATGGCGCATTTTTACTCTCTCAAACTTTACTCGCAGCAGCGACACACATCTGTTTCAATCCATAATGAAGAAATAAACGTTAAACAAAATACCAGCACTTTTGTCAGGGTTGGACTACCCGAATCCCTCGCCCCCGCCCCGCCCGACACACAAGCAGACACGCACACACGCCATGAGAGTTCTAACTACGAGCACTGCAACATTCAAGCTTTTGATTACACTTGCTTGGTTATGTGACCTACATTTATATGTTTGATGGAAAAGGATGAAGCTCGTCAGCTGTACCGTAAATAAAATAAAAGTTTTGTTATTATCATTTTTAAAGATATCTCTGTGGAAAAGTTCTATATGATTTTGTTCTTTTTGAGGAATGCTACGCATAAAATGCTCAGTCAACATATCCATCACAAAACTCATACTCAAGTGTGCTTAAAAGCGCCTGTAGAGAACTTTTATCTATATGAACATCATCACCAGTCAAATAGCTGAATGCGGGGTCACTTGCGATGTCGAGAAGATTCGCATGGTCCGACTTTAAGCCGACGCCTATTGTAACGATATACACGCCGTCGGATTTCAGTTGCTGTGCCTTTGTCTTGACGTCATCAATATCCGGGTACCTGGCACTCGACAACACTAACAACACCTTACGGTTTGATCCTTGGAAGCCACTTTGTATGACATGATCCAAAGCTTTGCCTGCATTGGTTGAGCCATCTTTTTGTGAGGCTGAACTTACCACATAAGCAATCAACTCATCTTTATCAGAGTATGTATCGAAACTAAACTTATCTGTCACCTCGGACCAAAAGTGGATTAAACTAATCCTGACAGCACTGACACCAATATTCATGACTTGTAGCAAAAACTTAAGAGAGTTAACCAGTTCGTTGAATTCCTTCTTTGTCAAATCTTTGGAGACTTCTAACAAAATCCAGACGTCAGCATACCTTGTAACACATTCTACAAAAAAATGAAGCAACGCACGAAATCATATGGGCCCGTGCCCAGTCAGCATTCTACATAAGTCTATAGCGGGCCGTTATTGGCCCGTCAGGATAGCTGACGGACCGAAAACGACCCGCTATAGATTTATGTAGAATGATAGCTGGGTGAAAGGAAAAATTGCCTTCGAACGCGCGAAATGTGCGGATTCGCATGACACTGGTCGTGCCTATGGCCTTATCCGGGCCTCTGCTCTCAATTGATATATTCTATGATATCCAATGATTCTGGCAGTGGACAGTGAAGGCCCTGATCAGAATGCGCGGATGCACAGGCTTATCTCAGCCTTCACGGTCCGCATTTGCTAGAAGACACGTTTTCGCATGCCGCGGCTCATATAATATCCTTTAACGTGCTCAATTCAAATAACAGAAAAAGACAACAGGTATCATTTTATTAAAAAGAGATAAGGCTATAGATAGTTCATTAAAGTATCTCTTATGGATGAATTTTAGGTGAAGCGAGTAGTGACCGGTCATTAGATAAAAGTCCAAAATATTCAGCTAATACTTAAGAAAACTAAAACAAACGTTTAATATACACATATCAGCGAGTGTTAGAGATTCGTAAGGACAAATCCAGAGGGGTTTGGGGGGTTCATTTTATTCATATTGCACTTAATACTTGCAAAAAATCTTTAAGTTATATTAAATTTTCAAATGAATCCATCACATCCAATCCCGCTCTCAGAAATTTGGATTCCCTGTTTAATAATCCAGAATCCGCTTCTGAATCGTAAAACAAGAAATGCAGTTTTGGGGCCCCAAGTAGGTCAAATAACTTCAGTCTTGGAATAGTTCACGTTGAACAAAGACAACCCCAGTTAACATTCTACTTTAATCTATATCGGACCGTCACTGGCCCGACATGAATCCTACCGGGCCACTAACGGTCTGATATAGATTTAATATATTTATGCAGAATGCTAACTTAGTATTTTGTATCTGTTTTAAACTTTGGGCTAAGGTACGTCTGTATATTCGTCTTGCCTACCTAGATAAAGATGCCCGGAGTTATGGGTTAGCAGTATATAGAACTTCATTTGGCATTACGTTAACAAGACAATGAAAGGCATAACGCCCTTTCCCAATAATATACAGTGAACCCTCGTTACAACCACAGCGTTTGTTCCCAAAGATGTTGCCATTAAAATGAATTTGCTGTTGTAAAGAATTCTTAATGAGCAGAATGATATGCAACAAATGCCATGTTTAATTTATTTTCTTTATAAACCATATGTTTGAATATTTGTTTAAATCGCCTCCAAAACATATGTTGCTTGAAGTATTGAATAATTATGTTCCTACATAATTTCCGATTAACTGTCACCCTTTGAGAGAGAGTTTCTGTGCTAGATAAATTGTCAGTATAACGAATTTGCTCGTTGTATCGAGTGTCGGTATAATGAGGGTTGACTGTATAGCGAAAACAGGGGTGTACAGGATATATAATACTAGTCATTTTTATAAGCATTTCAATTTATTTATTATGGCTATCAGTCTTTTGTACTGCATAAATATTTCTAATCACGAAAACATGCCTATATAATGTTGACCCCCCTTAAACCCCACTTTTATATAGTAAAACTGTGGTTTACAGAGGTATGCATTACTTTTCTTATTTCTGCTCATAAACATAGATTGTGGGTACTCGTTAGAACTGCCTCACGTAGGCGGTTCTAACGAGTACCCCCAATCTATGTTTTGAGCAGATATATGAAAAATATCAGAGTTTTTTTTATCTGAAAATTTTCAGTTTTTGGAGGTGAAATTTTCAATATATTTGAATAGGCATGTTTTCGTAATGATTTATTTAATAACCACATATTTCGGCTGTTCTTCATATAATATAGCTTAAATGACTCTATTCTGCTTTCAATATATTTCAGACAGTTGTTTTCTGAGTGGCGCTTTACTCAGAAGAAGTAAATTTGCAAATGTATAGCATGGATTTAATGCATAACCTTTCGTCGTAACTGCCTATACACCAAACGTTTTATTCTGTTCAGGAGTTTTACAACAAAAGAAAAACTCGACAATTTTCATTTTCCCATGGAAAAAAAAATGGATGTAAACTATACAAAATTCGATAGGATGGGTCGTTTGGATGCAGGATTTAACACACTTCTATAGTTCAAAATTTCTAAAATTTTCACAATATTGTTGTAAAACATCAACCAATAAATTAAAAAAAAAGGTAAGAGAATAGTCCAGTGAGTTCCACAATCACAAACCGAAGCCCTTCCCAGACCCCGAGAGGAAGAGGAAACCGACAAATCCAAACAAGCACAACCGAACAAACGTACGAAAAGCACTAAGATTAGCTCTCTCTTCCCCAAGCGAGGTAATCGCAATACTAAAAGACTGAAAAACACAAGAACAAAATGACACACGGAACGACATACAACAAATCGCCTCGTAGAATAAACCACAAAGCAACAAAGAGTAAGACTAACACCGGGACCACCGCCTTAGAACGGTCAGTAGAGCAAACCACCGGGGGGTTTAAAGCACTTTTACAGCTAGCTAACTTCACCCTGGGTCCCGATGCTACTCTTAATACAGAAAGACATAAAAATTCGGTTCGCATAAAGGCTCCCAACTCAGTCAATGTATCAAAGCGAAAACATAAAAATCAAATTAATCACTATAATAAACAAAGACGAGTACTCATGGCTAATTCTACTGTATGCCAGAGTAAATGAAAAACCAATAGTTTAACCACGGCGGGCCAAGCCAAAGACATATCGTCAAGCCCCAACCCACTGGTTAAAGTTTTACGAAGAGACCGTCACTGAGTCTGAGGCCCGAACCGCCGTCGTGCAATTAAAGAGTGAAGCATAGCCATAAAGTCTATAACGAAAAGCAAAAAAAAGACTGCGAACGCCGTAGCCGACGCCGACGGGATCCGCACCAAAAACAATAAGTTCCTCTCCCCTGAGGTGGGGACCTAATCAGTTTCCATTAAAATAGAAATGTTATCGAAAACACTTCTTTCCGGGGGATGTCAAGTGCACAGAAGTTAATAGAGATGTGCTGGGCCCAGTTGTTCAAAGCGTCGATAGCTTAACGAGCTCGTTAAAGGTCATTTCATTAACTGTTTTAGCGGATTCAATACACAATATTCTGATACTTTTTTCTGAAAACAATGTGAGTAGCTTTTGCAATGCAAAAGCTATTCACATTTTTTCAGCAAAAAATTTCAGCATATTTGCATATCACTCGATGTAAATTTTAACTAATCTTTAACTAACGACATCGTTAGTTTGGAACAACTGGGCCCAGGTAAATAGTACAGTGAGAAAAAGAATGATACAGATGCGTTCACAGATGCGTAGAACTAATACGTAATATGCACGTATTTTACTATTAAAAAAAAAAAAAAAAAAAAAAAAAAAAAAAAAAACAGAAAGAAATAATTTTATTATAAATTAAGTGACCCGTCACGCTAAAACGTGCCTTATGGGAACTTACGTCAATAACGAGTTATGACGTTTTAAAAGTTCACGTTTTAAGACGACATCATTAACACAAGTGCGTCACAAATTGAAAGTCGGTACTTTTTTATTCCGATTATTTTCAGTTCCCGATTATTGTGAAGCCTTTTATTTTTTTAAGTAGTATACATTTGACACAGTTCTGTTCGAGTTGCATCCCTTGAATAAAGTTTTACGGCGGTTTAAACACAAAAACATGTCCCAGTTTTCAACAGGGTCAGTCGGAATTTTTACCCGAAAACTGTTTTCTGAATCTAGATGACGATGATGAGAGAACCTTAAATTTAGTTCACGGATACGTATCTGACACGTCAGTTATCAGAAAATGAACTAGAGTGTGGAGACGCTGGTGATTCTTCCGCTAGTGACACGGATTCAGACTCTGGCAGTGTGAATGTACCGTTTGAATTGCGAGATGAGGATAAGAAGTTTGACAGCGATGTGCAGCGGTTCCGAGATAGCGGGTGTGGCTGTCGACTGGATGATGGTAAGGCCTTTTTGTAGTTATTTATTTTTTTCAACCAATACACGGTTTATATTTCATCCCGCAAATGTGTCTGAAATTTCATACACAACGGCCATAGCTGTGTAGCTTGCCTTTTTTCTCCTACAAACTCACTTTCTTCTACATGGTGCCTTAAGAAGTTTATCAACCTATTCCCATTTGTTAGTTTCATAAAAAAAAAACACGTAAGAACGGGGACGTCAGAATGGCATGTCAGTGTTTAAAATAAACTTAATCAGCATCATGTGACCTGATTCTATACCTTAGTGGCACGTGTTGGCGTGGAGATCGGAGGGTCCTGGGTTCGAATCCCAGGGGTGATTTTTTTTTTTTTTTTTTTTTTTTTTTTTTTTTTTTTTTTTTTTTATTACTTCTAAACATATTTGTATTTGTTTTTATCTCGATACTCTTCTCCCTATTTTTGTCGAGTTCGATGTAAGTTCCATGCAAGAGTAATTGGACAATTTCATGCCTCTTATTATTATTATTATTATTATTATTATTATTATTATTATTATTATTTTCTTTGTTTTCTTTTCTTGTTTGACTTTAGCATCGATCCTCACTCAGTTCTTTTCACTAAACACTCAGTACGCCGCTTTGTATTCTAACTCAGAAAAGAGAAACAAATCGTTACAAAAATGCATTTTATTCATCTACAATAGAGCGATAGACCCCTGCTTTGTCTGAAAAGCACACTTTCTCATATTGTTAGCTCTTTAATTTAAAATATGATTCATGGCCAAAACAACGGAAACTTTTGGTGCAGCTGCACAGCCATAAGATACAATTATGCGCAACGCACGAAAAGGGCCCTTATGCAATTTGCAGATAGCGCAGGTCAAGATCAGCCTGTGCATTGGCACAGGCTGATCTGGGCCTGCATTGTCTGCTTAGAGAATCAATGGATACTGTAATATATCTCTACGAACTGAGAATGCCCAGATCAGACTGCATTGGTGCGCATGTTGATCGGGACATTCGCTGTTCGTATATGACATAATAGCCTTTTTCCCACGTTGTACATTAACGCCCTAAACGGAGCTTTATTTCTTTCAGGAAAGCCGTGTTATGAAGCCATTGGTCTGACGACCCTAGAAGAAATCAGAGTGAACATGACGCCCGGGAACTTCCGAAGGAAAATCTGGACCTTATTTTGTTGGTGAACTTGCAACAGAACAGAGTTAACTCAGTACACACAAAACAAACATCTACTCACAAGGAAGAAAAAGACAGGCAGCGAGCATCTGTTAAGTTTTTCTAACATGGTATACAAGTCTGTAAGGCCACGTATCCCTTTGCTCATGCAGTGGGAAATACACGATATAGAAACATTTGTAAACATTATGATACTCACGGATTCACTCCGAGAAGGCATGGTAATACAGGGCGATGTGCCGCAAATGCTCTCAGTTTGAATGATGAAAGACACGTGATCAACTTTATTACAACTTTCGCAGAGTATAATGCAATGCCTTTACCCGGCAGAATGCCGAAAATGAAGGATTATACGGTAATGATGCTACCAAGTGATGTGACGAAAGCTAATCTTTGGAGGACGTATACTAGAGCATGTGGAGATTTATCTTCCAAGGCTGTTGGGCTCACCAAATTCAAGAACATTTGGAAGTTATACCTACCTCATATAGCCGTAATGAAAATTTCGTCTGATTTATGTGACACATGTCAACAGAACAATAATCTTATTATGAAGTCTGTGAATTGTACGAAGATGAGAAAAGTGCTCGCCTGAAACAACAAGAAAACCACCTTGCCTTGGCGAAGGAGTGTCGTGCATATTACAAACAGCAATGTGAAGATTCCAGCAACTTTTGGAACTCACTCAATGATGAACAGAAGCAGTCCGGATATGAACTGGCTGGAACAGTACATATTTCATTTGACTATGCCCAAAATGTCCTAATCCCACACAGCCCTCAACAAGTTGGACCCATCTATTTTAAGACTCCGAGGAAGTGTCATTTGTTTGGTATATGTGCAGAGTCTATGCCTAAACAAGTGAATTACCTCATTGATGAAGGGGAGCTTACTGGCAAGGGAGCAAATGAAACAATTAGTTATTCAATCATTACTTTGAATCTGAAAATGCTATCAACTGTAAAAATCTTAATCTGCATTGTGACAATTGTCGTGGTCAGAACAAAAACAACGCCGTCATTCACTATCTATGTCTCAGAACATTGCGTAGCCTGAACTCCAATATAGAGTTGTCATTCATGCTACCGTATCACACCAGGTTCGGACCTGACTGGTGTTTTGGTCTGATAAAGATGAAATATAAGCACAGTTATGTGTCATCAATTTCTCAACTTGCAGAAGTAGTTCTTATTTCCACCACGAAGCCTATAAATATTCCCCAGTTGATATCTGAGCCGTGTTCTGACAAAACACTTGTACCTGTTCACGCATGGAAAGTATTCCTGGAACCTGCTTCAGAAAGATACCAAACCTTACCAAGTATCATCATTTTCGTTTTTCTTCGTCAGAGCCAGGCAAAGTATTCATCAGAGAAGTCCCCTCCTCTGCTGAATTCAGTGTCAGTATAATAAAGGATCAGGAAAAAACTTCAGATTGTTCTCACATCAGATCCGGAGATTATTCGTAGGCCAGGTCTCAGTGCAAAGAGGGCCTGGTACTTATATGAGAATGTGCGACAGCATTGCGAAGGCGATATTCATAAAGATACCACTTGCCCCAAACCCTCAGTTCCAAAACAACGATCGATGAAAGCCCACACGTTAAAACATGAAAGTGATTGATAAATTGTTTTGTTGTGTTCTGACGTGAAAGTAAAAATATTCGAGAGGGTAAACCTGTGTCATACAAAACAGTCATAAAGACTATAGATTTTTTCGAAAAGGATCCCTTCAAAGTTTGGTCGTTATTATTATTATTTTCGTTGTTTTGATGAAAAATAGAATAAGCTCAGAGTATGTACCAAGGATGAAAGTACTTACTTTTGCAGATTTGATGTACCACACCGTATTGTCATCGTTCAGATCACACAGGCACAATGTTTTGACAGCCTTGTAAGTAAGTGTACGCGAGTGTTCTCAATGACAATACGGTTACGCATCAACTTTGCCGATTTCTTGCTACATTCTCTGAGCCGATCCTGGTTTTGTTAGAACAAGGAAATAAGAAACGACAGTAATTAACCAATGTGAATGGGCCCTTTTTGCAAAAATCTATAGTCTTTTTTACTGTTTTGTATGACGAAGGTTCCCCTCTCCTAACCCCCCCCCACCCCACCCACCACCACACACACACACACACCACCCCCTTTAATACATCTCAAGTTGTCCGTCCTTTTGTTAAAACTTGTTTGACTAAAGTCCACCCCATACGTATACATGGCACATACAGAAGTCGGCAACAACAATTCATGCAAAATCACATATGCGCCAAACGAGGACCCAGATGAGCCTGCGCGCATGCGCTGACCGAAATGAGTCTACTTGACGCACTTGTAATTCTGTAAGAATTTTTCTGAAGTCTTCCAGTCATTCTACAAATTTATTTACGGAAAATGACTCGAAGATGTAGATACATTCAGTTTTTCGAAAGGTTCATTAAGTATAAACTCAAAGGATCTTGTGTAAAGAGGACGGGCTTAAGTCTTTCTGCACATGACAGGTTGCGTTTACACGTCATTGAACCTCGGTCAAAACGAATTTATTTTTTACTGTTGTAGACCGTTTCGTAATTGTTTTAGAGATATGATCTACTTAACGTCACAAAAGGCGCCGTGTATAACCAGGATATTGTGTCTTGACATTGAGGTATTATCTCATTGGATATTGAAATCAGTTTAGCATAGGCTATTGATCAGTATAAAGTAGTTATGAAAAAAAAAAAATGAGATCTTACGCAACTTTAGAAAACAGTAATATTGAAAACAAAATATTCCTTTGTCAATACAGAGGCATGCATTCTCTCAAATTTAATTGTATAACTAAGGGCGCTCAGGTTAGACTCGCTTGTATAAGTACACAGATGCAATTTGCTACAAACAATAGTACTGGATGCTCAGTCGTTGTTATTCAATTTAATCCTCATTTGAATAGGTCGGAACGTACAGTTGTCACACCTTTTTGTCGCGGACTGAACTGTGGGAGAATCGCTGTTGCTAAACAATTAAGTATATACTCCGTTGTAACTCAGTAATTATTGTTAACCGATGAACGATTTATTTGCTTTATGCCTCACAAAGGGAAATCATATAGTCGCCGCTTTGTCCGTCTGTCCGACTGTCCGTCTGTCCGACTGTCCGTCTGTCCGTCACATTTTTGTCTGGAGCATCTCTAAGTATTGAAGGTATATTAATGAAACTTGACTACAGTGATAGAGGGCCATAAGTGAAATTTGCAGAGTGCAAAAAAAATCATAACCCAGTCACCAGTATTTACGGACTTATCTCCCCTCTTAATTTTTGCAATAAAAAGTTTATCCGGATCATATCTCAGAAAGTATAGAAGGAAATTAAATTAAACTTGATATATTGATGTGATAGACGGCCATCAAAGGAAGTGCAGAGTGCAAGAACTATAACTCTGTCTCAAGTAATAACAAAATTATGTATGTCTGTCCGTCACATTTTGTCGAGAGCATATTTTAAAAGTATTGAAGGCAATATAATGTTGCTACATACACTGCCAGTGATAGAGGGCCATGTGGGAAACTGCAGAATGTAAGAGCCATAACCATGTCACCAGTATTTACGAAGTTATTTCCATTCTAACTTTTTGCAATAAATAGCTCGTCCGGAGCATATTTCTGAAAGCGTAGAAGGGAATTAAATGAAACTTGATACATTGATAAACGGCCATTTTAGGAGGTGCAGAGTGCACGAACCGTAACTCTATCACAAATAATTACAGAGTTGTTGCCCTTCCTAACTTTTGTAATAGTAAGTTTGTCCGAAGCATATCTCTGAAAGTATTGAAGATAAATAAATGTAACTTGAAATAGTGATAGAGGGCCTTGAGGAGAAGAACAGAACCTTATTATTAGTATTTACGGAGTTATTCTCATTTCTAATTTTTGCAATATTAAATTTAGTTGATGCATATCTCTGAAAGTATAAAAGATAATTGAATGAAACTTGATACATTTAGAGACGGCCATCAGAGATAGTGCAGAAAGCAAGAATTGTAACTCTGTTACAAGTAATTACTGAATTATTTCCCGTTTTAAGTTTTGCAATAAGTTTGTCCGTAGTATATTTCTAAAGTATTTATTATTTCATTAAAATAACTTTCCCACTACTTCGTATCTTCGGGGATCATTCTTCGGGGATCATTCTTCGGTTTTTGCCGATTCTCTTGTTAGTTGCAGTTTCGACAAGGGGAACTGAAGAGCTAAACATTCGGTCACTGTGATCCCTGTCTATAGTAATTTTATTTGTACAGATCGGTACACCGACCATAATGCAATATGAATAGCGTCATGAGAGTGCCTATCTTATTATGTAATTGTGGAATAGATGCATATCATGTTATATAGTCCTTATGAGTGCCTGTGCTTTCGGTGTCTGTATATGACTACTGAAGCTTATAAATACAGTATTTTAACCCCTGATGGGGGGTTTATATTGGGCTATTACGTGTATGCTTATCAGAACGTGTTTTCTCATGACGATGTCCACCTTGCTTATGAGTCGACATTTCAGAGGGAAAATATTGTAAATTCGCGCTGAGTAATATATACATTCTCTGTTTCTGTTTAATTCAGATACGAAATTGTTCATTATTCCAATTTCTCATTGCCGTTTGTGATGTGTTTTGCTGTTTATATGTATTGTTTTTGTATGTTTTTGTTTATCCACGGGGGAACATGTTTTTATTTTAGTCGATCTCTTAGTCCCATGTCCATATCCGTATCGTCCAGTCTTTTTCAGGCGTTGATTGACAATATTACTTAATAATGATTGCAACTGAGATTTACCGGATACGGATTGGACTGAATTATAGCCGTCAAGCTAAAATTAAAGGTATTAAGCATCTTAATTATTTTGAACTGTTGATAATCATGTCATTACTCTTGATAGCAGGAGTAGAACGTAATCCTGGTCCTGCGTCTGAGTCTTCTGTAAGTTCTAACCCCAGTCATACAAATAAGGAACAATTGATCGTAGACAAATTTTCAATAGTGCATTATAATGTTCAGAGTTTAGGGAACAAAATAGATCTTATTGAATCAGAACTTTGCCGTTTCGACGTCATTTGTATAAGTGAAACGTGGCTAGACGACCGAACGTCAGACGAAGATATACGTATTGACAACTTCAAATTATTTCGGCGTGATAGACCAGGTGATCACCATGGTGGTATTTGCGTCTATATTCGTAGTAATATATTTTCTAAACGAAGGGATGATCTGGAGTTGCCGAATATTGAGTGCATTTGGGTGGAAGTTTCACTTAGCAATAAAAAACATTTGATAGGTACGTTTTACAGACCTCCTAATTCACCGAATGCAATTCTGTCATCTATTGAAGACTCGGTCAGTCTGGCTTTAGACACTAACATACAAAATATTTTACTAACAGGTGATTTCAACTTTGATACTTTGAAGGAAACTTCATACAGAAAAATACATGATTTGTGTCGACAATTTAACCTTGAGCAATTGATCAACGAACCAACACACTTCACTGAAAACTCTTCATCTACAATCGACTTGATTCTTACTTCTAATAAAAATAATATTATACTTAGTGGTGTTGGAGAACCTTTCCTTGAACAAAACGTAAGATACCATTGTCCTATTTATTGTGTTTTAAATTTCATTAAACCAGTAAGTCCTTGTTTTAAACGAAAAATCTATTTATTTGACATGGGTGATTATCAAACTTTTTCAAACGACCTCATGGACACGGACTGGAACTCACTGAAAAGTGATGATATTGATACATACGCGGAGAATATAACAGACCGGATTACCTTTCTAACCAATAAACATATCCCGAACAAAATGATTACAGTTCGAAAAAACTGATCCACCTTGGCTAACAAATAATATTAAGAAACTTCTACGGAAGAAAAAAAGGCTGTACGACAAATATAAAAAATCTAACAACCCTAGTCATTGGGATATTTATAAACGCTTTAGAAATCATGTCACTAGTGAACTACGCAAGTCAAAACAGAATCAAATTGACAAATTATCAGAAAGGTTAGTTAATTCAGAAACTGGACAGAAGGATTGGTGGAAAACTTTAAAAGGTTTTATAAAGCCTGATTTGACAAATTCAATACCACCCTTGAGTAAGGATGATAAAATTTATTCAGATGATAATGATAAAGCCAGTATTTTCAATGATTTTTTTAGAGACCAGACGCTTTTAGACGATAGTCAAGCAACTCTTCCACAAACGAAACCTTTACCCGCCCACAAGCTAGACTCTATTATTACCACACCCCAGGAAGTTGAATCAACTCTAAAATCACTTCCGCTTGGAAAAGCATCTGGTCCTGACTTGATAAATAACCGACTTCTCAAAGAACTTGCACAGCCTCTCTCTCTTCCTCTCAGTAATTTGTTTAACTTTTCATTAAATCATGGACTAGTACCAAAAATTTGGAAACAAGCGAACGTCTCACCCATACACAAGAAAAATGACCCATCCGATGTCTCCAATTATAGACCTATCTCCCTCCTAAGTACAGTGGGCAAAGTTCTTGAAAAAATTGTTCATAAACATTTATTCAACTTCCTTAACGCGCATCATGTCATTACAACTCTACAATCAGGTTTTGTCCCTGGGGATTCTACAGCTAACCAATTGGTCGACATATATAATACTTTTTGTAAGGCTCTTGATGAGGGTAAAGAAATCCGTGCCATATTCTGTGATATAAGCAAAGCATTTGACAGAGTATGGCATAAAGGATTGCTTTACAAACTCGAAACAGCAGGTATATCTGGGTCTCTTTTATCTTGGTTTACTGATTATCTCAATGACAGACTCCAAAGAGTTGTACTGCCAGGTGGTTCTTCTGCATGGACACCAATAAAAGCGGGTGTTCCTCAAGGCTCTATTCTTGGTCCTCTATTGTTTCTTTTATATATAAATGATATTGTCGAAGATATTAATTCTTCCATAAGGCTCTTTGCAGATGATACCAGTCTGTATATCATAGTGGACGACGCTATTCAGGCAGCCGAAACACTTAACTCAGACCTAGAAAAAATTAGTCGTTGGGCCCAACAATGGTTAGTAACATTTAATCCTGCAAAGTCAGAATCTATACTATTTTCAAGAAAACTTAACAAACCGTACCACCCTCCAGTTTCGATGGATGAAACTCAAATTAATGAAGTTACGTCACATAAGCATTTAGGTGTTATTTTTTTAAACGACTGCAGTTGGCACAATCATATTGAACATATTAAGACAAAGGCATGGAATCGAATAAATGTTATGCGTAAATTGAAGTTCAAATTAGATAGGAGATCTCTCCAGACTATATACTTTTCTTTTATTCGTCCTTTGTTAGAATACGCTGATGTTGTATGGAATAATTGTGCACAATACGAATCGAATGAACTAGAAAAAATCCAGAATGAAGCCGCACGTATTGTCACAGGGGCAACAAAATTAGTCTCAATAAATTCACTTTTGTTGGAAACAGGCTGGGAAACTTTGTTTTCAAGGAGGAATAAACACAAACTGACTTTTTTCTACAAAATACAAAATGATCTTTCTCCGGATTACCTCTGCTCACTTGTACCTCCTACCGTAGGAAGTACATCATCTTACCCTTTGCGTAATGCCAATGATCTTCAAATCATATATGCAAATTCACAAGTTTATTACAACTCTTTTTTGCCGTCTGCTGTTCGCGAATGGAATGAACTCCCGGAACAAACACGTAATTCATCTAGTCTCAACATATTTAAAACCAGGATAAACAGCAATATTAACCTACCACCTTCTTACTATTTCACAGGCAAAAGAATTGGTCAGATTTATCACGCCAGACTTAGAACTAAATGCAGCTCTCTTCGCCAACACTTGTTTTCTAAAAATCTTATTGACAGCCCAAGATGCGCATGCGGTTCTGTGGAAGACAATCACCATTTCTTGTTAGTATGTGATCAGTATACAGACCTTAGGCGGGAATTATTGACTACCGTGTCGGAAAAATGCAACCCTACTCTAGATGTATTGTTGTATGGAGATCTTTCTCTATCATTAGAAGAAAATAAAGCTATTTTCTTAGCGGTACATGATTTCATACTGAAGTCGAAACGTTTTCAATAAACGAATATTAATCTATAAGGTTCCTTGCTACTTTCAAATAAATATCCCAAATCAAACAAATCAATACATTTATATTTGATATTGACGGCTAGCTAGATTAATTTGTCGCGATCGGACCTAGTATTTATATAGTACATTGTATATCTTCCTCCACCTCTTCCCCCGTGGAGACAATAATATATCATAGTTTCATATCTATTTCTTGACATTTTGTTGAAATAGTTTACATTCATTACTTTTCATATAACTTATTGATACCACATACTTTTTTGTTGACGTTTGTCAGATCGTCTCAAATCACAAATTAGTTGTACTGATATGTACTATGGTCTGGGATACAGATTTAAAAAAGTCAAACGACTTTCTTCTGGATCCCATTTGTATGTATTGATGTTTTGTCATGTCACGTTGTAAACGGTAATGTTATATGTATACAAATAAAATAAAAGTTAAACTAAACATTGAGGTCCGTGACGTTTCCAAGGTGGATGTCTGGTTTTGGGTTTGTCGTAGTAGTAATTTGATTCAGACAGTTTAACTGTGAAATATGAAATATGTTACTTAAAATATATGAAGGATTAAAGAGAAAACATGTTTCTGATATTATTTTCATCAGGGTTCTTATTTTATGACTACGATTTGAATTAGTTGTAGAAAGATATCTTATAGAAATGTTGACGTCATTAATGACGTTTGGATTCAAATTTTTGACGTTCTAGCGAGAAGGGTAGTTGTCTTTTAAGATGTGTAAGTTGACTAGTTTTCGGATTAGCTCACTCATTTTGGTGTCAAATTGAAAGTGAAATACTGTAGAATTCGCCTCAGTATATATCTCAGTTTTGTCAATATCTTCCCAGATGGCTTGTTTTTGCGTGACGGGTCACAATTATTATTTAAATTTTAAGGTTTAAGGATTTAAGCGCAATAACGTGTTTAGGGAGTCAAAGATACTCTGTGGAATTTTCTCAAACAAATGGCACCAGTTAACTTACATAGTGGCGTTGGTAGATGCAGTAGTAGCTTGGAATTATCATAAAGCTATAAAATATTGAATGATTAAAATACGATAAAATCCGAGGAGCAAGTATGCAGATATCACTCGATATAGGCACGCTTAGTCAGATGCCTGCAAATGTTACCATTACTCGATGTTCCTTTTGCATATGTGCGGACTCTAGATTTTAGATAACAAATATATCTTTCTTTAACCTACAGTTAAACAACAGAAAATAACGCAAAAATATTTATAGCTATATAATAAAAAGGTTATTGCAGTGATGAATATTCCCCGCGTAGACAACCCGGGACAATATTCACCAATATCAGTGTCTGAATATTTTACTCTCAGAGGACGGTATTCCTGCTATAATGAATTACTGGACTACTTCTAACTTCCATTATACAACACTGCATATGTAACCTGTGTGCAACGTGTAAAAAGTCTATCTTGATTTGATGCTGAGAAAACTTTCAGTGTAAAATTCTTAGGGAAAGAAAGAAAACAAAGATAAACAAATGGACAAAGCGCAGGAGTTCAGGGCCCAGTTGTTCAACGCGTCGTTAGCTTAACGAGCTCGTTAAGGATCATTTCGTTAACTGTTTTAGTGGATTCACTATACAATATTCTGATATTTTTTGCTGAAAAACATGTGAAAAGCTACTCACATTTTTTCAGCAAACATTTCAGTATATTTGCGTATCATTCGATGTAAATTTTAACGAATCGTTAACTAACAACGTCGTTAGCTTTGAACAACTGGGCCCAGGTCTTCTTCCCATGACATAAAACCCTACTGCTCGCAAACATATAGTTTCGAAACACTGGCATGGTTAAGACAATTCTACAGGGTTTAGCCGAAGGAAATACAGTCTAAATGACCATTTTGTGGACATGCACTAAAGCTTCTTCTGCAAAAGGTATGTGATTTTCAATTACAAGTTTACTATTTATAAACAAAAGAAGAAATGTTTTGTATTTACCTCTTTTTTCTTCAAACGTTACTGCCGACAGTCAGAAAAACCGCCAGACTATTTTGAATGGCAGTTTCAACGTTGAAGGACATCATTTTGGTTTTTGAATGGCGTGTAAGCCTAAAGCTGATGACGTGACAAGTGAACAGTGACTTTACTTTAAATTCTTGCAAATAGTTGATTAGTATAATAATACAGAAAAAAATATTGAAAACAATAATTAAGCCAGCACATAAGAAAAGGGTACTTATCGCATAGATGACCAGCAAAGATAGGCAAGCCTGCGCATAAGCGCAGTCTCGCCAAAGTCTTTGCTGTTCGCAGTCATGTAGTAGTGACATTGAGTCAGCTTCATGCAAGATCAACGTATGTCTGTAGCCCAAATTGGAGACTGCTCATACGCCTTTGTAAAACCACAAATCGAAAAAAAAAATTAGGTCCCTATCTCGGCTAAGTTATTGTTTTAAGGATAGCTGCAACAAGTACAGAATGTGTAAATAACGGCCCTGAAACAGACTAGAAAAGAAGAAATAGAACCAACGATGGGAAGATAATTATCATGGACTGAGCAGACGTTGGCTTCTCCAGCTCCTAACATACAGTTCGTTGTTAATAGGCAAGATGGAGATAAATAGAGATTATTATATGGAAGTTTGCATATCATACCCCATATCAACCCGATGCACCCATATCAACCCGATGCACCCATATCAGCCCGAAGGCCGAAGGCTCGAGGTCTGATATGGGTCGAGGTTTGATTTGGGGTACGATATGAAGATTGCCATATCATGTCTATTTATCATATATTTGTCTTTCTGACAAGTTCGATGAGCCTGTCTGCTAACGACTGCATCGTTCTTTTGCCCATTTCTCTGCGAAATTGCCGAAATTGTGACGATGTTTCCTCTTGTCCCAACGACATCGTTTCGATTTGACAAGATGGCGGCTGATGACTAGTCACGCGGATAACGTGTTTACTAAATAGAACAGAACAGTCAAAGGCAACACCGCCGAGGGCTCCGAATGTGGTAATAAGGGTTTTTTGCCCGGGTAAAAAAGCCGTATCACCCACATGACCTGGTGATATGGGGATTTTGCCCGGGCAAAATGCCGTATCACCCACGTGACCCATTATCACACCTTTTGCGCTCCACAAGAGTGATATGTGCTTGAAAGCCATGTTAGTATCACATATGCAAAATGAACACATTTTCTAATAAATGTATGATAAATAAATTTATCACACAAGGACAGACAGGCCAAAGCAAGCAATGTACTCAGATCATGGTATACACTGTTTGTCCCTCATCTCGCTGATTTAACACTTATCAACAGGTTATATCATAAGGAGTCAGAGCCATAGCTTTAGATAAAGTTTCTTTGTCAAGAGAAAAGCAACTGATATGTTGTCGTATTTCTCTGTTTAAATTTAAAAACTATGTTGTGGGTACTCACTGGATTCACTTTAGCGAAGAAACGAGAAACTGTTTACCCTATACGCCCTTTTATCTAAAGTTTTTGTGTCCAGATATTAAAGATAAGTACCTTCATGTCCTCTCTCTTTCTCTCTCTCTCTCTCTCTCTCTTTCTCTCTAATATTTAAATATTTTGATTGTTTTTTTTTTTTTTCAAAATTTTGATTGATTTACTATGTGCTCTATTTAAACCAGGAAATGACCTATATTAGCTTATAGAATAATGTTTGATCCTGGGATATTTATGTTTGTATTCATGTAAATGAACAATTAAATTCTTGTTAGAACCAACTGCTTACTTCAACACATTGTTCTTAAGGTGTCCAGCGAAGACTGATAGATGCAGCTTGGATACACAGCTGATCTCAGTCTTGGCTGGACGCTCTATGGACAGATGGACTTATAGGCTGATCTAAGTCTCGGCTGGGCACTCTTTTGGCAGCCCAGGATCCAACTTTCTTCATATGTCCAGCGGAGACTGATAGAGACATCATGGATACATAACTGATCTGAACCTTCACTGGGCACTCTTTAGCCAGCCAAGGATCAACTGGTTCTTCATGCGTCCAACGAGACACTGCTAGAGATAACATGGATGCACAGGCTGATCCGAATCTTGGATCTTGGCTGGGCATACATATTTGAAGATACAATTTCTCATGTCTCATATATAAAATGTCAATCAAAAGGTATACACTACCTGGGCAATTTGGCGCATATTTTCTGTAGATATGATGTATGAGATCAGTGTTCGTGCTAGGGTAGACATGGAGTACGCTACTGGCTATTATTAGAAGTTCCTTGTGGAGAATTTGTGGGCCAATTGCAACACTGAACAATTCGAAACCTGATGACTTAACGTTAACTGCTTCCGCCTCAGTCTGAACCTGTAATTGTATTAAAACTTTAGAACTGCATTTGTCCAACACTTGTAACAGAAATTAACAGTATAGGCTAGGTATAAATACATCTGGAATATGATGTCATCATTTTGCAACAGGAACATTTTTTTGGATAGGAAGAATTTTTGAAACAATTCAAATTGGAGCTGCTTTTCGGGGATGGAATTCCTCCATATGAGGGCAAATTATTTCCACTTAGAGAAGCCCGAACTGAGAAAGAAGTTTTATAATACTTTGTTCCTTTGACGTGTAAACATTCATCTGGCGAATTGTAATTGCTCTGATAAGATTTCGTATTTTGTTACGACAAGGACCTGCCCTTGTGCAATAATCACAAAACATTTTTAGATTAAAAGGAAAATGCTATGCGAATGACGTCTTTCCAAAAAGAATAAGGTCTTTCCAAAAAGTGTCCAGGCTAAAGTATAAACTGTACATGTCCGGACAATAGTATACAAATCTGTGTGCCTTGGCTAGAGTACACATTGGTTTGGGCCGGAACATTTTATGTCTGTTTCCCGGCCAATCGGGGCTCCACTGGAGATTTTTATTTGCTTCAGTATTCCAGTGGTATTATTTGACACCCCAGGGATTTCCAGTGTCTCGAACGTTATTTCTGGTTAGTACCAGAGTTACTATCCTTTTTAGAAAGGGCTACCAACTCTGTTTGTCATCTATTTTTTCGTGGCTCTTTAAATATATTTTTTTTTCCTTTTATTGAGAGTTTTATGTGGATCTGATTTACTTACTATACCTAGATCATTATCAATGTACCCTGGATAAAGCATGAATTCAACGTAATCTGGCTAAAGTATAACTTTAGATCATAATCTGTATATCCAGGATAGATTACAAAATCTAAACTTCCTGGCTAGAGTATAAATGATAAATGCCATGGCAAGAGTATAAACTGCATAGATCACAATCCACTCGTATCCTGGTTAGAGTTCTCAGTCTGCATGCCCTGGCTAGAATTATAAAATCTACCCACCCAGGTGAGAGAATAAAGTAGTTAGAGTGAACCTATCTATATACAGGTCATAATCTACATGCCCTGGCTAGAGTACAAACGCTATGTGTCTTTGCTTTATAAACTCCTTGAACTGCAGGTAGGGTAAAACTATCTACATATAGGTCAGTGTGTACATGACTGGCTAGAGTATATAATCTACGTGAAATGGCTAGAATGGAAACTCTACGTGCCGTGGCTTATCTTACCTTTTGTTGGGTAAAAATCACCTATGTACATGTAGGTAGGCACTTGCCCTGGCTAGAGAAGAAAAGTTACGTGTCCTGGCTGTATAAACCCTAAGGACTGCGGCTAGGGCAAAACTACCAATGTCTTGGTCATAATTTACATGTCCTGCGTACAAAATAAATGTGCCAAGGCTAGAGTAGAAACTCTACGTTCCACGGCATTACGTTCTACGTGCATTAACTAGAGAATAAACTCAATGTACTTTGGCTAGGGTAAAACTTATCTATGTATAGGTCATAATCCACATATATAGGCTGACGTACAGACTCTCGGTGACCTAGCAAGAGAATAAACTCTAAATACTGTGACTAGCGTAGATACTATCTATAAAGGTCATAATCTACGTGCCCTGGCTAAAGTGCAAACCTACGTGCCCTGGCTATAGTATAAACTCTGCGTGCTGTGGCTATGGTAAAACCTAACTGGTAATAGATTTTTATCTACAGATTTGCCGAGGTTATAAAATCTACTTATCAAGGCGAGAATATAAACTATACGCGTCCTGACTAAAGTATAAACTTCACGTACCCTAGCTAGAGTATAAGCTACTACGATCATAATCTGCATATCCTAGCTAGAGTATAAAATCTATATTTCCTGCTTGATATAAACTCTACGTCACCTAAGAAGAGTAAAACTACCTATATATAGGTCATAGTCTACATAGTCTAGCTATATTACAAAATTACTCAGTTATAAACTCTACGTTAACTGGCTAGAGTATAAATTAAATATGTGAACTCAGGAACTGATACAATCAGATCCACACCAAGCCCCCAAAGCCAAAAGAACATACAGACAAATACAATTAAGCAGCCAAAAAATGAACAGACGGCAAGCAGATTTGCAACTCTTTCCTAAAAACTGGGGCAACCCTGTTACCCAAACTTAACTGAATATATCTTAAACTTATATAATTGTTAAAAGAAAAACATTAGAAAGTGGAACACTGCATAATAATTTACAAAAAGTACCACAATAATGGTACTGCCTTAGAACGGTCAGTAGTGAATTACTGAGGGTGCTGCCGACCTCGGTGGCGCAGTTGGATGCGCGTCCGACTGGAGACCAGGAGGTCGCGGGTTCGACCCCCGCCGAGGTCGGCAACATTCTTTCGTGGACTTTGATCATGAAATATTTTCTACGGTCATTCTCTCCCTTCCGCTGATTCAAGAAGGGCAGTTGTCAGTTTCTGGCGAAATAATGTGCACAATACTGGTTAACCGCTTAGAGGACTAAGCCTGTCCAGTAAACGTGTGGTTAGGTAAACTGACCGCGCTCGACATGACCCCATTGGGTTGACTGGGCCGTAAAACCTCAACACAAACAAACAAACTGAGGGTGCCCGATAATCTCTACGTGCCCTGGATAGAGTATAAACTCTACGTACACTGGCTATATACACTATGTGCCATGACTAGATTAAAACCTATCTAGGTCGGTGTCTGCATGTCCTGGTGTGAGTATAAACCCTACCTAGATTATAAACTCTACGTGCCCATGGCTAGGGTAAATTGTTTCTTTAACTCTATAACTAATCTACATATCCTGGTAAGAATACAAAATCTACGTGCCATGGCTAAAGTATTGATTGTGCATACTGTGGCTAGACAAAACATATCTATATTTAGGTCATAACCTATGTGCCGTGGCTACAATATAATCTGTATAAGGTGACGCTTAGAGACAATCCGCGCAACTACATGTCCATATACGAGCCATAAATGCAATGCTGTAACAACGCAGATAGGCAAACAAGAGTAAAATATCAGTAAATACTATATCCCCATTACGAGTGACAGGATATGAACTAATGTTTTCTGAAACTTTTGTAAGTGCTATAAATGGACCGTGCCATGCGTAAATGTGTCTTTGAGCGTGTGCGGACAGCGAGGGCAATATCATCCTGCATCCGCGCATTCCGATCAGGGCCTTTGCTGCCCGCTAACAGAATCATTGGCTACTATAGAATGTCTGAATGGAGAGCTGAGGCCCGGATGTTACTTTGCACTGCGCAGAATGAATTGAATCTGCGCATTTTACGCATTTTCGAAGTCACGTTTTCGCTTGACGCGGCCCAAATACTCTTACCAAGTTTGAGGACAGTCCGTCTGAAAGAACAATGACGACACCGGGTCTGGATCGCCTGCCGGACCCGCTGGAACCGAATACGTCTATCCTGGCCTTTCGCAGACCTACATGCGTGTATGAAGGACCGGGCAAATAAGCTATAGTTCTGATTGTATCATTCATATTAGTTTTATTTCTCTGTTCATTCAACTTAAACTCTATGGTAGCGTCGAAACTGTACGATATAACGCTGAACTGGAAGAGCTCTGGACCAACATGAAAGTAGGAGATGAAGCGTTCGACATATTCTAGTTGTTTCTGAAAGTAAGCATTTCCTTGACTCGAAGAGCTATCCAATATGAAAACAACATCTGGCAAAGTGGTGCTCCAGTCCGTATGATTGCATCGGTCTACAAAATGTAGCAAAACAGTACGTTTAAAACTAATTGTACCAACATTAACCGTACATGTACGTGCATGATGATCATACCAGCCTACAGCTCCTGTTATTATGTAGAGCAAAAACAACTGAACACTATTGACAGGTGTCACAGACAGATAGTTTGACTTTGCCTTCGCAGTTTTCATCTGTTATATGGATATGTTTTATAAATTGGGATTCATTCGAAATTCCTTTTAGAATATATTTAACTTCGGCGTACCTCATATGGGGTATACATATCTCAACATTAGATTCGTCAGAGCTTCTTCAAATCTTAATGACTTTAACTGCCGTAATAAAGCCCTTACTGCCAAACTTCTTAGGCAGGGCTATCGTTATTTTAAACTTCGTGAGGCATTTTCAAAATTTTATCGCAGACACAGTGCCTTGGTAGAAAAATATAACGTCAGCCTGAAAACACTTCTGCGGCAAAGTATATTGGAACCAGAATTTTACGGTGACTTAGTGTACAGATATAGAAAAATTGTGGGGAAATCTAACTTTTCGGAGCAATTCAGATAATTAATTAACCGTTATAAAAAATCGGTTATAGCCAGGATATTATGCGGCAGACTGCATGCCTAGTTATCAAGCCAATCATTATTGATGGCTATGCTTCACTCTTCAATTGCACGAAGGTTGTTCGGGCCTCAGACTCAATGACGGCCTCTTCGTAAAACACTAACCAGTGGGTTGGGGCTTGACGATTTGTATTTGGCTTGGCCCGCCGTGGTTCAACTATTGGTTTTCATTTACTCTGTCACACAGTAGAATTAGCCATGAGTACTCATCTTTGTTTTTCATAGTGATGAATTTGATTTTTATGTTTTCGCTTTGATGCATTGACTGAGTTGGGAGCCTTTATGCGAACCGAATTTTTATGTTGTTCTGTATTAAGAGTTACATCGGGACCCAGGGTGAAGTTGGCTGGCCGTAAAAGTTTTAACACCCCTAGTCCGGTGGTTTATTCTACTGACCGTTCTAAGGCGGTGGTCCCGATGTTAGTCTTACTCTTTGTTGCTGTATGGTATATTCTACGAGGCGATTTGTTTTATGTCTTTCCATGTGTTATTTTGTTTTTGTGTTTTTCAGTACTTTTAGCATTGCAATTACCTCGCTTGGGGAAGAGAGAGCTAGTCTTGGTGCTTTTCGTTTGTTTGTTTGATTTTCACTTGTTTGTTTTGTATGTTTCCTCTTCCTTTTGGTGTCTAGAATAGGTTGAGATTTGTGATTGTAGCACTCCCTGGACTTTTCTCTTAACCTTTTTCACAACAGCTGGTACTAGTGCCCTGTGGCGGCCTATAAATCGTATCACCGTACTTCCATCACGAAAACATGCCTATATATAGTTTAAATCCCACTTTTATACAGTAAAATTGGGGTTTACATGGGTATACATTAATTTTCTTATTTCTGCTCAAAAACCGAGCCGGTTCTAACAAGTACCCACGATCTATGTTTCAAGCTGAAATATGAAAATTACCAGAAGTTTCATCAGAGAGTTTTCATTATTTTTGGTGGTAAAATCCTCAATATATTTGATTATGCGTGTGTGACTATAGTTTAGTTATATTTCCGGATGCTTGGTGAGCTCATTTCGAGATATTTGAAAACTTATACGAGGGTCACTTATAATGCCTAATTGACCGAAACTAGCTAGTTTGGCCAAGAAAATTAAGCATCAGCTGTTTATAGTATTGGCTATAGCCTGGATATTATGCGGCGGACTGCATGCCTAGTTGTCAGCCCAGTGACTGTTGATGGCTATGTTTCACTCTTTAATTGCACGACGACGGTTCGGGCCTCAGACTCATTGACAGCCTCTTCGTAAAACTTTAACCAGTGGGTTGGGGCTTGACGATATGTCTTTGGCTTGGCCCGCCGTGGTTCAACTATTGGTTTTCATTTATTCTGGCATACAGTAGAATTAGCCATAAGTACTCGTCTTTGTTTATTATAGTGATTAATTTGATTGTTATGTTTTCGCTTTGATGCATTGACTGAGTTGGGAGCCTTTATGCGAACTGAATTTTTATGTATTTATGTATAAAGAGTAGCATCGGGACCCAGGGTGAAGTTAGCTAGCTGTAAAAGTGCTTTAACCCCCCCCCCCCCCCCTCTCCCCCGGTGGTTTACTCTGCTGTCCGTTTTAAGGCGGTGGTCCCGGTGTTAGTCTTACTCTTTGTTGCTTTGTGGTTTATTCTACGAGGCGTTTTGTTGTATGTCTTACCATGTGTCATTTGTTCTTGTGTTTTTCAGTCCTTTTAGTATTGCGATTACCTCGCTTGGGGAAGAGAGAGCTAATCTTAGTGCTTTTCGTACGTTTGTTAGATTTGTGCTTGTTTTGATTTGTCGGTTTCCTCTTCCTCTTGGTGTCAGGGAAGGGCTGCGGTTTGTGATTGTGACACTCCCTGGACTTTTCTCTTACCTTTTTTGTGCGTGTGATCATTACTCTCAAAGGCCAGTCATTTTTAGAATATGTTTAAGCGTGTCGCAAAATGAGTGATTTGACTTAACAACAGCATTAGCAAATCATAGCTGTGCTTATCAACTGTCGTATGTCATGGCGAGTACATATTAGCCGCAACCTGAGAAAGCGTCTAATAAATAATCAAATATGCTTGCACATACGCGTAGTCTGATTAGAGTCCAAATGAAGAAAATTTGCATTCTTGGCTATCCAAAATGCGCATAGTGAAGATTCTGATCAGACTGCTCAAGCTCATTGGCAGATCAGAATATTTTCTGTACAAACATGTTCAAAGGTATTTTGGCTTCGTGGTTCATAATCTTTTATTTCTTGGATAATTAAATTCTCACATTATCAAAATAAAAAAAAAACTTATATGCCTAAAAGCTTTCTTTTATCATTACAGCAGCAGCCCCGCTTAACAGGGCTATTTTATAATTTCCCAAGGGTTGCTGTTATAGGTAGATTTAACTGTAATACAACAGCGAGCTGTACATTTTCTCAAGGAGAACTGTTATATGGAGTTCGCATTATTATACTACCGCCAGATGTATACCTCCTTAAGGATTGCTGTTACAGGGAGGTGACATTATAATACTACCGCCAGATGTATACCGTCCCAAGGGTTGCTATTATAGGGAAGTTACATTGTAATACTACCGCCAGATGTGTAACATCCCAAGAATAACTGTTATAGGGACGTTGCATTGTAATACTATTGTCAGACGTATACCTTTCCAACGGTTGTTATTATCGGAAAGTTGCATTGTAATACTACCGCTAGATATTTCCTTCCAAAGGATAACTGTTAAAGGGAGGTTGCATTGCAAAACTACCGCCAGATGTTTAACTTTCCAAGCGGTTCTGTTATAGGGGGGGGGGGTGGCATTATAACACTACCACCAGATTTTTCCTTCCAAAAGATTATTTGTTACAGGGAGGTGGCATTGTAATTCTACCGCCAGATAAATACTTTTGCAATGATAACTGTTATAGGGAGGTTACCGTATCATTATATATATACGTATAAATGTATACCTTTGCAAGGTTTGTTGTTATAGAGAGGTTGCATTGTCATACTGCCGCCAGGTGTATAATTTCACAAGTGCTGCTGTAATAGGAAGGTTACATTCTAATACTACCGCCAGATGTATAACTTCCCAAGGTTTACTGTTATAGGAAGTTTGCACTGTCATACTATCACCAGATGTACGTCTTCCCCAGGGTTGCTGTTATAGAAAGATTGCACTGTAATATTACGACCAGACGTATACCTTTCCAAGGGTTGCTGTTTTTGGGCGGATTAATTGAAATTCTACAATCCGACATATACCTTCCAAAGGATTGCTGTTAAAACGAGATTGTATTTTAATACCACCGTTGGATGTATACCTTCCCAATGGTTGCTGTTATAGGACGGCTGCATCGTAGTACTTCCGTCAGATGTATACCTTCTAAAGGGTTGCTGTATAGAAAGATAATAGCAGCCCTGGTGAAGAGATACATCTGGTGGTAATATGACATTACAACCTCCCTATAACACCAACCGTTGGTAAGGTATACATCCGGCAGTAGTTTTACGATGCAATTTCTCTATAACAGCAAGTAGTTGCGGCCACGGTACCTAAGCCATAATCCAAACTCATAAATCCGTAAACAAATGACGAATCAGAATGTTCAGACCAACAGACATGGACCCCAGAATAAAGGGTGTAATCAGGCGTCCGCGGAAATAAGCATTACTTGTTAAGCAGGCGAAGCAAGTTTCGCCCACCATGTCCATAAGCCTGAACGAAGGAAATATCGGTAGATATCGGGATTTGGGAAGACTACTTATGGCGCGTCATTGGCAAAAACATCAGCAACCATTGCAAGACATTACATGTGACAGTAGCATTACAATGCAACCTCCATATAACAGTACCTTTGGGAAGATAGTAATCTGAAAATACTATTATACTACCGCCAGGCGTATGCCTTTCCGATCGGTTGTTGTTATATGGAGGTTGCATTGTTATACTACCACCAGTTATTTCCTTCCCGAGGATTACTGTTATAGGGAGGTTGCATCATAATACTACCACCAGATGTATACCTTCCCACGGGTTGCTATCATAAGGAGGATGGAATGTAATACAACCGCCAGATGTATACGTTCCCAAGGTTTGCTGTTTTAGGGCGGTTGAAGTGTGATTCTACAGACATACATTAACATTCCCATGGATTGCTATTTTAGGGCGATTGCTTTGCAATACCATCGGCAGCTGTATACCTTGCAAATGGTCGCTGTTATATGGAGGTTTCATTTTTATGCTTCCGCCAGACGCATACCTTCCCAAGGGTAGTTGTTATAGGGAGGTCACAACAGCAACACTGGGGAAGAGATACTTCTAGCGATAGTATTAAAATGCAATATTTCTATAACAGCAACCTTTGCAAGCCATTACATCTGACAGAACCATTATCACCGACATATAACAATAATCCTTGTGAAGGTATACATCTGGCGTAATTATTACAATGCCACCACCCTATAACGGCAACCTTTCGGAAGGTATATAATACTACCGCCAGATGTATACCTTTCCAAAGGTTGTTGTTATATGGAGATTGCATTATAATACTACCGCCAGATATTTCCTTCCAAAGGGTTTCTGTTATAAGGAGGTTGCATCCTAGTACTATCGACATTATGTATACCTTCCCATCGGTTGCCTCTTCAGAGAGGTGACATTGTAATACTACCGCCAGATGTATACTTCCTAAGGGTTGCTGTGAATGGGAGATTGCAGTTTAAGACTGCCGCCAAATGTATCCCTTCCCAAGGCTTGCTGTTATAAGGAGGTTGCATTCTCATTGTACCGCCAGATGTATACATTCCCAAAGGTTACTGATATAAAAAGGTTGCATTGCAATACTACCGCCAGATGTATACCTTTACATAGGTGCTGTTATATGACGGTAAAACTGTAATACTACCGCCAGATGTATAACTTCTCAATGGTTGCTATTATAGGGAAAATGCATTGCCATATTACCGCTAGATGTATCCTTCCCAAGGATTGCTGTTACAGGGAGGTTACATTGTATAACTCCAGACAGATGTATACCTTCTCGGGGGTTGTTGTTATAGGGAGGCGTCATTTTAGTACCACCACTAGACGTATACCTCTCCAAGGGTTGCTGTTATACGAAGGCTGCATTGTAACACTACCGCCAGATATATACCTTCCCATGGGTTACTGTTATAGGGAGGTTGCATTGTAATACTACAGCCAGACGTATACTTTCCCAAGGGTGGCATTATAATACTACCGCCAGATGCATACCTTATCAATGGTTTCTGTTGTAGGGAGATTACAATGCAATACCACCACCAGATGTACACATTCCCAAGGGTTGTTATAGGGAGGTGCCATTATAATATCACCGCCAGATGTATACATTCCCAATGGTTGTTATAGGGAGGTGCCATTATAATACCACCGCCAGATGTATACATTCCCAAGGGTTGTTATAGGGAGGTGCCATTATAATACCACCGCCAGATGTATACATTCCCAATGGTTTCTGTTGTATGGAGATTAAATTGTAATATTATCTACAGAGGTATACTTTTTCAAGGTTTGCTGTTACAGAGGCTGTTAAGTTCAAACTTTTCAGTAGTTATTAGTCGTTCACTACTAATATTTTTCCGTTATGCACGATAATTCAGATTGGGATCATTGTATATACTTATAGTATTTTCTTATTGACGCAAAGGAGACATCCTTAGTTTTTAAATGTTTAAAAATAATTTCAGAATGATGAAACGGTAACCTAAATGGTCACCGATTAATATTTTTATGTTAGATTGTTAGTTCTATTATACCTCTGATATGCTATTTGAGATCTTATATGCATAGGCTACTTGTAGAGTGCACTGTACCCTGCCGCATGTGTATGTTTATTTATTTATGCTTTAAAACCTTGTGTAAAAATTTCATTTAAAAATCACGAAAACAAGCCTATATACTTTTGATCCCCTTAAACCCCTCTTTTATGCAGTAAAACGTGGGTTTACAAGAGTATATATCATTTTTCTTATTTCTGCTAAAAACATAGATTTGTAGGTATTCATTAGAACCGCCTCGCCGAGGCTGTTCTAACAAGTACCCACATCCTATGTTGTGAGCAGAAATATGTAAAATATCAGAATTTTTTATCTGAAAAATTCAGTTTTGAGAGGTGAAATTTTCTATATATTTGAATAGGCGTGTTTCGTAATGGGTTTGTTTTCTGATGTTGCGGCTTACATACTTCATATGAAAGAACCGTAAAGGCAACCATCGAAGACCTAAGTGTACAAAGTTCTCAATATTTGCTACCTGTCTACGAGGGTCAGTCAGAAAGTTCTGATAATGGTCTCATAACATTTTTGTCTATTATCCTACTATCATGAAACTTCACACACTGGGGCTTTTACACTTCACAAATCAAATTACGTCAAAACCACGCGCATACGCCTTATAACGTCACGTCATTTGCACGTTCCTTGAATATTTAAGAGGGAAATCGGGCAAAGAAATTCATGAAAATTTATGTGAAGCTTTTGAAAATAATGCACTGTCTTTTGAAACAGTCTACAGGTGGTTAGCACGTTTCTCGGCGGGGAAAACTGACATTTCGGATGAAGCTCGCAGTGGTAGGCCTCATGAGATTACAGATCCTTATCACATCGAAAAAATGAAGGAAGTCCTTTATGAAGACAAAAGGTTGACATGTGATGAAGTAGCGGAAAGTATCGGGATAAGTCACGGGTCGGCTCATGAAATTATAACACTGCATTTAAAAATGAGACGGATTGCCGCAAGGTGGTGCCGCACTTCCTGACGCGTGACAAATGCAAGAAAGGGTACGGCTTGCAGAAAAATATAAATCGGCATGAAAAAGAAGGAAAAACAGGTTTCAATCACGTTGTGGCTATAGATGAGACATGATTGCGTAGTTATGAGCCGGAGTTAAAGTGTCAATTTACTGAATGGCATTCTCGAACCTCACCAAGGCCTGCAAAGTTTCGTAGAAAACAAGGAAATTTAGAGCAACTAGCAAAGTTTGCATATGACAATAGCGGTTTACTCACGACAGATTGTGTTTCCGTTGGAGAAACTGTTAATGGAGAGCATTATTCAAACTTTCTGAGAAAAAAATTGCGACCAGCTATGCGTAAGAAACGTCCAGCGCTATTAAAAGCCGGACCGATACTGCTGCACGACAACGTTACGCCACATAAATCATGGAATGTGACGTCAGTAATCGACGAATATAAGTGGGAAACTTTGAAACACCCTGCTTATTCTCCGGATTTGAGTCCTTGTGATTTCGATCTCTTCCCAGAATTAAAAAAGCCGTCAAGAGGAATAAGATTTGAAGACTTAGTTAGATGAGCTCAGTTGCCGTGGCCGGGGAGGTTCGACGTTTCTTCTCTGCTTGCAAAGCAACCGGAATTGGATACTTACCGAATCGATGGAACGCAGTCATCGAACACGGGGGGCGGGGGGGGGGTGGGGTTGGGGGGATTACTTCGAAGGATTCTAGCTACGGTAGGTCTCTACAATTTATTGTTTTCTTGTACCAAGACCATTGTCAGAACTTTCTGACTGACCCTCGTATATTTTACAGTTCACTTCCATACTCTGACTGTCACAAATCACTTTCCATAATTTTCAAAAATAATAGTAATAATATGCTTTATAGTGCTTTTGTTTGATTTGGAGTTTACCGGCGCAATCAACACTGTAATACCCTGTAGCATGTCGATGTTGAGCCAGTTATTTTCGTATAATTTTCATGGGTGTTTGTTGTGCCATTATTTGTTCCTCATCTCACCTTACTTTGGTGCCTCGGGAAGGCTAGGCTTCTTGTTTGTTGCATTTCCTAAGTATTTTCACTTAAATGTTTGCGACCACTGGATCTACGCTATGGAGCTCGGACTCTTTTGGAGATAGTATCTCACCTAATCTTCGTTTCTTACAAATGTATCCTAACTCCGTGCCACACTCTTTGTCATTCCACTTTCCGTATTTTTTATCTCCTGTATAAACATGTACACAGTTTTCGCCTCCTCTGTTGTTTGGTTCATCTGCAAAAGAATGTTCTAGTAGGTTGTTTGAAAACCAGAATATGTTGATGAATATTTTTATTATTATTTTTCCCGATTTCAGAAAATTATCTATTTGCAGACTGAGAGAATGCTTATCCATTCCCTTGAATAGGGCTTCAGGCAGAATGATGTCATTATGTTATTTTGTGTATTTAAATTAAATAACAATATTACATTTAAGTGCACAAAAAACAAAAAACATACACGATATGTCTTTTGCTTGGCCCGCCGTGGTTCAACTATTGGTTTTCATTTACTCTGGCATACAGTAGAATTAGCCATGAGTACTCGTCTTTGTTTATTATAGTGATTAATTTGATTTTTATGTTTTCGCGTTGATGCATTGACTGAGTTGGGAGCCTTTATGCGAACCGAACTTTTATGTATTTCTGTATTAAGAGTAGCATCGGGACCCAGGGTGAAGTTAGCTACCTGTAAAAGTGCTTTTTTCTGTCATATTTTGGTATATATTTAACTTAGGTTTTTTGCCTAATTATTACGTTGTATAGAGTTTATTTCAAATTCAAGTTCAAACAATAATACAAATGTCATTCATACTAATATTAGGATAAGAAAGAAAGACATTTATTGAGTTATTCTTTTTAGTAATATTCGCAACTTCATATGTTTAAAGAAAATTTTCTTCACGGGCTGTATTAAATGCTATGAAAAATAGCTTCTCCAATGTAAATGATATCTAACATACGTAAAGCTCTTCATATCTACCTGACATTAACACCATTTCCAGAAGGTATGAACCCAAAATTACAAAATATAAATTGAGTTACTCAGGAAAGTCCAGCCTTCTCGAGACACCTTAAGCCAAATAGTTTACAGTCATGACAGCCAAGCGGATCCTTGGTAAAATGGAAACAGACCAAAACTTTAATAAATATAAGGAGCACCAATACAAAAATATATATTATAAAGGAATAACTAAGACAACTATGTAGGCAAATGACCGACAGACAGACATTGAGTCAGAAAAATAGTGCTAATGACTGAAAGAGATAGGCAGCCTGACAAAGACAGAGAATAAGGGTGACAATAACTGAAAGAGAGAGAGGGAGAGAGAGAGAGAGAATGAGAGAGAGAGAAAGATGAAACATGTCAAACAGTTCAAACTACAGTGTTGCATATGAAGAGACTCAATCAAACCGAGTCTCCGATTTTCATGCTTCTTTGTGTATTCTTTGTTTCCAAAGGCTATCCTTTTTGACTTTTATTTTACTCTACTGTAGCTGGTGTTGTGCCGTGTGGCAGCCGTAAAAAGTATCCCTGTACATCATCACAGTGCAGGTTTTATTTCCTTTGGGATCATTGAGCCCATTCTGGTTATTTAGAGAATCGAATACCGGTTAAGCCGGCGCGACGGGGGGCGGCGGGGGGGGGGGTGCGTATGCAGTTTCTAGGTTGGGCCCCAATAATAATAATAATTAAAAAAAAAAAAGAATTACCCGGAAAGTACCACAATTTGTTATAGTAAGAATCTGAAGAACAATCTTTGCTGCACATGAAACCACTGTATAGCAAACTTTTCCGAATTGCACAACGTCGCAAAAGCTGATCAAGTACGGTAACCCATACTTTACATATGCTTAGACGCGTTTCAAACGTGCTCTATTATCTTGCTAATGCGTGACTCTGCTCAAACCAAAACAACTTTTGATAAGATTTATGTGTTCTGTGCATCCTGTATCTACATTCATTGTATCTTTAAGGCACAGTGCTTTAAAGCCACCCCCACCCCACTTCCCCGGTGGTTTACTCTACTGACCGTTCTTAGTTGCTTTGTGGTTTATTCTACGAGGTGATTTATTTTATGTCTGTCTTACCTTGTATTATTTTGTTCTTGTTTTTTTTTTTTTTTTTTGCTTTATTTATTTTATTTTTTTTTTTTCTTTTGCTGTTGTCGTTTTTCAGTCATTTTAGCATTGCGATTACCTCGCTTGGGGAAGAGAGAGCTAATCTTTTGTGTTTGTTCGATTTGTGCTTGTTTGGTTTTGTCGGTTTCGTCTTCCTCTTGGTATCTGGGAAGGGCTGCGGTTCGTGATTGTGGCACTCCCTGGACTTTTCTCTTACCTTTTTTACGTACTAAAGCTAGACACAAATTATGTTGTGTACCCTTAATAAGTACATGAAAAATTGTATTTCATTTCCTCCTTTGTCTGCATGAGCTGACAAGGGCCAACGTTTTCCTCACATATGAGTGCAAAAACGTCCAAAGAACACATTCGCGCTGAAAATGACGCGAATATTAATCCAATATGGCTGCCATCGCTTTAAATAACGAAAATCTATATTCGGAGGCTATTCTATAAATTTTCAGAAGGTCGCCTTAAAAATATTCGCATGCAGTACCATGTCCGTATTTCCTTTTCCTGCTTTTTTTTTTGTTTTTTTTTTTTTTGTTTTTTGGGTTGTTTTTTTTTCTAAATTTCCGTACAACTTTTGAAATGTTCTCTTTGGCGCTGAAAATTATGTAGAAGCTGTAATAAATGAAGACGTTTTCAAAAGTGCGTGGAAGCAACTGTTACAGAAATGATGTTCATGCTTCGTGACTTTCTTCTGAAAAAAAAGCCGGTTTAGATTTTTTTTATAATTATTTACATTTGTATCTGTAGCATATAATTTATGCATTTTCACTGCTAAGATACGCTTTGTTTTGGGAGTCAGTGAAGCGTAAACCAAACAAAAGACGTCTGAATGTTAAATTTGGTGTTTTATATGATGTATAGCTTCCACTTGCAAAACACATACAAGGGCTTCCCAGTTAGCCATTCCCAGAGGGAGTGCAAGTAATTTGATATGACCAACTGCATATCAATACACATATTAATGAAATCTCTCTTTCAGGCTGAACGTATAGATAATAATAAACTGATATTCACAAATGTTAAAATTCTTAAAACTGAAATCAAACAAATTCTTAATAAAATATTTTGCAGTTACATTAGTTTAAGTAATTTCTATTTTACCGAAAGTGATTAGAACTTTAATTACCCTGGTGATATTTCTTTGTTTGTGTAGTATCTAGAAAGGTCATATGTAACGAGTTTTTACAAGTTTTAATTATGAATTATATTTTCCAAAGCTATAATAGCTTCATAAAACATTAAAAATAAAAATAAAAATGACGACAGCTGTATACATTCCCAATGGTTTCTGTTGTATGGAGGTTAAATAGGGGGAATATCTGTTGCAGAATTCTTTTGCAAACAATAATCACCTCTTCATAACACCATACAGAACTCAAAACATTTGTGGAAAGATAGTTTGTTACAAGAGAAACTGCATTCACCACCTAATGATGGCTCATGAAGGAATCGAAATAGCTGTTGCAAAACGTTACAACACGTTTTACAGAGTTAGTCATACCCGTGCCTTGTATTAGATGAGTAACATTTGGTTCAAAAGAGGCCCTTGACGAAGTATGTCAGAATACTTGTCGTGACATAAATCTGGGGGTGCCTATGTTCATTAGTGCATTCTAACTCAATGACTGAGATATTGACGTTTTGTCTTGACAAATTATTTTGCAGATTTCTGTCTGCCAGCAAATATTGAATAAGTTAAGAAGTAAACAATAGGTTTTGCAGAAAACTGACATAATGTTATTGAAATGACAGAAAACAAGGCTTACTTAGACAGTCTTGAATCTTTAAAAATACTAACTAGAAAATTGTCCATGGAACACGCATGCCTCCGCCTGGTACCCTTTGTATCATACAATACTTAAATTATAGACAAAGAGTGATGATCCAGAGAGATAATGCAAACAACATAATAGAGACCTTGTAAGTAAGACATTTGAATTCATCACTTATGTTCGAAAGGGATGGAAAAATCTCAACCTCAGGGTCCAACATTCCAGTGGACAAGGAGGCTGTGTAGTTTCATTAATATATTCCATATGGTTTAGGAGCTATGTGCCGGACACAAAGAAAGCATTACATTCCATGGATTTTAGGCAAGGGAATTAATTCAAAACCTGAATTAGCCAGAGTTGTCTACCTTCTTCCATGTACAACATTTTGATATGCTTAAGCCATTTGTGGAGTTTAATGAATACATTCCGTAAAGTTTAGGAGTTATAAGAAAGATAATACATGGATTTTAGGCAAGGGGAGTTAGTTAAAAAAACAGTTTGCCAGAGTTGTCTTCCTTGTTTGCGACACCTTGTCCCAATATGATTAAGCCATCTGTGATGTTTCATAAATATATTCCATACGGTTTAGGAGTTATGGTCCGGACACATTTTTTCACGCACGTACGCACGTACGCACAGAAGTACGGACAGGCGTAAAGAGTTATGGCCCAGAAACTGAAAAAAAAAAACAACAAAAAAAAACAAAAGAATTAGCCAGAGTTGACTTCCTTGTTCGCGACACATCGTTTTGATATGCTGTGCAGTTTCATGAATATATTCCATACGATTTAGGAGTTATGAGTCGGACAGGAATATACGGACGGACAGGTGTAAAACTTAATGCTCTTCCACCATTCATCGGACCGCGGGGGCATAATAAAATGTAATCACCTCCCAGTAAATCACTCTTGTTTACCTCTTTAGAGGTTTGGACACTTACTGTATACTTGTTTGACTTAATTACACATGTTACAAAATGTTTTTGTTACTTTTATGATATTCACGGCATAACAGCTTCCTATATAAACCGCGCGTTTTTCACAATTCGAAATCCATAACGAGTTGCTATACAGTGGTTTCATAGTAGACGATATTCGAACATTCCATATGTAAAAATTCAATTGTGGTACTTTCCGGGTAAAAATGACTTTTTTCAAGATACGCATATATGGAATACAGACTACTAGCAAAAATAGTGCTCAATCAAACCGAGTCTCCGATTTTCGTGCTATTTGTGTGTTCTTTGTTTCCAAAGGCAATCCTTTTTTACTTTTGATTTACCACATGACCATGCCAGTATCAACACCATTTTTGCCTTTTAAATTTCATTTTATTTTATACCCAGGAAAACAATTAAAGAATATTAAAACGTAACAGTATTTATATCAATTAATAACGTGTATACCAGTTAAAATGTTAAAACACACTTTCTTTGCTTACATGCATGAAACACAGGTTATATCAACATTTCAAGGTCTGTAACAATATTTTGATGCCCACTTTTCTGCTCCTTGTCAAGGATTAGCTGCGAAACATACAAGGTAATGAGTAGGGGTAGTCCTCTGTGTACACATTTGTAACATGGGTTGGAACACATTGTGCTACTGCCAGTTTGATCACATATGTGCCGAACAATGGTATAAGTGATGGCTTCATAAAAGCAGTATTCATAACAATATTAGGCTTTGTGGATTTGGTGTTATCCTTTAAACTAATTTAATCGCCGTTTTGCTGATACAAAATGCAAAAGGTGTGGATCAAAGTCGTGACCCAGAAATCAAAGACAATACCAATATGTAATCATGGTCAATATGTTTTCTATTTCCGCAAGACGAATAAATGGAACGCAATTTGCATGAAACCATTATTTAAGGATAAGTACAGTATTCATAGTAATACTACAAAACTGCCAACCCGTATTTGGGACTTTTGCTTAAATTTCCAGTTGCAGCTGGGAAACACGCAGTATGTGGTTGAAATGATACACAAGTACCACAGAATGTGATTGCTAGTTGCTCTCAAATAATGTGATCAAATGGCTCCCACTAAGTCGCACATGGCTGAATCAAATCAACGCACTCCTATTGAACTGTCTCATGTTGGCATGGTCATTTAACCAGTCCTGTGGCATTCATACAGATTAATAGCAATCGAATCATTGGTTCCATGCATACCGATTGCAATATGGTCGTCAACACTGCTTTTAAGGAGCTGCGTTTTTACCATAGGTCGACAATAGTAAGTAAGTAAGTAATACTTTATCAAAATTTTACATGCCTTTAAAACATAGTAGCTCGTAAATCATATAGTTAAAACAGTTCAAAACAGTACATAATATTAAGACACTCAAATTGGGTTGCCAGCTTACACATTAATTATTAACATTATATTAACGTTAGAAATCCATGAGATTATTTCCTATTCCTCCTATTTCGTAGAAAGACATAAATAATATAATTTTACCTCGGTACCAGTTCGAGTATCCAAATGGTGATCCATCAACCCACTGGAAGGTTGCAATATTTAGACTATTTAGTCCTATCCACGCGTCATGAGATATGTTACCAAATACAGTCTCTGTAAAGATGTAAGTGAGTACTCATTGTGAAGTGCATTTGGTGAACATTTCCCTTTCAGCACTCTAAAAACAAACAGAACCTTAAAATCATCAGTAGAATCTTAAAATCAATTGATATTTCTGGTGGATTACATTCGATGCATGCATCTCGTATGATCCCGTGATCTGGCAATATCCACTTGTGGTGGCATAGCACGTCAGATCACGTGACTGTAGTAATACGGTGCAATCACGTCACTAATTAAAATTGACGATAATTGCATTAAAGAAAGTATATACAAAACATATATAATGTATTAACCAATTGAAATGGTAATTGCAAACCCCTAAAACGGTATCTGGCAAAAAGTGCAGGTCCAGTTCAGACGCATCTGATAAGGGTCTACACTGTTTACCTTAAATACAGGAATATCTGTAAAACATAGTGATAATGAAAACTAATCAGACACCCTGCTGTTGGAAATAGACCGGTCCAAGGCGTTGTGGTAGAGGTCCACGAGGTAATTGGCTAACTTGCAATATGGACAATGAAAAAAGTCCACCAGTATATAAGCTACATCATAACAAACTTCTTTGGGCACACGCATCTGTCAAAACCAGAATGTGCCAGAGTTCGCGCTAATTAAGAATGTCTCGGACGTGCACATGTTCTAAGAAGGTTGTCTATTTGTTTAGTCTGGTACTGTGTGGGATGGGCAGGGGCTACATTTTAACATCTACAAGACTCCAAACATTTATGGGTGAACAGTGCACGTTTTTATATCGGTGTGAGCAAGCACAGTCCATGTATGCTCCAAAGACAGTTTTGCTACCTGGGCCCACTTGTTCAAAACTAACGATGTCGTTAGTTAACGTATCGTTAATACTGTAATCATTAAATATGGTATATAGACATATTTTTGCTGAAAAAATGTGAGTAGCTTTTGCATATGCAAAATCTACCCACATTTTTTTACAGCAAAAATTCCTGTGAATTAGATACTGCACTTACTAGAACAGTTAACATTTTTTACCACTAACGACCTCGTTAACTAACGATGTTTTAAACACCTGGGCCCAGATATATATGGTTTGCAAAACTGTTCGGTCAGAGTTCTCCATTTACCATTTATGAACGCTTGTTCAAGGTCGGTGTTGATACTTGCCAAATACGAACCATTACCCAGACTTTCACAGCGAGTTCTCGCAACAAACCACGTGGCAATATTGTCAGAGAAATAGTAACAGTAATCACCCGTATTATCATCAACCCACGGTAGGTCACACTGGCTGCTGCAAAATACTACAAACAAAAGAATGTCATAATAAATAGTGGCGTAGCCAAAACGAAATAATTTTACGCACATCCTGGGAAAAATAAGGGCTTCGTCTGAAAAAAAAAGAAGAAAAGACATTAAGTGATGTTACTTTATTGTAAATATTACTTTATGCATGTTAATCTCGTTACTTACATGTGTGAAGTGTAATGTGCTTAAAGAGCGCTACGACTATGATGAATATTAACCCACCGAAGACTGGAGACCCCTAAACGAGTAACTGGCAAACAGTGCAGACCCAGATCAGACGCCGCTGATCAGGGTCTCCACTGTTTGCAACTAGTTCAACCATTTTTCTTTAGGAATATCTATATAATATAGCTTGACATACCTAAGATCGGAAATGGACTCTTCCAATTTATAGTATGTGAGAATTTATTCAGTCTTAAATGGGTTAAAGGAAAAAAAATACTACATGTTAGTCAACGCATTAGGTCATGTCTTGCTGGTCAGCTTACCTAACAACATTTTACTAGGCAAGCTCAGTAAGTTAAGTCAGCTACGCGTTTGACCAGTCTTTGTGCATATTCTTTAGCCAGAAACTGAAAACAGTCCGTCTTGTATTACCTGAACGGAGAGAATATATACATATAGTAATAATTAATAATAATTGATAATTAATTTCCATGAACATTCACAATCGCATCCAGTTCTATTAACTTCTGGTTGCATACGGTTTCTGGTAAAAACAATTCCTTGATATCTAGTCCAAATTTAGAGCAATTCAGTGTATAATTGGCTGAATTTTGTTAAAACAGCAAGGTCTAGATCAAAACAATAATTTTGTTAGTAATGAAATATCTCGTAACGTATAAAGCGGCGATTGGCTATCAAACAAACAAAAACAAATATCCTCTTCAACTGGTAAAATACAGAAAATGGACATGAGTTGACCGAACTAAGTCTGGTGTGCCTCGGATTGATTGACAACCAATTATAATACGCCTATGTGACACAGATTGATCGGTAAATAAATATTAAGCCTGTATAAACAACATTATTATTATTATTATTGCTGTTGCTGCAGTTGTTAGTATTTTTGCGTCTGTTTTATAGAAGTCGTGGCCGCGGTGTACTTAGTGCTCACGGGGGTGCTCGCACGGGGTGGGGGGAGAGGATGTGGAAATTTGGAGCAACCGAGAAATTGGGAATAACATGTCGAAATATATCTTGCGGTTTGATGAAGGGAATTAAGTGTGTCATGTCTATAAAATAAGCCAAATCCTTGCTTGCAGTTATTTCCCCATTGACCACCGTAAGATTATTGATAAGATTACCTTCATTAGACGCCTTTACCTATATTTTTTCTCGAGGCCAGTACAGTCTGTTCCATCTAAATGCGCTCGTGATAAAGATAAATCGTCTATTTGCCAAGAACGAACGAACGACAAGGGAGGGAGGAAGGAAGCAAAGGAGGATGGATGGATTTTTCTAACGCGGACGTACAGGCGTTGATCAACAGAATCTTTTGTGTAGAAAATGTCATATTACTGTCTAAAACATTTGTCGGAATGAAAGTGTGAAGACAGCGTTGTTATAGTTTTGCAGGTTCTATGATGACCTGGATTCTATAATTTCTGCTATACCCAGGACAGACAAACTCATCCTCCTGGGAGACTTCAATGCTAGTGGGCACAGACCACCCAACCAGGGAAGGAATGATTGGGACTGAAGGAATAGGAAAGTGCAACAGCAATGGCCTCCTCCTTTTGAAGAAGTGTGCAGAGCATGAACTGCTGATAACTAACACAGTCTTCCGTCTGCCAACTCGCAACAAGACATCATGGATGCATCCTCGCTCCAAACACTGGCATCTCATTTATTATGTCATAGTACGAAGGAAGGACAGGAAGGATGTCAGAGTGACAAATAAACGTCAAACATATTGCCTTTGGAAACAAAGAACACACCACAGATCAGAAAATGGGAGTCTCAAGACTGTGTGTGGTGCAGACTGCTGGGCAGATCACAGGCTTGTTACCAAACTGAACTTGCGCATTTAGCCTGCATGGCGAGCACAAGGCAAGAAAGTGCCTAAGAGACTGGATGTCTCCAAGTTGAAAGAAGATAGCAAGAGGCAAGCCTTCATCAATGATATCTGCAGCCAGTTAGATGCAATGGAACTCCGTTCAGATGATCCAGAAGAGAACTAGACAGTCTTCAGAGACACCGTCCACTCTTTAGCAATTGACTCCCTAGGACCAGTATCTCGCAAATACCAAGACTGGTTTGACGAGAATGACGAAGAAATCCAGGGACTCCTTGAAGAGAAACACCAAAAACACAAGGCATACCTTAGTGATACCAGCTCAGTATCCAATAAGGCGGCATATTCAAATATATGCAAAACAATCCAGACTAGGCTCAGAGATATGCAAGACTCCTGGTTGAGCAGTAAGGCTGATGAAATCTAGTCCTTTGCAGATAGAAAGGATATAAAAAAAGTTCTTTGATGCACTAAAGACAGCTTATAGTCCCCAGAGTTCAGAAACCACCCCTCTTCTCAGTGCAGATAGAACTAGTCTTCTGACTGACAAAGAGGCTGTCTTGAAAAGATGGGCTGAGCTCTTTGTAAGTGTTCTTAATCGGCCATCATCTATCAATGATGACGCTATCAACAGACTACCACAGGTGGAATGTAATCTGCTGCTTGACGAGTTCCCAACCGTCGCTGAAACTAGGAAAACAATAAAACTTCTGTCATCTGGCAAGGCTCCAGGATCAGATGCAATACCTGCTGAGATCTACAAAGCAGGAGGAACTCCAGTTGCAAAGAAGATGACAGTCATTTCACATTATGTGGAGAAAAGAAACAATCCGTCAAGAATTCAAGGATGCGTCAATTATCCACCTATTCAAACGGAAAGGGAATCCTCAATTGTATGATAATCATCATGGCGTCTGTTTTTGTCAATAGCTGGGAAGGTCTTTGCAAGAGTTCTACTTCACCAACTGAATGAACACCTTGTACAGTCAGGGCTTCTACCAGAAAGCCTGTGTGGATTCAGAAAAGACATAGGAACAATTGACATGATCTTTACAGCAAGACAGCTTCAAGAGAAATGCGAGAAACAGAACATGAACCTCTACATGACCTTTGTTGACCTTATCAAAGCAGTCCAGTTTATACTGAAAGCAGTCCAGATATACTAAAAGCAATCGTGAGGGTCTTTGGAAAATTATGGCGAAGTTTTTGTATGTCTGACCAAGTTCATAGCGATGGCGAGGCAGTTCCGCGATGGTATGCTTGCACGGGTCCAAAATGATGGAGAGTTTTCTGATCCATTCCCGTGACAAATGGTGCCAAGCAAGGCTGTGTACCAGCCCAAACTCTATTCAGCATGATGTTCTCTGCCATGCTTTCAGCTGCTTTTCAGGATGGTGACAATGGTATACCTATTAGGTATCGCTTTGATGGAAAGCTTTTCAACCTAAGAAGGTTGCAAGCCAAATCCAAGGTGCAGACAGAGATGTTAGACGAGTTCCTTTTTGGTGATGACATGGCAAAGGGTGCTCCAACAGAAAGGAAGATGCAAAAAGGTGTAGATCAAGTATCTGACTCCTGTGACAGCTATGGCCTCACAATCAGCATCAAAAAGACCGAGGTGGTTTATCATTCAGCACCTGGCAAGCCTTACAAGGAGCCCATCATTCCAGTGAAAGGTCAAAGATTACAAGTTCACCTACCTTGGAAGCACATTGTCAAGAGTCGTGCACATTGATGATGAAGTCAATGTCAGGATTGCCAAAGTAGCTTTTGGCCGACTACGTGGTAGTGGTTTGGGATCGAAGTGGAATCAGGTTTGATACAAAGCTAAATGTCTACAAAGCTGTGGTGCTGCCAACACTATTGTATGCATGCAAAACGTGGACAGTTTACCAACGGCATGCCAAAAGACTGAATCACTTCCATACAAGCTGCCTTAGAAAACTTTTAAAGATTAAGTGGCAAGACAGGATTCCAGACACAGAAGTCCTGAAAAGGGCAGGGATGTACATACTCCTCTGAATCTGGCACAGTTAAGATGGACAGGCCATGTTACCAGGATGCCTGAGGAACGTTTACCAAAGAAAATCCTCTATGGAGAACTAGAAATAGGAAAACGCTCCCATAGTGGTCAGAAGAAGCGATACAAAGACACCCTCAAAGCCTCCCTCAAGGATTTCAACATACCAACAGAGTCATGGGAACGAATCGCACAAGACGAAGCAAAGTGGCGAGGCCTGATCAGAAGAGGTGCTAGTGAATATGAGGCAAAAAAGAATCAGCGAAGCCGAGCAGAAACGTGCACAGCGCAAAGCCAGAGCTAAGGCATCACCAACAGAGCTGTCTTGCTCTGACCTCTGTTGTTCCATCTGCAACAGACAGTTTAGAGCTAGAATTGGTCTAACCAGCCATCTTAGAACACACAAACAGTAGCATTTCTCGCATGTGATTCAGATTGGTCATCGTCAGTAATGACAGACGAACTATTATATCACTAAAAATATATGTGATGAATTGCTATGAATTTTGGGCCGGTGGCCTTCCATTACGAAATAAACTAATGTTATGTTATGTTATAGAGTTCATTGTTTGTATGTAAACGGAGTAACAAAACTACTCTATCTCAAATGTTAATGTTGTTATTTTATACATGTGTAACAGTTACTTATTTATTTATTTATTTAAAAGATAACGGCTTCACAGTGTGTTTCACAGAGGCATTTTGGTATACATGTATGAACTAATATTATCTGAGCCGCGACATGGAAAAAATGTTTCTTCGAGGTAGATAGGAGCGGTAAAGGTCCAGCTCGGGCGAGGGGGATGAGTAGTCTGAGCAAGGGCTTTGCGGCGCTTTTTTTTGTGTCCTGACTGCATGGATGCGCAGACTGGTCTGGGCCTTCGCTTTTCGCATATGTCCGAGGGAGTGTTTTTGCATGGTGCGGCCCATATACGAGTCGTAAGGTATTTCCCATTAAAATATAGTTCAAAAACAAAATATTTCATGTAGCATGTAGCCGTTTCCTTTTTCTGTCTGTTGTCTTAACCTTTCATTGTTGTCCTAAGTTTATAGACTAGCCGCAATGAAACCCTGTTTAAAATGGCATATACCTTGTAGCTCATATGTAACAACTTTATCTAAGCTCCGAAATAAAAGTTTGTGTGTTTGTTTGTTTTATCAACTTGTTGAAGCATCCAGAAGTAAATGTGGTAAAATCTATTGCTAAGATTTTACAAGAATGTTATGTTACTTAGATGATTTTCTCTACTCATATGCTCCAAACTGTATATAATCATTTTAATGTGACATATATGTTTGTATTTTTTCTATACTGTATATACATGTATGTACATGTTATAATTGCCTTCAACCCAACAGCTGGGTATAATCGTGCAATAAAACATATTCTAGTCTATTCTGTTACTGTGGCATTACTTTAGGAAGGCTTTGAATTGTGTTTTACATTAACTTGATCTTATCTGTAGCTCTGGAGTGGTGCATATTCTGGAGTGGTGCATATTTGGTCTCTTGTAATTCTATATAGAGTGATATGGTTAATTTTAATAATTGCTGTGTATATTGAACTATATATGCTGTTAACCATGTCGAGACTCTAATAAACAAATAATATTGAAACCGGTTAGCTTAGTCTAACACACTGTTTTACATGAAACCGGTTAGCTTATTCTAACACACTGTTTTACATGAAATCGGTTAGCTTATTCTAATACACTGTTTTACATGAAATCGGTTAATGATTCTAATACACTGTTTTACATGAAACCGGTTATCTTATTCTAATACACTGTTTTACATGAAACCGGTCAGCTTATTCTAATATACATAAGTAGTAAGGTTGGCTAAGCAGAGCTGTAAAGATAATCGATTATCAGTCCTGCCATTATGATAGATAATCGATTAGTAATCACTGAAGATCTGATCATAATTTTACCTGTCTGAGCACGACTCTTACCATATGTTTACTTAATGTATGTATTCGGTCAGACAGGCCTGAACAAACAGTGTAGAACCATCAGGGTCTACACTGTTTGCCACTCATCCAGCTGTTTTAGACACAACATTCGGTATTAAATTGTACTTGTTCAAAATTAGATAAAGTATGGTACGGTGTCTGAATACTAAGGGTAAATACGATAAAGTAACAGACACAGAAATCAAAATGATCGATTATGATAATCATTTTTGTGGAATTTGTCGATTAGTTAATCGATTATCCGATTAATTGGAACAGCCTTAATTAGGAGATTCGACATTCTATTCATATTCCAAGGCAAGCTTAGTCAGCTTTGTCCTCTTGTCGGGGTGGTCGTCGATTCCAAATTGCCATAAATATAATAAGACCGTGCTAATATACAAAGCCTTAAACAGTCTCAGCCAGAATATATTTCAGATTAATTGAAACCAGTATCAGAAACACATAATCGGAATTTACGATCCGAAACAGACGACTCCTTGTCAGTTCCTAGATCTAGAATATCTCTCTTTGATGGATCTTTTTCAAGTTCTGCACCAAACTATGGAACTCACTTCCTAAAGAAACAAGAGCATCATCTTCATTCGATTTTTAGCTGCAGTAAAAAGAAATCATTTCCTGCAATTATCATTAGTATTTTATATGTAGCACGCAACTAGGTTTTTCGGCGATAGTTGATACTGAAGTGTCACTGGGTAGCAGGTTTACAAGTCCAACTCACCAATTTCATACACCAACGGCCCCCTAACTGCTTTGGGCAGAGTTTGTTATCTGGAAAGATGAAAACGGTTCACAGGGAAGCTCTGTGTGAGCTCCGTTACCTTCCATTGACCCTTTGGTGTGGGGTATGAGTGATCGAGTGCACCAATTATTGTATCATCCTCCCCTTGTCCTCCAGCTTCTACGACTCAATTTTGTCTTACCTTGTCTACTTTTGTTGATTTATATTTGTACATGGAAGCAAGTCTGAATGATCGTTCTCCTCATACTCGACTCCAAAATTTTGGAACACTTTACAAAATGTATTTTTACTTTGTAAATAATAATTCTGATCTGTGTGCCCACTCGAAGATTCAGGTCAACCTGCACATTCGCACACTCTGATGAAAAGCTTCACTGGGCGAATTCTGGATAGCCAAGGATGCAAAGTTTCTTCATGTGGACAACGAAGACTCTGAGCAGACTCACCGGATACGCAGACTGATTTGAGTCTTCACTGGGTGCATATCTCAAAAGGTACGTTTTCGCACGTTTTTGTACAAATTATCATTTAGTCGCCATTTGACCAGTGGATGTACTGTTTGCAAAGACGACCCTGCCCAAATATTTATGACAGATACGGTGATAAAATTGCAGTCAAACCATTTGTACACTGAATTTTCTACAATTAGATGTTTTTGATTTCGATTTGATTTTTTTCAACAGAAATAACATAATTTCATTTCATTATCTGCTAATCTATTTCCTTTGCATTCTGTATGTACACAGAAAGGTATGTTAGGAACAGACATAATACATAAGTATTGTACAAACTTACATGGTCATTATTGACAATAGGTACTAAATTATCAATTTAAAAAAGAAGGCATATAAGCCACGTCAAGGGAAAAGAGACGTTACAGCATATGTGAACAGTAAATGTTCGGGCGCGTCTGCGTGTTATGAAGTCTCGCGAAAACCTATGCTGTTCGTGCACAAGGTCATGAGATACTTCGATCCAAGAACTGAACATGTGACCTCGCTAAGGAGCTGGGCACGCGCACTGAAAGACTGGTTCGACGGGAAGTCCGAAGAGCATTTTTCACGCGACGTAGTTCTTGTGTCATGTGCTTGGTTTACTATTGTATTGTTACCTCTTGAGTTACAATTCTTTAACCGAATGTGAAAAGGAGACGAGTGTTTTATTTATTTGAGCTGCAACGTCAGAAAAATTACCTTCGGACATGTGCGCATGCGCGCAATCTGATCAGAATCTTCACTGAATGCACTTTGAATAGCTAAGGATGCAAAGTTTCTTCATGCGGACAACGAAGACTCTAATCAGACTGCGCGGAAGCGCAGTCTGATTTGAGTCTTCTTTGTGCGCACATGTCAGAAGGTACATTTCTCACGGTGAGTCTCATTTATTTTTGACAGCGCTAAGGTGGGAAGTGTATTAGTATTGCAACTGTATGTGTGCACCATATTCATACCCTTTCATACCACGCCAAAGACAGATTATTAATATCAGTGATTTACGGCCTTTTCAGGGCCTCGCCAGAAGTATTCGGTGCATGTATAAATAAGAACATAGATACATACATACATACATACATACATACATACATACATACATAGACACACACACACACACACACACACACACACACACACACACAGGTAGATAGCTGGCCTCGTGGCACACTTGGATGCGCGGCCGACTGGTGATCAGGAGGTTGCGAGTTCTACCCTCGCCGGGTCGGCAATATTCTATCATGGCGATTGACCATGAAATACTTTTAACGGTCTTTCTCTGCCTTCAGGACAGTCGTCATTTTCTGGCAAAAGAGTGTGCACAATACTGGTTAACCGCTTGGATCCAGAAAAGTGTACTAAGGTTTACTGACCGCGCTCGACATGACCCAATGGGTCGACTGGGTCGTAAAACCTCAACACAAACAGATAGATAGATAGATAGATAGATAGATAGATAGATAGATAGATAGATAGATAGATAGATAGATAGATAGATAAGCAGCAGACACGCAGATAGATAGATAGATAGATAGATAGATAGATAGATAGATAGATAGACGGACGGACGGACGGACAGTCATAGATAGATAGATAGATAGATAGATAGATAGATAGATAGATAGATAGATAGATAGATAGATGGATGGATGGATGGATGGATGGGCGGACGCAGCAGACACGCAGACAGACACACAGGCAGACACATAGATAGATAGATAGATAGATAGATAGATAGATAGATAGATAGATAGATAGATAGATAGATAGATGGACGAACGGACGGACAGATAGATAGATAGATAGATAGATAGATAGATAGATAGATAGATAGATAGATAGATAGATAGATAGATGGGCGGACGGACGGACGGACGCACGGGCGGGCAGGCCGACCGACCGACCGACCGATCGATCGATCGAGATAGATAGATAGATAGATAGATTACTCACAAATTTTCTGAAAGACTAGTAAGACTGCAACCAGTATCATGTCTAAATAATGACCACGTTTTATATGAAAATATCCTCTGTATTCTAGACGAGCACTGCTAACTTGAAATTACAAGTCTTGTTCGTTTCAGCTTGAAAAGTCAAGAATACATGTATTCCGCTTTCTTTGTACGTTGGAAATAACGCCTAGCTTACTGGGTAAAAAATTCAGCAGACTAAGTTTTGAAATATTTCTTTTTTTTTTTTCTTTTTTTTTCAGAAAACAGTATTTGACAGTTTTTTCAAATTGTATCCTGAGGAGACAATTTGTATGACATGTCTGATCCTATTTAAAATATCATCAATTTGTTTCAATTTGTTTCTGCTATATTTGCCCTGAGCGTGCTAAGCGATAATTGTGGCTGTTAAAATTACTTAAAATTATGCAAGTTCACTAGAGTTTGAAAATAATCAAATGAGAAGGCCTGTCCGAAAATCTTTGAGAAAAATCTTTAAGTCTCATTATAGTTTTTATCTGATTTTACTTGGCTAGGTAATTCATCGATCTTACAGCGAGGAACTTGGAAAAATAACGGTGCGATCTTGATTGAATAATGTAATAAGTTATATCAATATACTCGTATAAGTTCAGGTACATTTCATTCGGTGCGGGTTGCCGAGTGGTTAAACAACGCTCCCAACTTCGGATAAAGACATCACAAAACATTCCTATATAATTTTGATCCCCTTAAACCCCACTTTTATATAGTAAAACTGGGGTTTACAGTGGTATACATTATTTTTCTTATTTTTGCTCAAAAACACAGATTGTGGGTACTCGTTAGAACCGCCTCGCCGAGGCGGTTCTAACGAGTGCCCACAATCTATGTTTTGAGCAGAAATATGAAAAATATCATTTTTTTTTTATCTGAAATTTTTCAGTTTTTGGAGGTGAAATTTTCTATATATTTGAATAGGCGTGTTTTCGTAACGGAGGCCCCGGGTCCAAACCAGGCTGGATGCGGAATTCAGCTCGTGACTGTGCAGAGCTACGTTACACAGAGTCTTCATTATTATTCTTCTATCGTCTCGATATGACTCAAACAATGTTGAAAGGGACCTAAAACACTAAATAATCATCATTATTGCATGTGGTGTGACGTTAATGAATATTCCTATATAATCACCTTATGAAAATGAGCTTCGAAATTGCTTTGCGACACGTTTTCAATATTTAAACATGAAACTTAACAGGTCAGATACCAGGCGCATTTAGATGCAAAATGTTAAAATGTGTTATTTATTTACATATTTAGATTAAACGGCATTAAATCAGTTAATGCGTGTACGTTAACAATCAAAGCACTGACAGCACTGATGGGTCGATTGTCTCTGAGTGTTGGCTGGGAAAATAGTCCTGAACGGGGACTTATTTTATTTAATTTAACCCTTAACTTCCTGTCATTTAAGTAAACAGTGCAGGCATTGATCAGACGCCGCGTTCTGTTGCGCCTGATTTGGGTCTGCACTGTTTACCAGTGTTCCAACACAAAGTTTAGTCCAGGTTTTAAGCTAACACTCTTACACAGCACACTGATGTCACACTTGCAAGAACTAATCCGTACCAGGATTTTGTACAAACACTATTTACGTGGATTAACTTTATTGGTCAGTGATAGTCACATGGACAACAGCAATATAACTCACATTCTTTAGTAATTTTGGTTAATCGAATCAAAACGTTCGGTTTGGGAATAGAGATCGGTTCGAGGATAATAGGTTGTGGATTCATATCGTGAACAATTGGCTGCGCCATCTCACGCGCGGTCTCATTTAATCATTCAATGATAATCATGTGGGCAGCAACCTTAACGCTTAGCACTCTGGGTAAAATTTTCAGCAGACGACATTTGGAACTATTTGTCTTATTTTTCAGAAAACAGGATTTTACATTTCATGCAAATTGTCTCCTAAGAAGACAATTTGCATGAAATTTCAAATCCTGTTTTCTGGGAAAAATAAGAAAAATATCATCAATTTGTCGTTTGCTGAAAATGCCCAGAGAGTGGTAATGGTTAAGGAAATTTCGGTGTATGTATTATTTGGGTCGACCCAAAAATCGTCGTAAAACAATTAAGGAAAAATATATATATATATTTAAATATAGTTTTTCTGCTACTTTATAGAAGCCAGTCATATTTATACAGGTAAATGTATACAGATTCACTGCGAAGAACGTCCCCGACTGCTGTGGAATTATCAGATATATCCGTGACTACGCAATGGTTAACGTGGACTCTCTCTCTCTCTCTCTCTCTCTCTCTCTCTCTCTGTTTCATGCAAACAGTACTGGTTATCAGCTTAGAGGACTTAATGTATGCCAGCCCTGGAAAAAGTGTTAGTCAACTGACCGGCTAGATGTACTTTAACAGTGTTGACTGGGTCGGGTCGTAACACTCCAAATAGAAGCCATGCAAAAAGGAGAGCGAGAGGTCTGGTGAGAGAAGCGATGACAAAAAGGGAGTTGACTGTTGGGTATGTATGCATATTTATATATGTGTTTAGTTAACAACCAATGAATTTCATCTAACCTTAACCACTCCAATTGCTAATTCAGCAGACGACATTTACAATTAGCAATCGAACACGCAAGTGGTTTTCTTTGATGTAATGATGTGTTATCGTCACAAAATAAGAACTAGGTCGATTGATTTAAATTGTGTTAATATATGTTTTGTCCACAGGGAATTGTTTAAACGACCGCCAGCTTGAACGGAAAATATCACCTCAGCGCATCCGATTGTCATCGCTACGGGTTCTGACTTCGGGTTTCACACACAACACAACAATTACATGATGAAAATGGATGGTTTAATGATGAAAAGATGAAGATCACTGGAACATGGCATACATCTGCAAAATATAAATAAAATATATTTTACTAAGTACATCTTGATAGTCATGTACAAAACTACTGATAAAGTATATCTGTATACTGTTTGCCGTTCTGTTTTTGATTTTATACTAAAACTCTTTTTTGCATCAATCGACATGTCCAAATTCAAAGACGGTAGAGTCCACTCCAGAAACTCAGGAATGAAAGGGTACATGCAGTAACAGGGCTGTCTAGAACATCAGTTCGGACATTGTGAAATAATTCACTACATGCAGTTTATGAGATCATGTAATCATTCTAAGAACTAATAGAAATACAGTTGACTCTCGTTATCTCGACCTCGAATAACCGTTTATCTCGAAGTGAAAATCTTGTCCCTGCTTAAACATGAAAATCTATCAACAGGTAAAACAGGTAAAAAATATTGCGGAAAAGAGGAGAAATTGCTCCTCAGGAGCAATTTCTCCTCTTTTCCACAATATTTTTAATATATCTCTAACTTCAAGAGTCCAGTCACATATATATTTGTTAAATGTGGTTGTTTGAATTATTTTTCCCTCAATTCTGCAAATCTGACGTGTCGAGGTACGGATATCTCGAAGTATTTCAGAGAATTCGAGATAACGAGAGTCGGCTGTAATTATGAAATATTTATACTTCACCACTAGGCATATCATAAATTGAGCGGCAACGTCAGAAAACATACCTTTAACGTAGACTCAAACCAGCCTGCGTCTCCGCGCAGTCTTCGTTGTCCACATGAAGAAACTTTGCATTATAGGCTATCCAAAAAGCGCCATGTGAATATTCTGGTCAGACTGCGCGAATGCACGCAGTCTAATCTGAATCTTCGCTAGGCGCACAATTACTAGTATAAGAGTATAAACTGTGACATACATGGAAATTAATAAGAAAGTGCTGTAGTTTACATTGTGAAATGTTGAATTCATTAACCTTTGCCATTCGCTGGGCTAATTCAGCAGACGACAAAGTGATGATATTTTTTTTTCTTATTTTTTCCCAGAAAACATGATTACACATTTCATGCAAATTGGAGACAATTTGCATGATATGTCAAATCCTGTTTTCTGGGAGAAGTAAGAATATTTCAATGTGTCATCTGCTGAATTTTCCCATAGTGCTAAGCGATAATATTGTGTAGTGTTGGAAAGTAGTCTTTCATCAGGTTTATAAAGGGCTGCCAATTTTATACGTAAACGCTCCTCTCTGTGAAGATTTTGCGTAGTTAAAAATATATTTATATAGTATTATGGTCACAGATGCCACATTCTTAACAAAAAAGGCCGGAAAACTTAAAACTATGCAAAGAAGACGTTTGTTTATTCGAAAGAAAACACAGGAACAGTTGGTTTACGAATGGTAGACTCTAAACAACTAGTTAGCCTAAATTAGTTTTTAAGTTCCAGGGCGGTTCCGCTGTTGCAGTTCCTCTGTGTGCGTCGGTGGTTACATATGTGCGTATGTCTTGTCATTGTTTGCTTCTCGTCTCACCTTATTTTGGTGTCCCGAAAAGTATGTGCTTCGTGATTATGGCATGTCCAGGGTATCAACTTTTATATATTTCTGAACTTTCTCAACGATGTTTGCAGTATTTGACGTCATCGGCGTTACGCTGACGTCACAACTTAGTTAGCTTCCCTTTTTCAACTTTCTCGCAGTAGTGTTTTGATGATGTTTTATGTTAGCGGTAAATTATGAAAAGTGACGAAAAATGAAGGTACAACAGGAACAAGTCGCGGCCATATTGATAATCCTTTGTAGCCTTTATATCGAGATTGCCACAATTGCACTTTTGTAAACTTGAATGACCAGTCCGCCTGTTCAGTTTCAATGTCTACCTAACCTAGCCATCGTTCAATTCGCAAAGATGATATCAGCTGTTACTTCAGAAAACTGCGAGGCTGCGCAGGCTAATTTCAGTCTTCTCTGTCGCGCGTCTACGAAGGTACGTTTGCTAACGTTGGGGCTCACGTGGGACAAGGTTTTGACAAATAAACTGTTCGGACTAACCTGTGTTCGGGCAAATAAAAATATATTCATTTATTTCACTAAAAAAACGTAGGTCTGGTAGTCTTCGGGGGAAGCATCACGAAAACATGCCTATATAATTTTGACCCCCTAAAACCCCACTTGTATATAGTAAAACTGGGGTTTACAGGGATATACATTATTGTTCTTATTTCTGCTCAAACACATAGATTGTGGGTACTCGTTAGAACCGCCTCGCCCCATAATCTATGTTTTGAGCAGAAACATAAAAAATATCATAGTTTTTATATGAAACTTTTTCAGTTTTTGGAGGTGAAATTTTCTGTATATTTGAAATAGGCATCGTAATCACTATGTGAAGTTTCATGAGTGTACCTCTAAAGGTTAAGGTTACTGGCTGGATACGAAATAGACGGACAGACATGTACAATACTACATGCCCCTTTCACAAGAGGCAAAGAACACGCAAAAATACGAATATTTGAGCCTTGGTTTCAATAAGACTCCTTATATGACTACATTCTAGCTTGCAGGCCTCATACGCCCCAAAGTCTTTATCAGTTTAAACCCGGAATATTTTATTCAAATGTCATTTAGCCGTAACACACTGGCCAATAATTACACATTAAATTGTTTTCCAAGAAAATTCCCTAAATTATTTATTACGCCTTATTTATTTATTTATTTATTGCACATTTCTGTGTTAAACACGCTCAGACTGGATAATGACATTTAGTACACCTAGATCTTACATTCACCCCTGAGTTTCTGATGTGGACTTTTCCATCTTTGGACTGTTCATTGTTTCCTATCGGCATGTCAGTCAAAACGCAAAAAACACAATTGCAAACAGGGCCCAGTTCTTCAAAGCATCGTAGGCTTAACGAGTTCGTTAGTGGTCAAAATGTTAACCGCAAATGCAAAAGCTACTCACATTTTTTCAGCAAAAATATTAGCGTATGTGCCATATTTAATGATCAAAGTTTTAACGATACGTTAACTAACGACATCGTTAGCTTTGAACAACTGGGCCCAGGTGTATAGCCTAATGAGACGGCTCGTTAGTTACACGAGCCGTCTCATCTGGATCTACCATATTTGCAAAGGTTTCTGGTTTAGTTTACAGGGCTAAACGGATTATAATAGACAAATACAACAATGCATTGGAAAAAAGAACTCTTTCAAGTACTCTGGGTTGCTGATTAATAAACACAAGAGTTTAGAATCTCATGTTAATATATTTTGGCAATATTGAACAAAATAATCTTTCTAGAAAATAATAATAACATATTTGTCTTTAACAGTTCAAAATAACCCAGCAAGCAAAAAATATAGGACCCACATTGGCCCTAAATGGGTATTTATATGGGTCCTACATGGGCAACCCATAAGGGACTCATGAGGAATTTGCAACAGGGTTCCATGTTGGACCCACATGGGCAAAGCCATGTGGGAACTATATGGGTCCAGTATGGGAAAAATCAACCCACATTTATCTTCCAGAAAAACAATTTTTACACATTTTTACACAAATGATTATAAGTCCCCAGTCCCAGCCCATTTGATGGACTGGTAAGGTCCCAACCGATAGAGACCTATGTACGTGTGCAAGTTATTGCCTTAAAGATATAGGCGTCTTTTTTAATAGTTGGAAATGTTGGCATCATGCGTATTTATATATACCTCTCAATTTTAAAAATAATAGGGACATACGAGTTAAAATAAAAATATGACCATGAATCGACGTCCATGTCGGGAAAATAGTTAAGATAAATGTAATAGATACTTTCATTTTGTAATGAACAAACTATTATTTTTATTTTATTATAATCATTATTATTTGCATTTATATCAGGAAATTTACTATTTTTCGATATTATGTTTAAATAGTGGTAGAGTTGTTCCCCTTAATACCCATATTGAACCCATATAGGTCCCATACAGTAATGGGAGGTCAACATTGAAACCATAGAGGTCCAATATCTGTATCACATGGGAGCCATTTGGGCCCCAATTATGTATCTAGAAAATATCACTTTTCCAGGATTATTTCAATTTTATCTCGGGGGTCCCATATATTAGAATGTATTTTTATAGTTATCAAATTTTACCAATATGGGACCTATAAGGGTCTTATATGGGCAAAAAAGCCTATATGGGGCCCAAGTAGGACCCAAATGGGATAAATGCCCCAAATCTGCCCATATGGTTCCCATATATACGTGTTTGCTGGTCAAAGTTTACCAATATGGGACCTATATAGGTCTTATATGGGCAAAAAAGCCTATATGAGGCCCATGCAGGACCCGAATGGGATAAATGCCCAGATTCTGCCCATATGGGTCCCATATATACATGTTTGCTGGGAAAGGCCCGTTTAGACTATCAAAACATTTGTACAAGTGTGCCTTTAACATTTGCAAAAGTTTGAAGATTAATTGTGGCACACCTAAGCGCACAATGCAGTACTGAGGTCGAATTCGGTATTCTACTTTTCTTTCAACTTGAATGGACTTGAAATTTAGGTAGTCACCCAGACTCGAGTAAAACCAGAATACCTTGACTGTAGACAAACACAATTGTTTTGTCATCTGCTAAATACCTCATCAGCGTAGCAAAAACCAAGCTTACGAGGGATGTTCGAAATGGATTGCTTATTGTCCTCTAGCTCGATATCCACGTGGGGCACGATACTAACCAATACATGCCTGTATAGGGCTATTCAATATCTACACAATGGTGTATAAATGTACATGTTAGACTAAGTGTAAGACATAAAATTTGCCTTTTGAATACACGCAGTCATTGACCACTGCAGTAAAAATGGTTGGTAGAAGCGTCGACAAAAAAGATGAAATACGGGCTTACATCAAAGCTCGCTCAAAACTTGGTTCTTTAAAGAAGCTGATGACTGAAATTTCTACTGCTTTTGGACCTTCTTGTGTGTCTTATGACACAGTTCGGCAGTGGAAAAAGAAATTTGAGTCTGGTGTAGAGTCCATCAAAAATGCACCGAAATCAGGTAGGCCAAAATCTGCATCTTGTAAAGAAATCGTTTCCAAAATAAAGGAAATCATTGAAGGAGATGCCAGATTTACAGTTCGTGATATTGCAGGAAAGGTAGGCATATCACTATCAACGGTTCACCTTATTTTGAAGAAGCATTTGAAAGTCAGAAAGATTTCTGCTAGATGGGTGCCACATCTGTTGACTGACGAGCAAAAGAGGCAACGGGTTAAAGTGGCCAAAAAGCTGCTTCAAATGTTTCCAAAATATGACAAAAAGCAGTTTGCCAATGTCGTCACAGGTGATGAAACCTGGGTCCATTATTTTGAGCCCGTCAGAAAGGTTAGCAATAAGATCTGGGCCACTAAACACAGCAGACGCCCAATAATTGCCAAACGTTCTTTGAGTACAAAGAAGGTTTTGTATGCAATCATTTTCTCTGGTGAAGGAGTCGCAATAAAAGTGCCAGTGAAAAAGGGCAAAAGCATCACCGGAAAGTACTACAAAGACGTAGTACTGAAGAAACTGAAAAAGTATTATCAGAAACGACGCGTTTTTGAAGAAAGAAAAAGTTGTTTTGCCTCACCCACCACCCCCCCCCCCCCCCCCCATATTCCCCAGACCTTGCCCCACGTGATTTCTTTTTGTTTCCGAAATTGAAAGCATTCCTTGCTGGGCGGAAATACCAGTCCCGACAGGCACTTGGATCTGCCATTCATCAGTACCTTATTACTGTGCCCAAATCAGCGTACCGTGACGCCTTCAAGAAGTGGATACATCGGCTGAAACTTTGCATTTCTAGCCACGGGGAGTACTTCGAGGGCATGAAATGAGTACTTTTGGGCTAACTTGAAATTTGAAGTCTCCAGATAGAAATAAGCAATTCATTTCGAACATCCCTCGTATATGGTAAGATGTTCCTTTCGTATATATACTTACTTTTCGCTGATGGAGGACCAAAACAGTTCACCGACACATATTTTGGAGACAGTTCACCGAGAAAATTGGAGACAGTTCGCCGACATATTTGAAGACAGTACACCGACAAACATATTATTTCATATGTTTTGATGTAGATAGTAAATTGGTTTATTAGAGATAAATCAGCAAGAATTTCATGAAAACAAAATAAAACTACATTATGTAAATGTCTGAAACTATCTTTTTTGTAGTTCTCTTTTCGAAGTTCTGGCGACAACGAAACCGGACACGACCATTAACTAGTTACTAGCTCATCACGAAAACATACCTATATAATTGTGACCCCGTTAAACCCCATGCACTTTTATATAGTAAAATTGGGGTTTACAGGGGTATACATTATACCTCTTATTTCTGCTCAAAAACATAGATTGTGGGTATTCGTTAGAACCGAATACTCACAATATATGTTTTGAGCAGAAATATGGAAAAATATCAGAATTTTTTTATCTTAAAATTTTCAGTTTTTGGTGGTAAATTTTCAATATATTTGAATAGGCGTGTTTTCGTAATGTACATCACGAACAATACCCAAATCACGGAAACCTTAACATATACCGGTTTAATAAGAATGTTGCATTATGTCGTAGTTCACTGACAATGCTCAAGATCAGATGGGACTCACGCTACACCGGTCTGACAGTTTTACACAAAACAAACCGAGTTCTTATTCAACTACGAAGTGTTCGTCGCTCGGTGGGGGTGGGGTAACTTCCTATAAATGGCATAGTACGGATGTGCGTGCCGAATAGCCCCTTTTTTCAGCGCTGCCAGGTATATGATTGGCCCCTTTTTTCAACAAAAAGTATATGAATGGCCCGATTTTTTCTGAATTCCTATGTGAAAGGCCCCATTTTTCTGACATCCTGGTATATGCACATATTTTTCGCTCAGAGAGTTTTCGAGGCTGCTTATTCTCTTGGTATTACATGAATTGACTGTGATATTTGTGTAATAAAGAGCAAAAAATGAGTTCAAAAAATCAAAGGGCAGTATATGAATAGGTCAACATTTTGGATGATCAAGTATATGAATGGGTCCGTTTTTTCGAAGGCTAGGTATATGAATGGGGTAGGTTTTGAAATACTGGCTCGCACACCCGTACCAATATTACCCCTAAGTTACCCCCCACCCCGACCCCCTTCCCCCGAGGTTCGTCGCATTGTTTGGAAACATCCAAATGATTATATCTCCAGACACCATTTTGTGGTACTCTGTTTTTTCTACGCGTTCAAATTCTCTTTTTATTTTCAAGCAAATTAGCTCTTTAATTTTTGTGCTAAATAAGACATCATCAGGTGTATCTGCGAAATCAATCTCCAAAATGCTAAGAGTTAACCCTTAAAGTGCTAATCACGACTGTAGCAGACGATATGTTAAATATGTTTTGTATTTTTCGCATTTCACCTGAATCGCCTGCATATAAAGTTCACATGAAATGCTAAGTCTTATTATTTTTTCTGAAAAACTTTACTTACTTTGCTTTCGACGTCTTTCGAAATGTCGTTTTTCGCGTGGTGCTTTACATACAAGTAGTAAATTTGCAAACTTTTGCCATGGTTTGATGCAAAACCGTACGTCGTAATTACCTATGCACGAAAAATTTTATTCTATTCGTTGGTTTAAAAAAAAATGGAATGTTTTCATTTTTTAACATAGAAAAAATGGCTACAAATAATGCAGACATTTGTAAGGCAGATACATTTGAGAAAGATTTTTCAACAGGTTCCTGTGTTCAAATTTTCTAACATTTTCATAATATTGTTATGAAACACCAGTTATTTAAATTCAGCAAATTAAAAAAGAAAAGAAAAACACTTTATTATAGAAACTGCATAGCTCATACCTACTTTTGGTTGTCAATTTAATTTTAGGTTAAATATTTGAGAACACAGCGCAGAAACAGAAAAAACAAATGATTTGTGATAAGATATGATCAATCAGAATAAAATATTTTCATTTAAAATAAAAATCCAAGAAAAAACATCTTTCCGAATGATGTCGAAAGGACTTAGCTCTTTAAATAAGGGTTAAATGCGGCATTTAAGCACATAACTCCACCGACGACTGGATTATTTTCTAATATACTTGTAAAACCGGTAAGAGATTTATAAGCTTGGACCTCATCATACTGAGTGGATTACATCTATTTGGTATAATTTCCAACATTTTGCAGGGGAGACAACTTTAACCGTTTCCGGATTGTTCTCATCCACATTAGGTCCATTCCGAAAAAGGGGTCTACTCTGAAAGGGAAGCATTTGTTCTCAAGCAAATTCTTGTTTTTTTAAAACAGATCACTTTTTAGAAGGAAGGCAAAAACTGTTTGAACATTAAGCAGACTTTCCCCTGAAAGTGTTTCATATTCAGACGGTAAACCCTACAGCTGTACCACAGACTTGTTAACATAATGGCAAGTTACACATTTAATGCTTAGCAAGCTGAGTAAAAAATTCTGCAGATGACATTTGAAATATTTTCTTATTTGTCCCAATAAATAGACCCACGAGAGTTCACCTGATGGTTTTCTTTGCTTTAGTATTCCAGTGATCTCCAAGTGTTTCAACACGTTGTTTCTGTTGAGTCTTCAGCTTTGCTTCGTCATGGATCGTTATAGGCTTTATCTGTGATTTAATTTGTTGCCCGTAATGATTCATGGATGTGTTAGAAAACTTCCACGCGGGCCGAACAAATATGTATATTTTTTTACCATTATGGAAGCTGAGGGCGAGGGCTGGGACCTTGTAAAGCATGCTTAAGCCCATCACTAGCTGTTTCAAAGCGATACTTTCATTGTGTTACTTTTTGTAAGATGTTCTGGAGTGCTTCATTCACAAATGTTTTTCTTTTAACAATTATGTAAGTTAAAGGTATATTCAGATAAGTTTGGGCAATGGAGTTGCCACCTTTTTGGGAAATGATTGCCAATTCTGCTTGCCATCTGTTCTTTTTTAGGCTATTTAATTGTACTTGTCTGACTTCCCCTTTGATGTTGATCTGATTGTATCAATTCCTGAGTTCATTTATGTACTTTGACATTTTATGCAATTATCTCCTTAAGCGAAAGTTTGCAAGTAATAGGAAAGCTTATTTTCTGGGACAAATGAGCAAAAAATCATCAATTTGTCGTCTGCTGAATTTGCCCTTAGAGTACTAAGTGTTTATGCATATATTTGATACATTTGACTGTTACCTAGGCTTGAAGCCTGCATATGATATAGGTTTTTCAGAAGACTGATCAGAAATTGTTGGATTCATCCAAAACATTGCAGGGTTGTGCCTCGTTTCCATTTTATCTTCATACGACTCCGATTTTTCTTTTTCTGAATATCTTGCTTCATCCATTGTGTCAGGTGTTTTTCGCTTCGCTTCTGATACGTCGGATTGTCTGTCTGCCTCTTCAGAAATCGCGAAAGGGTGCTCCTCGGAGACGCGTGTGTGATCTCGACCTTTGAATACAACTGGCTCCCGCTCTGAATCACGTGATCCAAGACGTGATCCCTCTGTGTAGTCTCGGTAAGTTTTGCGGTCTCTAACGTCACTGTCATCTACTTCACGCTCTGCTTCAGTCATCTCTCGTTGTTGAACTGTTCGGATGAATTGCTTGCTCTAAAAATATAAATATGCGTTCACGCTGTGCAAAGAAATGGATTTAGGAAAGTATATGTAGTAGCTAAGTTGCATATTTCTGTAGTAGTAAAGTTCGCAGTCTTTTATCCAATCCCCATAATGATCAACCGCTTAACACTGAGACCAAACAGTCGCGGGAAGATTGTGCTTCCTGACTTTGGCATTTTCTGAGTATCTACACTTATATATTTGATAAACACTACGCTGCATAGGAACACGCCTATTCAAATATATTGAAAATTTCACCACCAAAAACTGAAAGTTTTCAGATAAAAATTATGATACTTTTCAAATTTCTGCTCAAAACATAGATTGTGGGTACTCGTTAGGACCGCCTCGGCTGTTTTGGAGCAGAAATAAGAAAAATATTGTATACCCCTGTAAACCCCAATTTAACTATATACAAGGGGTGTTTAAGGGGGTCACAATTATATAGGTATGTTTTCGTAATGACGGCGAGGTTCCGCGCGAATAAAGTCAGTTTAAGCCATCAGTAGTTATTCTGCTGGCCATTCCACAGCGGTTCCTCAACTGCCGTTCGCTTTGCTCGTACGTCGGTTATTGCAAATATACCGTTTTATTTTATTTTTATTTATTTTTTTATTTATTTATTTATTTTGTTTTTTTGTTTGTTATCTTTTCTCTCAGTGTCTAGAGAAGACTGTACTTAGTGAAGTTTAGCTTTAGTTTGCATTACAAAAACATGCCTATTCAAATATACTGAAATTTTATCACCAAAAATGAAAATTTTCAGATAAAAAATTCTTATAGTTTTCATATTTCTTTTTTAGCAGAAATAAGAAAAATAATGTATAACCCTATAAACCCCAGTTTTATTATATAAAAGTGGGGTTTAAGGGGGTCAAAATTATATGGGCATGTTTTCGTGATGGGAAAGCTTTATTTATACCTTCAGTTATCATATAATCAAGTTATGTATCATGTTACTTCTGGCTTTACTAATAAAGTCGTTGCCTACTAGTACAATATTTTCCAAGTGATTTTATGCTAGAAGGAACAAAAAAAAAATAATATCAAACATGTTATGCCATTTCGTTTAATCAAAATCGTCAAATTTATGTTATGACATTCTAAAGATAACAAAAAAGTAAAAAGAAACAAAGGCTAAACAAACATATTCAAATGGGCATCAGAACTTTTGATTTATACATACCCTTAATTAGGGTATTTATTGTGTCGCATTCACCGTGTATAGGGTTGTTAATTTAACATAAATTTGTTGATGACAGCGGAAAACTGTACGAAAGAAAACGTAGCTTTATTCTCGCAACTGTGATAAAATCAGACGCAGAATATTTTTATACAATGTGGCTAAATGGCTGTATTGCAACGAAGCCGGAGAGTATTAACCCGTTCATCCCAGAGTTTCTGAAGTGGATTCTTCCATCCTTGAATGTGGAAATGTCCACTGATGCAAATAGGGGTTTTGATCTGAAATCAAACACAGAATGGCACACAGTGTAGAACCTGATGAGACGGCTCTGTTTGCACATGTATCTGTTTTGGTTTCCCAAGCTGAAAGGCTTAATACGATGAATGCACAAACTTAGACAGACAAGTACTTATCTTCATTATCATTTCTTTTAAAACGTGCTTCGCGTAAAAGTTGCGTGAGGGTAGTAAAAACAAATACCCAGTTAGTAGCTCAGAATATCAGATATAGTTAAGGTCATGAGTAAAACATAAAAAAGCTCATTTAAGCTCTCTTTTTCTTACATTTACCAAAATATACCATATAGTCAAAGGTATTTAAGTCCATGGGAGAACACATTAACAGCTCACTACATCTCGCATATATAGCCTTCTTTCTTTCACCAAAATACAACTTTAATTTAAAGGTACTAACCATGCAATTTCTAAGCCTTACCCATTTATAGAAAGTAGCTGCTTCTGTACTAGCCTCTCTGCATTGTTGTAAACTATGCGGACCTATATATCTGTCCGCTATGGCAGCATCCTCTGGCGTCACATCGTCAGAATGACGGTTTAGTATTCTTTGTTGAAGACTTTCTTTGCCGGTCTGTCCCATCAAATACTGTATCTGAGTCCAATCCTGAAGTGGATATTAAAAGCGACGTCCTATAATGTTTAGTTTAGCGCCAGTACCCGAGGTTATAAAATGTGTTTCGAGCTAAACTCAGCTTAGAATGAAATTTTCTCTGCTAATAAATATGGAAATGCTAAACATTGTTGGAATTTTCATTTTTATTAGCAGAGAAATTTTCATGCTCAGCCATGTTTAGCAAGAAAGATTTGCAACTGTCAGTAATGTGAGGTTTATTTGCAGGAAAGTTTTCATGCTCAGTGAGTTGAGCACCAAAAAGAGTTTTATAACCTCGGGGCCGGGTGTTTTCTCCAAAACTGCGCCGTTTAACGTTCCAATGTGGTCTTTCTGTTGTAGTATCTTCTGGCGTTCTGTTTTCGTAGATGTGCGTTTTCTGTGACATCGCTTTTTGTGTCATTCTATACTTATCTGGTATATTGGAGGTGTTGTGTTCCGTGACTGTGACCTTTCCTGTATATCTCCAAATTTATTTTTACACACTGGTAAATGGTAAACTGATTCTGTTACAGAATATATTTGCAATATATTTGATGCAATGTAACAGCTTGTTTTATACTTGAGAATTTATATTTCATCATTGCTACCATAATATTTCAGAAATTATTAATAATGCAGGAGGTGCTTTCTCCAGGTGAGCAAATTACCTCGCCTTAAGTTTATAGATTAATTAATGCTCGTTTCTCATTTTTCACATAAGAGAATCGTCTTTTAGTGTTATATATTATTACACTTTTGGATTTACTCACGTTCAGTTTCGGTTCTTTTAATTTGCACTTTAAACTTGCAGTTTTTACCATAAACTGTGAGACGTCTTTAATGCATTGTCAAAGAGAATTGTTTAAATTCGATATCCATTGATAAAATGCTGTAGAAGTATGTAATATCTAATTTGCGTCTGTTCAGGTCTAGTAGTAAAACACATTGGTTATTATAATTAATTGGCGAGGGCAGATATTATCGGACGAAAACCGAGTTTTATCTCAGGAGAAAGATATATATCAAGACAACAGTTAACAAATTTTGAGACAGAGCTTTATGGTGCAAAGAAGCTGAATACAAGCTTGGTAATATTACGGAAGACCGAGCAACACGACTGGTCTGCAGACAATCAGATGATTATGAATCCTTTGCAAGCGAGGCAAGAGGTGATAAATTAGTCGCATAACCATCAAGACCTGAAGGCAAACAATGGTATATGAACAGAGAAAATATAAGTTACTCTAAGAAACAGTGAATACATAAAAGAACACAAATTATTGCCGCACACAGCTCAGCATCGGCCCCAGCGGACCGCGATCCTCCAAGACATATGTTTATTTCGGTACTGATTAATTGCATGTTATGGGCCTTCAATGCGAATTTGACAATTGTATGTAAACGGAACTATATTAGGATTACGTAGCTATTGGTTCAACTAGCGCTTTTCTTTAGTTCTTGCATCCAGTGTTTGCGGTGAATGCCACGAGCCTTCATACTTGTTTCATCACAGTTTTTTAACTTTATTTACACGTGTTTCTTTCCCTGATGTTTCACGAATTATATTTATAGAGAACGTCTATGCAAGCCGAAAATCATTTTATATTTTTACAACATATGACACTAGGATGAAGATTTGGTAACAGTAAAACCGATTTAATCGCCCGGTAGGTTTTACTACTGACCGTTCTAAGATGGTGGTTCTGGTATTATGGAAGCTGAGGGCGAAGGCTGGGACCTTCCCAGCTAGCATTCTACGTAAATCTACATCGGGCCGTCATCGGCCCGTCAGCTACCCTGACGGGCCGATGACGGCCCGATATAGATTTACGTAGAATGCTGACTGGGTTGTAAAGCATGCTTAAGTCCATCACTGGCTGTTTCAAAGCGATACTTTCATTGTGTTACTTTTTGTAAGATGTTCTGGAGTGCTTCATTCACAAATGTTTTTCTTTTAACAATTATGTAAGTTAAAGGTATATACAGATAAGTTTGGGTAATGGAGTTGCCACCATTTTGGGAAATGATTGCCAATTCTGCTTGCCATCTGTTCTTTTTTAAGCTATTTAATTGTACTTGTCTGACTTGTATTAGTTGTTCTTTATGTGGTCTTGTGGCTACTCGCTGCGGGGCTTTTTTTTCAGGTTTTTCCTCTACATGTCTTATTGTTGTGTTTCGTGTATCTTGTCTAGAATTGTGATTACCGTTTTGGGAAGAGGGATCTAGTTGGTTTGCTTTTCTTTAGTTTGTGGCGTGTGACAGTATGTCTGTCATGGTTAGTTTGCTCGTGTCCTTTAGGCTATATTCTATGATTGTGGCTATTCCTGGACATCTTTACTATTTTAAGGCGACGTTGGATATCCGTAAAACTGGATCTATGCCCCCAAACAATAATCTAAGGCGATACTTCCGTCTTCTCTTGCCTGCTATGCCTTCGTTTGTTGTCGAGGAAGTGTTGTTTTGTATAATTATTTCATATTACTAAACCATTATTCAGTGTCCTTGGATGAATGTATTACGTGCTTGCGGCCTTTCCTGGTTATCTCCTTTTTTATCTTTTTTGTATTTCTTTTCAACTCTATTGATCCAACAGACTGTTTTTATTTCAACTGTTAATATCAAAAAAAATATAATTACAGACAGGAGTTTTGCCTTTGTATTTGTGACAAAACAAAATGAATGCTGCAAAAATAATTTCAAAGGAAAATACGTGTTAAAATCTAATATGTGGCCGAGAAGGTTGTCAATGCCCCAAGGTTACTCTTTCTTTTTAAAAGCTATTATTTTTATAAAGGTACACAGCCTTTGTTTTCTGCCTATATTAAGTCAAAGGATGCACACTCGCCTGTTGAATAACTACTATCATGCTGCTGAAAAATGAATGAAATTATCTATTCTGTTATTGATCAAAAAAAGTGTCAGAATAAAATGTTCTCTCTCCTATGCTATATTTATCTGGCGAGTGCATGTATCGATACTGCTTGAACTTAAGTGTTTATATCAAATAATTGTAAATATGACTAGCTCTGCGTTCAACGTGACCCATTCTAATATTGTAATTTTTCCATCGCCATATATCTTAAACCATTGCATTATGAAAACATGCCTGTTCAAATATATTGAAAATTTCACCACCAAAAACTAAAAGTTTTCAGATAAAATTTCTGATATTTTTTATATTTCTGCTCAAAACCTAGATTGTGGGTACTCGTTAGAGCCGCCTCGCCTTGGTGGTTCTAACGAGTACCCACAATCTACAGTCGAACTTCAATGGCTCGAACATCTTTGGGTCCATGGGAATTTGTTTGAGATAAAGGTAGTTCGAGCCACTGAGGGTTTATCATGGCGTCAAGTCAGGAAGCAAATGGCGCTAATTTAGGGAAATATTTTCGATCTTCTTCACAATTACGGTATGTTGAGTGTACTCAGTAGGATCCCCTCCATGAGGCGATTCTTATGAGTACACACTACAAACATTTTCATGATAAAAAAGAAAATTTTCCTAATTATTTATCATGAGTTGTCTGAAGAATTTCGCAGGGAATTAAAACCAAGTTCGAATTAGCCATGGTAAACAAGCTATCGGTGTTCGAGCTATTGAGGTTTGACTGTATGTTTTTAAGCAGAAATAAGAAAAATAATGTATACCCCTGTAAACCCCAGTTTTACTATATAAATGTGGGGTTTTAGGGGGTCAAAATTATATAGGTATGTTTTCGTGCTGAACAGAGTCTACAAAAATATTGAGAGATCCAGGAAAGACCACAATCGCGGGATAAAGTCCTTAAAAACCACAAAATAATGGTTTTATTACATGAAATAACAACACAAAACGCAACACAACCAAATGAAATGAGAAGAATCAAATGTAGAGGAACATAGGTTGCCCAGGAAAGGCCACAATCGTAAACAACGCCTCCAAGAGGCAACAAACAGACTAAAGATATGTAACAAACAATGAAAATACACGACAAAGAATTTTAAGTCACGGATATACATTGTACAAGCAAGATAAACTGCAGCAGTGGAATGTTCTTTCGACGGTCAACACTGTTAGTGGCTGGGAGCTTAATCCTTGTCCTGCTGAACCCGGATATATCCAGTTTTGCAAACAGTGTAGATCCAGATCAGTTGGCTTCTAAGAAGCCAACTGATCTGGATCTGCACTGTTTGCCATCAAGTATGCAAATTTATAACAACAATCTGGATCAAGTAATCTGATTGACTGAAAATTAGAAGTGGGCGTGGTATCTTAATTTATTCAGCAGGACAAGGGTTAAACTAGTTTTACTCACGTGAAACTTTTGTGCAAGTTTTGTGAAGACTCGGGCCACTAACACAGACAACGCCACAAGTAAAACAGTAATACAAAACATAGAATTATGTATGAAATATAGGTAATTCATGGAAAGGTAAACTTACATCAAGGCCATAATCTTCACCCAACAGTGTATACGTTGACGCCATGACATCATGAACAACTGGTGGAGGTCTCTTATAATTCCTTATTTCAAGTATAGTATGTGGATCCATTCGGGCTACGGGATGAAGGTAGCTGCAAAGAATACATAATTGTTGATAATAATAATAATAATATTAATAATATTAATAATAATAATAATAATATAATGAACGTGAAATGTTTTCCTACTGGCAAAGAATCAATAGATAGCTGAGTGCCGTTTCAAATTATCTTTATTTCAAGTTCGGGTAAAGCGGTAGCCTATGAATTTAAACATGGATAATAAAGATTTTTTATGAATGTTGAACTTTTTAATGAAGTTACGGTTGTTTTCGAACTTTTTTTAAAAACAGGGCGTAAACGTTGCTGCTGGTGACTCATGCATATGTTTTACTCTTTTCGATTATTGGCAAATAATATCTAGATCGGGCTCAGAGTGCATTATTCTGCCAGTCGCTTTTTTGTTGTAGTTGTATTGGCTTTGAAAACATGAAAATAATTGCCTTAATTTGATGCCATTTTTGTAGTATTTGATAAAATAATAAATGTTATTAATATGAAGGCGCTAGACTGGTCATTTTATTATGACATTTAAATATTAAAAAAACAAAAGATCTCTTGAATTGAAGAAAACATCCAGAGCTAAGATATAGCAGACTAGAGCTGATTTACGAAGGGTCCAGTGCTTCGTTCCAACACAGAATAAGAGAACATGTGTCTCTTTAAACTCGTACTCACATGAATCTACTTTTGAAAGTGGTACAACCAACGCAGCTTAAGTTCATGTTTTCTCAAAGTGTGATATTTATACTTGAGGTAGACATTAAATCCGTTTCTCATAATGCATATCTACTATGTTGTTAAGACGGTAGAAGGCCGATTTAAGGCCTGCTGCGTTTCGGTTATGCGTGGACATCGCGGATCCGGGTGTGATGTTCATGCTGTTTGCACATTGGTTTCCGCCACATGTTCTTCATTCTCCCGCATTCGACATGGTAACTTTTGTAAGTGTTTCAGCCGAAACATACTAGGCACATGTCTCTTAAAAGGTTTCTATGTGTGTATATGTTTAAGGTGGCTTCTACATCGTCTTTTATGGTTTCTATTTGAACGAAAATTTTATATTCCTCTGGGATATACGAAATATTTTATGTAAATGTAAAATTGGCCATATCGTGTCTCGTCGAATGGAGTACATGGGTTGGCAAATTGGTATGCTGGTGTGGATAGGCCGTATCACATGCCAGCCAACTCACGTCTACAAGGTATTTATTCTCACATGCTTCTTTCCAATATCGATTTAGAAAACATGTATTACAGTCGTTAAACTTTCTTTAGGTGTAAGGAATGTATATAGGCTGGAGAACTGGTATGCAGGTGTGGATAGCCTATCACATGCCAGCCGGCTCATGTCTCCAAGATTATACAGTTGACTCTCGTTAGCTCGAATTCCAAGGGACTGTCTGAAATACTTCGAGATATCCGTACTTCGACATATCAGATTTGCAGAATTGAGCAAAAACTAATTCGATTAACCTCATTTAACAAATATATGTGTAATTTGACTCCTTTAAGTTAGAGATATATTGAAAATATTGTGGAAAAGAGGAGAAATTGCTCCTTAGGAGCAATTTCTCCTCTTTTCCACAACATATTTTTTTTTGTTGTTAGATTTTCATGTTTAGGCAGGGACCAGATTTTCACTTCGAGATAAGCGGTTATTCGAGATAAGCGAGTTCGAGAAAGCGAGAGTCAACTGTACTTCTAAATAAATAAATAAATATATTTAAGACAGTTTTAAGGATGCATATGAAAAGTTCACTAAACTCAACAAAAAGCAAATTAAAATTGATAAATTTAGTAGCTGTCTGGTTTTAGTTAATTTTGGTGAAACAGAAGCTGCACCTCTCCTGTCATAAGCAAACTAACTAGAGTACTATCAATGTTGTTTCTATTCTTATATTAATGTGTGTAATTCATAGCTATTATCCTGTATATTATTGTATTATGTTTTATGTATATATGCGCATGGGCCTTATAAGATTATTGCATTAATAAAGTTTCAGTATCAGTATCAGTATATTGTTATTTGCCTAAATTTTCAGAACACTGTGTCATTAAGCGTCTCTGCCAATTTACAATTTTAATCAACAACAAATATTGGGAGTAAATTATTTCCTTTTGGAGCAGACCCATTTCCAGCAGAAATTTGGTAAGCATGAAATAAACAGGAAGCCACAGGGACAAATTATTTCCTTTTAGACTCGACAATTTTCAGAAGGATGTGGTGGCAACATACCAAACAGGACTGCCTTGTTAAAATAGCAGAAAATCTATCACGTTCATTTTGGTAGAATTAAATTCATCTGGAAATGTATCATTCTACTACAAACCGTATACAAACTAAAGTAGGCAAGCCACGGTTAAAAAGGCCTTCGGGACATGTTGACAGCGGTTCCAGATTAGACCCCGAGGTTATAAAATTTTTTTTCGTGCTCAAATCAGCTGAGCATGACCTTTTCTCTGTTAATAAACATGAAAATGCCAACCATAGTTATTTTCAGATTTATTAGCAGAGAAATTTTCATGCTCAGCTATCTTTATCAAGCAAGAATTTTCAACTCTTAATAATAATGATATTATATATATAGCAACTACACCTCACCCTTTCAGTCTTTGCATGTTGCCTTGCATCCGCTCAGCTCTTTGTATATCCTCTTCAAGATCGGGTTGATATTTTGAAGCCCTTGCTTTCTGCACCCATTTATGTAAGACACCTTTATTCCTACCCATAACGGCACCATTCAATCCTAAAGTATTGTTTTAAACAGTAGATAAACATATTACCATTTTAAATAAAGTTAGTGTAATCGGTCATATTTGGTTCTCGCAGTGCAGATGGCGGTTCCTACTCTTCCAACACATTTTGGTTGTTTTCTTTTGTCATTTTTATCTGCCATTTCGCTCCATTTCATAATACTTATTTCAGTTTTTTCCTCCTTATTAGTGATAAAGAAGATTAATATTATGTTCTTTATCTTTTCTTTTTTTCTTTTCACTCTTCTTTCATAAGCTTGTATAATGTTCTACTTTCGCTATATAGAAGTCTTATGTCAAAATTAGCATATATTGATAGATATGTCACATGAATGCATTAACATATTTACAACCTTATGCCGTTATCAGATACATTGAATTGTACAACTTCATAAGCAATTTGCTTTCGTTCCAACCCTAGTATTTTCTATGTTGTTACATGTATTGATGTGTTATTAATTCTGAATAAAATATGTTTAAACTAATAAAGTTATCCCGAAAGAATAATGAATGCTGAATCTGATGGAATCGTCTCGTCGCTGATTGGACCTTGAATACAGTTTACTTTGCTTTGATATGATTATATTTGAGCATCTCCAAATAAAAATAAATCTTATGACATTGGTGACCATCGTAGCCAGATCGGCTGCGCATTCGCGCAATATATCAGGGTCTATGCCGTTCGCTAACAGAATGATTTAAACCCAAATATTATCTCAACGACCGGCGTAGATTCAGATCAGAGTACGCGAACGGTCATGCTGATCTGAGTCTACGCTGGTCACATGTTATGTCGTTTTCTATTTGGAAGAGAGTATGTGCATGTGTAAAAAATAATTTATGCATTTGTTGCCGGTTAACGAACATTGAAAGACACGCAGTGCGAAGGGTCCTGATGCCATGTGTAAATAGTCTCCTTCGCTGTTTATCAATACATTCTACATACGCAATGATTCTTCTATTAGCGAACATCGCAGACCCCGTTCAGATTACCCAGATGCACATGCTGGTCTGGGTCTTGTATATTCGCATAAGGTCACTTTCCGACATTTCACAACAATTATTCTGCGCGTTACAGGTCTGCTTGTATACAAAACGGTTCCTTTCAATGGATTACAGAAAATATTAAGAGATAATACTTTTCTTTCACTTTAATTACATTGACTCCTATGGATGTTATTCAAAAGAAGTCTCAAGCTCTTTTATCAAGAAAAATCAGCTAAGTTTTACTGCTTAATTTGACCACAAATCGCTGAAGGTTTAATGGTTTGGTCAGCTGTTTCTTTACAGAATTTTATGGAATTAACAATTATGAAATATTACGGAATAGCTACGGAATTTTATAGTGAATGTGCATTGTACAGAAATAGTTTACTTGGCCTGAGCCGCACCTAGCGAAACTTGTGTCTTAGGGTGTATGCGAAATGCGCAGTCTCCGATCACCATGCGCAATTTTCAGTCTCATCATAGCATTTATTGCTACTTCAACATTTTCCATGGGTTCAGTTAGCGGGCAACAAAGGTCCTGATCAGACTGCGCGGCCGCGCAGTCTGATCTGGGCCTTCGTTGTTCCTATGTGCTCAAAGATATCGTTTTGCTCGGAATGGTCCGTGTTACCTTTCTTTATCTCCCAATAATTCTTCAGTTTATACACGGCTCTTTTCTTCTCGCCTTGGTCTGGAACATTGTAACAGTCAAACGTATCTAGGGCATCTTTTAGTTCTTTTTCGGATGTGTGATGTACGATGTGGTGTTCTAAACGTCTTCGGATCATCCTATCCCTGTGTTTCTGATGATAATAAACAAGCCTGTTAATTTCATAATGGAAAGTGTGAAATATTTTCTTACTCAGATGTGAACTGTGGCATGGTATGCACTCTGAGTGTGCGGACAGACAGGCCTGAGCAAACAGTTCACCCAGGTCAGAACGCGGCGTCTGAGCAGGGTCTACATTGTGTGTCGCTCTTCCACAGTTATCAATCATGCAAACAGGTTAACAGGCATGCAAACAGGTAGTAAAATGGACTTGTTCGAAGTTAAGAACATGTATGGGAATCAGATAAGATGTCCAAATACATAGGTTGAATAAGGTGCCATTTTACACTACTCCTGACCTTAGAACTACATGTATAGCTCACAATTCATGTTCATTTAGCTAAACATTGTAAGATACAGCTATGTGACTTATATTTATATTCATCACGAAGACACGCCTATATAATCCTGACCCCCTTGGACCCCACTTTTATATAGTAAAACTGGGGTTTACAGGGGTATACATTATTTTTCTTATTTCTGCCTAAAACATAGATTGTGGGTACTCGTTAGAACCGCCTCGCCGAGGCGCTTCTAACGAGTACCCACAATCTATATTTTGAGCAGAAATAAGAAAACTATCACAATTTTTCATCTTAATATTTTCGTTCTTTCGGCGGTAAAATTAACAATGTATTTGTATAGGCGTGTTTTCGTAATGAAACCAAAATCAAACTCCCTTAAACTTAGGTGTGTTTTTTTTTATATTTGATTTTAGATTTATAATGATAGGATGTCATCATCAAATATTAGCTAACTTGCCATTTGGAACTGTTTGAAGAAAAATAAATTATGCTATAAACATTTTTCTGCCTTAATTTGTTCATTTCTTTACCGAAATACAGTGCTTATATATATATAAGCTCATGAAACGACTTTTTAACGTTAATGCATGTAAAACAATGCAAATTTTAAGTACGTATACATAAATACATCGTAATAATCTAACTATTGGGAGACAGAGGCCCGTGCAAACAGTATAGACCTAGATCAAACGCCGGACGAAAGTACGTACATACGAACAAATGAACTAAGGAACGAACGGATAGACGAAACCTATATACATATATCTTCGACATACTTCGTATGCCGGGGGTATAAATAGCATATTCTCATCAATGGGTATAGCATTGTGAGAATATTAGATATATTCTAAAAATTCCTAATACAGACAATACAGTACAACTGTCAAACGCATTTTGAGATGTAGAATTAATTAAACCATTACAAGATGGAAAAGAAGTGCTGCTCTCTCGTTCATCCTAAGACCGTGAGAGTTCAGCATACGTTTATCACTGGCCACCATGTCATGCTGATTAATGTTTATTTATTCTTAATGACCACCAAAATATTCGAGTTAAAGGCTCCAAGTTCTTAAAGAAAAACATTTTATCATCCAAGAAAGGTTTAACAAATTGATATATGGTATTAATACATTCATAAAATGTGGCATCTGACAGCCTGTAAAATTTCAGCAAGTTTCTCGGTCTTGAACCAGATAAAAAATGAAATGGATTTTGATCGTATCTCTGAATTAATTCAGACATGCGATAAAAATCATTTCATTTTTTTATCCAGATGACTAACTGAAATTTTACAGGCTGTTAGATACCACATTTTATGATCGAATTAATACTATATATCTGTTAAGCCTTTTTCGGATAAACAAATATTTATTTTTGAGGAATACGGCGCCTTTAAAGACATTGAATATATTTGGTAGATGTTTCGTCATTGTTTACATGGGAGACAACCTTTGTGACACACATTTTGCTTTCTGCACACCTAGCCCTTTCTAAAATCATGGTAGTCCTAATTGTACCTCTAAACGAAAATAGTTTACTCCCACTGGCAGGCAAATTCTGTCCCTTCAGAATTTACCTCGTTTGTGGGAGCATCACGAAAAATACCTATATAATTTTGACCACTTTTATATAGTAAAACTGGGGTTTACAGGGGTATACATTATTTTTCTTATTTCTGCGAAAAAGCATAGATTGTGGGTACTCATTAGAATGTCGAGGTGGTTCTAACGAGAACCCACAATCTATGTTTTGAGCAGAAATATGAAAATGTCAGAACTGTTTATCTGAAAATTTTGATGTTTTGGTTGTAAAATTTTCAGTATGATTGAATAGGTAGGTTTTCGTAATGTAAAATGAATTTGTCAGCGTTGCCTCTTCTGGAGGTGTATCCGTTCCTTTAAGCCTATGTTGAAGCAGCAGCTTTAATGCGCATAGTTATTTATCAATTTATTTACATTCATTATGAAAACATGCCTATTCAAATATACTGAAAATTTTACCACCAAAAAATGAAAATTTTCAGATAAAAATTCTAATATTTTTCATATTTCTGCTCAAAACATAGATTGTGATACTCGTTAGAACCGCCTCGGTGAGGCGGTTCTAACGAATACCCACAAGCTATGTTTTAAGCAGAAATAAGAAAAATAATGTATACCCGTTTTACTATATAAAAGTGGGGTTTAAGGGGGGTCAATATTAAATAGGCATGTTTTCGTGATGCCTTTTGTTACAGTCGGTCAAACCCCTGTGTTATAGCACTAAATGCTGTTGGCAGTTTATTTATTTTCCAGACATAATAAACCACTACCATATGCTGAAAAAGTATGCTGCCACCCCTATAGAAAAGCACACCACACACAGACCTGCTCTAGGTGCCGAATACCAATGATAGCGGGCTACAAAGATCCCATCACCCAGTGCTCCATACTACCAAATCTGACGCAATATGCCACAATTAAAATATGAAGTGATCAAAGTTATAAAGGGAGACAACAGAAATGATAAATGTTATAGAAGCAAATATTTTATGGTTCAGTTCGCTTGCAGGGTATTCAGGGTTATGACCGTTCATAATGTACTGGTGTTTTCAGGTAATGTGATCTTCACTTATATATTTGTTTTTTGTTGTTGTTTTTTTTTTTTTTTTTTTTTTTTTTTTTTTTTTCAATATGTCGAACATACATATATTTGACTCATCTCTTGTTGTTAAAATAGTATTTATCATATGACGTCGCTGTTAATCAGTGGATAACGCCATGTCATAAAAACCGTATGACCACGCGTTACATAACACTTTGGCGGGAACAAGTAACGTCATGAGGACGTCCATGTCAACCACGCATTTTCTGTTGAACAACTGAAAACTTTAAAGGCAATAAAATCCAATTTAAAATAGTCATATGATGAACAGAATTTTATGCTCGGGCGAGTTTCATAAATTTCATATGAAATGACCACTCATGTAAGGTCATGTATGTATAACGTTTCTTGTTTGAAAGACTTGTGACAAAATGCTGACGGTCAATGTATTTGTCCTTTTTATATCGAAAAGGACATAACGACGTTGTATAGACGTCATGTGGCTGCTGGGAAGGAACACTCTGTGGAATGTTCATTAGCAGAACAAGCATGATGAAAAGACTGCAATCTAAAACCCCAACATGCTTTTTTTCGTTTGATAAAAGTGTATTATTCTGTAGTTCCTCATGTTATAGGTCATTTGCCATGCTTTATGTTATTATTATGCGAGGTCTTTTATTTAAAGCGCAATTGTCTTTTAGTACGAAACGCCTACGTACGAACCCAGGAGTTACGAATGACACGAAAAGTAACAAAATGCCGTATGCGAACACTGAATACACAGGTATACGTTCGCATGTACAAAGTCTAATCAGGGTCTTCTTTATCTGACCACATATTTGATATCAATTGATTATGAAAGCGGGCAACAAAGGCTCAGACCTCTTGCGCGCAAGTGTACGCTGTCTAGGCCGCAATTGTCAATATATGCCATATGGACACTCAGCCTGAGTTACCCTTCAGTTCGCATATTAAACAAACTGGTTGTATATATATAGATGAACAATTCGGATTCCAGTAAAAGTGTCCTCTTTGTGCATACGTGTATGTGTCTTACCCGTTGATTACTTTTTTCACTTTTATTAACAAGCTACAGAAAAACGAAATAATAGATGAATTGCATTATGAATAAACCATATACAAAACAACACTCTTACGGAAATAAAATTTACACTAAAATAAGGCAAACAAAACAAAACAACACCCTCATAGAAGTTAAATTTACATTAAAATTTCCCATCGTTATATAAGTCATACCCTGAAAACAAATCACCCTTATGTCATGTTCGAAAAGGGAAGGCGCAGATAAGCATCACGAAAACACGCCTATATAATATTGACCCCCTTAAACCCCGCTTTTATACAGTCAAACTGGGGTTTACAGGGGTATACATTATTTTGTCTTATTTCTGCTCAAAAACATAGATTGTGGGTACTCGTTTGAACCGTCTAATCGAGGCGGTTCTAACGAGTACCCACAATCTATGTTTTGAGCAGAAATATGAAAAATATCAAAGTTTTTATCTGAAAATTTTCGTTTTTTGGTGGTAAGATTTTCAGTATGTTTGAATAGGCATGTTTTCGTAATGTATCCGCTGAGTATTCACGCAGTCTTCTCTGTTCACTGATCTATTCAAAAGTATCCAAACATTCTGACTGTAAGCGACTAACAGATTCCTGGGAATCGCATCACCGAGACCGTTCCAGAGAATGCAATTACACGAGTAAATGAAAACACACATATTTTTGTCATATCGTATAAGCCTTTTTTCTGTCTGTGTCCAAAAGTGCAAAACACTAGCGAACGTTTTACCCTGGCGGCCGTCTAGGGTAAAACGTTCGCGATAGTTTTGCGTTTTGCGTTTTTACGTTGTAAACACAGCCCTACAGTACCGGTTATAAGAAGTCATACCTCTTGTACTTTCTCTTTAACTTGTTGTCGTAAGAGATAGTTGCACGTTTCTTTGTAATCTTTCTCTCCCTCATCACGTGTGTAGATCTTTAAGGCATACTGGCCCTCTTCTGGAATGCGAACTTTAAACCTTGCCTCATCGCCTACTTCCTCAGTTTCTACCTGTTTTAACAATAATTAGAGTCGACTCTCGTTATCTCTAAGTCAAAGGGACTCTCTGAAATACTTCGAGATATCCGTTTCTCGACATATCAGACTTGCAGAACTAAGGGAAAAATAAAAAAAACACCCCCATTTCTCAAACGCATATATGATTTGACTCCTGAAGTTAGAGGTATACTGAAGATATTATGGAAAACAGGAGAAAATGCTCCCCTTTTCCACAATATTGTGATACCTGTTGCTAGATTTCCATGTTTAAACAGGGACCAGATTTTCACTCTGAGATAAGCGGTTATTCGAGATAAGCAAAGTCGAGATAACGAGTCGACTGTGGTGCCATGTGAAAAGAGGCCTTAGCGAATGTGAAAAGCAAATGTCCAGCTCACCTTATGCGCTTTGCCCAGCAAAGACTCATCTAAGTCTGTACATCCACCCAGTAGGGCAATGTGTTTCGTTTATCCCTCTTTGGATAGCCCAGAGACTGTAGAAGGCACATGCGATCAGCGAAGGTTCTGATCAAACTGCGCGGATGCGCGGGCTGATTTGAGTCTTCGCTGGTCGCACAAGTATTATTGTAGGCTTTGTCGTGCGCTTGCTCATATCAGATACGTCGCAGTTTATCCGAAGATAGGCATGATGAGACTTGAAGATTGATTAATTTCGTGTCATTTATGTCCTTCAATATGATCGTCCATTTCACTACCTGCTGCTGCGTCTAAACATGCTAAATAAGTGGCAAACAGTGTATACCCTAATCAAACGCAGCGTTTTGGGGCGTCAGATCTAAGGCTATGCTGTTTGCTCTAGCCTACACTATTACCCTTTTTTCTGGCCGAAAATTTCCGGTAATAAAAATCAACAGCCTTGCTGTGGAAACCTGATTTTATATGCTGGTGCGGGTAGAGTGGTGGGCTTTCCCATAAAGCAGTGCACATTGCGGGACTGGTTCCTGGGTGGGTGAGCACGATGCTCGACTTTGTGGAGATTATCAGAAAACTGAACATGTGGTGGCAGGGAATACCATCGCATCATCTTCGGACTCCCTAGAAGCAATTTCTCCTCTTTACAATATTTTGTTACCTGTTGTTGGATTTAATGTTAAAACAGGGACCAGATTTTCACTTCGAGATAAGTGGTTATTCGAGATAAGCGTAGTCGAGATAACAAGAGTCGACTGTTTATTCCTTCCGCCATTTCAAAAATTTGATATTTTGCTAACATTCATAACAGTTTGGTGGTGAAATTATAAGGAATGAATTATTTATTTATTTTTTTTTTTAATTTTTTTTTTATTATTATTTATTTATTTATTTATTTATTTTTTTTTTTTTTTTTTGTGGATTTTATCGATGTGTAAACTCACTTTTATCGATGTGAATCACTCAAAAACATAATATAAAAGCTTTCGGGCTTAATTCTGTTTGTGAGTTCACACATCGATAAAATTCACAAAGATAAAATTCTTTCTCAGTCCATCGGTATACCACTAATTCTGTGAGCAGGAAACGAAGGTCGTGTTCTGATTGAATGGATTAGAGCCCGACTACGTGCTAAGCGTTTTCCTCACGTCGCGTCACTAATCATACTTCATTTACGCTTAGCATGCTGGGTAAAAGTTTCAGCAAACGACAAATTTCTTATTTTTCTCAGAAAAACAGGTTTGACATTTCCTGCAAATAGTTTGGAGACTATTTGCCTGCAAATTGTCTCCAATGGAGACTATTTGCATGAAACGTCAAATCCTGTTTTCTGGAGAAAAAAAAATATTATCAGTTTGTCGTCTGCTGAATAAGCACAGACCCAGCGGGCACATGACGTTTATACAACGTCGGCTCAACGTCGATGCAACGTCATGACGTTGCATCGACGTCGAGGCGACGTTGTATTAACGTCATGTGCCTGCCGGGAAGAGTGATAAAAATTAGTACGTCGTACCTGATTAACTAGATCATATGCTGGTAAATAACTGTGAACTAACATTGTCTGAACTTCTTTATCTTCTTGATTTCTAAACCTAATGTGTCTAAGATCACCCGGTTTAATATAGATCTGTCCTTCAAAATGAGAAAGGGGGATCAATCCATTCTGTTTACATACTGGCCCTGGACCCCAACCAATATCAGGAGACTCTGGCAGGGGCTCTATATCGTCGTCTGGTTCCTTGTCACAAATAAACCGGAACTGGCATAAACGTTCGAGTTTATCTTTTTCTTCGCTTAAGTTTCCTTCAGCGCTGTCATTAGCATCAGTGTCGTGTTTATCACCGTTTCTCGTGCGCATTCCAAGAATATCAAAATTATACTTTCCACGCACTGGTAGTTGAATCTCATATATATAACGAGAGGGTTTCCTGTTCATAAACACGTATCTCTCAAGTCTTGATGGGACGGGCTTATGTCTATTGGATGCCTCGTCTGAGTCAGACTCCTTAGGTGTACTGACGCAAGTTAGTTTATACGTAAGCTGCACACAGTTCATCTGCTTTCTAGGAAGAGTTACTTCAACAGATGACTGAAAGAAGCAAAATAAATGAGAACGTTTAACAAAAACGACTATTATAATATATAACAGCAAATTACCATCACGAAAACATACCTGTATAATTTTGCCTCCCTTAAACCCCACTTTTATATAGTAAAACTGGGGTTTACAGGGGTAAGCATTATTTTTTCTTATTTCTGCTCAAAACATAGATTGTGGATACTCGTTAGAACCGCATCAGCGATGCGGTTCTAACGAGTACGTACAATCTATGTTTTGAGCAGAAATATGAAAAATATCAGAATTTTTATTTGAAAACTCAGTTTTTGGTGGTGAAATTTTCAGTATATTTGAATAGGCGTGTTTTCGTAATGTAAAAGCGTTTACAGGCTTCTAAGGTGACTGGATACATGTATACTTGTCAGATTTTCTGCAATGTTTAGAGGGAAGAATTTTTTGTGCCTTCCTCTTTGCTTTCCTGCATACCAAGTCCTCTCTGTAAAGGGATTTACTCTAAACAGAAAGAACTTGCTTCCTATTCAGAAGGGAGGCCAAACAATTTTGACAGTTATCTCCCACTAAAGTGCATCCGATTCCCTTAAGAAACAGAGTTATAGATCTATGTATTTGACAAGCTATCGGTAACATGCATCTAAAAAGAGAAGAATGTATCATACATGTTTGACTTTATTAAAATTTTGACTTACAGAAAAACTTACATGATTGTACTGATTAAGATGAATAGTGAATGGATAAACTTTTAGGGAAGGCAATTCTGTCAAAACTGTTTTGCCTCCCTTCTGATATAGTGCTGGTATTCAATTATTCAGTTCTTTGCGGCTGTTGAGCTCTACTTCATATGTGAAAATAGAGTTCCGCTCAAAGCAGCTAGGGATGTGTGGAATGTTGCATTTTTCTAGTATTCCTCATGAATAGAGTCTACTATTTTCTATCTTGTGTTTAGTTCTGTAGTCCAAACGACCACCACCCACTCCACTTTCAGAATGTTATCATAAAGATAACTTGACCAATTTGGGCCTGTCCTAGATGCAAAGACCATAAATATCTCATCCTGGAAAAACAGAGTTACTCAGTTAGTCCTTTTTCACACTAGGTAGTCAGTTCAACAGACAACTGTGCTAATGAGTTATAATTAACGTGCCCAAGTACAGCAGTTCTATTTTACTGGTGTGCCTAACCCGTTCTAAAACTTTCCGATCTACCCTCGTATCCATTTATTCTTACACGGTCAAAGTAAGCTGCTGAAAGACAGATTACCCAAACCCAAAACCCTAGCTTATTTTGACATCCACGTTTTATGAGTCTAGATTAATCATTTTTAACGCTTTCCTCTAATGTGTTTAATTATCTTCACCTTTTCAACATTTAATAAATGCTACATGAAATATTACTTAAATATGCAGCAAAACAAACAATATCTGCTTATTCAGCTTCTAACTGTTGACCGTTTTAATGCATCCTATGCAAGGATATACAGTCGACTCCCGTTATCTCGAAGTCCAAGGGACCCTCTGAAATACTTCGAGAAATCCGTTCCTCGACATATCAGATTTGCAGAATTGAGGAAAAAATAAATCGAACAACCACATTTCACAAATGATTATATAATTTGACTCCTGAAATTAGAGGTATATTGAAAATATTGTGGAAAAGAACCCTTAGGTGCAATTTCTCCTCTTTTCCACAATATTTTGCTACCTGTTGTTAGATTTCGTGTTTAAACAGGAACCAGATTTTCACTTCGAGATAAGCGGTTATTCGAGATAAGCGAAGTCGAGATAACGAAAGTCGACTGTATGTCAATTTTACCATTCTATAAAATGTACATATTTGCAAATGGTTGCGTATAATGTTTCTTTAAATTGTGTTCTTTTATGTTCGGTTTATAAAGGGCCTCTTGATAGTATGGCTTCTTGAGCTGAAAGTATTGCCCTCTCAAAATATTGTATAAAAACCCCTGATCAGACTGTGCGAGAGCGCGGGCTAATTTGTGTATCTGTGCGTTGCGCATGAATATTATGAATAAGATAGCTTAACCGTTACCTTTCCTTTGATTGACTTGTTTATAGCAGTCCTAGGAGTCATTATCATCATACCAAGGTCGAAGAATTTTGGTGTAATATATGGTAAGTTCATAAATTCTTTCCTGCTTAAAGGTGTCTCCACCAGTTGCCATTGATTCTTTTCTGGGTGACAGAACGGAGCAAATTCCTCCGGGTCCGTCATGAAATAAAAGTCTGACTCCTGAAAGAAAGTTCGTATATCATAATCGGCTATCGCTAAGGTGCCCGACCCGCCTCATCGGAAATTTGACGGTTCCTTTAGCTAGATTTTGTCAATATTAATGTGTATAGTCAACATAATTTTATCAAACTACCCCATATCGTTGAAGACCTACGGCAATTTCCATATTTCACATTTTACCTCGGCGTTGCATCGGTCCATGACATTACGAAAACACGCCTATTCAAATATATAGAAAAATTCACTTCCAAAAACTGAAAAATTTCAGATAAAAACTCCGATATTTTTCATATTTCTGCTCAAAACATAGATTATGGGTACTCGTTAGAACCGCCTCGGTGAGGCGGTTCTAACGAGTACCAACAATCTATGTTTTGAGCAGAAATAAGAAAAATAATGCATACCCCTGTAAACCCCAGTTTTACTGTATAAAAGTGGGGTTTAAGGGGGTCAAAATTATATAGGTATGTTTTCGTGATGAAAAGTGGCATTAAGCTCATTGGCTGGGTCTGTATTAGCAAAAGCAACTAGAGTAAAACCTCAATGACGCTCGCATACCTTGGCCGATTCGAATTCCCGATAGCTCAAGAAAATAATCATTTAGAGCTGTTTTAGGAAAAATGTCTTATTCTATCATGAAAATATATGCTGTGTGTACTTATAAGATTCCCCTCATCAATGCAATTCTAATGAGTACACTCAACATACAATTATTGTATAGAAGATCGAAAAGACATCCCTGAATCATTCCCATTTGCCTCATGACCTGACGCTTTGAATAACCCTCAGTGACTCGAACTACTCATGTCTAGAACTAAATTCAATGGTTCCAAAGGTACTCGAGTCAGCAAAGTTCGACTGGTATGGATGTACCCAGGAAAGCCCACAGTCACGAGATATAGCCTCCCAAGGCACCGAATAAGGACTGAATGATATAAAACGACACTTCGTCGAAAAAGGAAGGTACAAACGACAAGAAGCTGCAACAGATTTGTCTAGGAACTGTCAACAGCACAGCTATTGGAGGGGTGGCGCTCAAACCTCGTTTTACTGGTGCAAAACCTCGCCCGCTAATCCTGATACAGTTTCTGCCACACACACACACACACACACACATACTCACACACACACACACACACACACACACACACACACACACACATATATATATATATATATATATATTGTTGTTTGTTATTTTTTATCTGCATAGAGGCTATCTAGTTCATCAGGTGATCCATATAGAAAAAAGACAACATAAAGGACCTCTGACGGTGACAAAGGCAATCTGCCTATTTTAGCGGGTTGTCCCAGCTGCTCTGATTTCTCCTAACTATTATATTTGGTATTTTAAGAAAAACGCATGTTCTATAAAGGAGCAGAAGTGGCCAAATTGTAAATATTTGTTATACAAAAGCTGTATTTTATTTCTATAGGAGGGACGGGTAACATTTTTAGAAACTAAAATTAATCCAGATTTGGATTTTTTTTTCATTGAAGTGAATATCCTTATAAAGTACACGTGTATATTTGGGTATATAGCCATTTATTTGTCTACAATTGATGGTATAAATTTACGTCTTCCACAGAAAAATAAAAACTTGTACCAGACATTTAACATACCCTATAGCAATTTTAGCATTTGTTGTTCAGTGATCCCATATGTAACCAGGTGCTCCAGGTAAGCTTGTTATCCTAGTGATAAATATCAATGTGTTTTTACCATTTTTTTATACAAATTGATAAGTTTTGGAATCTCATTAGATCTACAAGACAATATAGATAATTAAGAACCAAGGTTGTTTTTGTCACGGTAGAATAAGAAATAGAAATACATCTGACTACTTAACTGGAGCCTATTGTGTATCCCACATTTACCTGTAGATTCCACGTCATTGGCTTTATATACAATATATGCACAGTTATCTTGTGTTGTACAATACCTTGCACCCCGCCGAGGTCGGCAACATTGTTTCGTGGAGATTGATCATTGGTCATGAAATATTTTCTACGGTCATTCTCTCCCTTCCGCTGATTCAAGAAGGGCAGTTGTCAGTTCCTGGCGAAAGAATGTGCACAATGCTGGTTAACCGCTTAGAGGACTAAGCCTGCCCAGTAAACGTGTGGTCAGGTAAATTGACCGCGCTCGACATGACCCCATTGGGTTGACTGGGCCGTAAAGCCTCAACACAAACAAACAATGCCTTGCAAATGCACATTACTGACTCAGGCTTAAAATCTTTAAGGTACTGAGTGGAGGCTGCATTTCTGCAATAGGTGTCGCCACCGCCCCACCCCTGCCCCCCACCCCTGCCTCAAGTAGCCACTTACATATATTGTGTGAAATATGCATATACAAATGTCTGCAAAAGGATTAGCTGAGGCACGAACAGTACTTTATAAAAAAAAAAAATCCGTTTTCCATGCATTTCAATAGCAAAAATGAACAGTTTTACCCAAATTTAGGGTTCAATTACAAATTACATTTCATTTTGAAAAATTGTGTTCATAACATTAATGACGGGGCATTAGAGGTCCACTGCAATAAAAAATATGTAAATTACTGAAACTTTATTTTCCATCGTTTTGTAGGCATTTACATTGCTACTGTCAGAGGTCCTTAACTAGTTAACCACGATGAGCCCAGCTATGGATGTGTATAAGACGAGGTACAAGACGAAATATTTAGACGTAAACGTCTAAGTACCGGCGCAAATTTGTTCATGTTTACTTAGAGATATGGGTATACTAAAGTTTAATAAATTTTCAATGTAACAGGTAAAAAAGAACAACAATGTGATTCTTTAATGTATGCTTTTATTAAGGCTTATTAAAAATCTTGAATGAAATGAGAATAAATTAGACATTAATTTGACAAGTATATAAAGCCAAACAATTTCACGTGGAAACACTAAAAAGCGCGAGCGTGCAAAAGAAAAGACCTGTGTGGGCTGTACTGTAATTTTTATCAGGTATATAATGCCGAGAAATTTCTCGTGAAAAAAAAAAAAAAAAAAAAAAAAAAAAACACTAAAAAAATCATGTGAGCGTGCAAACCACATGAGCGTTCAAGATACACTGTAAAAAAAAATCCGTAGATTTTACGGTAAATACTGGCAACTGGCTGCCAGTACATGTACCGTAAATTTTACGGGTGCCTGTAGATTATTTACAATAATAATTACGCATGTTAGGGCATGTGTAGGGCAACGTAGGTAACGTATTGGACATAATCAAATAAATGACAAAAATAAACTGCACACATACTCAAAAACATATGACAGTTTCTGTTTGCAACCCTATTTATCATTTGGGCTCCCAAAATCGTTAACAAAAGAACTTACAAAAAATAGAATTAGTGCTCATGATTTATTAATTGAACATGGCCACTACTTCAGACCAAGAATTCCACGTGAGCAACGAATTTGTGTGCAGTGCAATCAGATGGAAGATTAGGAGCATTTTTTTCCTATTTTGTAGAAAATATACAAATTTGCGTATTACATTGTTTAATAAACTAAATTTAAAGATACCAGTTCTGAAACCTAATACTAATGAATGTTTTAAATTATTGTATGAATTGCTAAACCCCAGTAGTGCTGTGGATACAAAACTTATTTGTAAATTTATTCATGAGGCGTTAGAATTAAGGTAGTAGATCTATTGATTGTTTTCTCATTGTTTATTCTGTTTAATGTTTATATTATATATTTCATGTCAATGGAGAACACCTTCTTTATATGTAGGTTTTCCAGTAAAATATTCTATTCTATTCTATTCTAGTAGGAATCTGAGCTAACGCACCGTATCTTAAGCTTACACATCATTACCCCATCCTACGAGGTAATTCCTGCAAAAGTTCTACGGGTCCCCGTAAAAATTTACGGTAAAGGCGCTGGCAGCCAGTTGCCAGTATTTACCGTAAAATCTACGGGACTTTTAACAGTGTATAAAGAACACACGGGGGCTGTACTGTATTTTATTTTATCCGAAGATGTTTCATGGTGTATGAAATGTATTATAATATGCTCAATGTATGATTCTTGCAATTAATGCCTGCAACGTGTCAAACTCAAACTGATAGAAAAACCGACCGATCAATGAAGATAGCTATGCAAATGTGAACACGACTGGGCATAGCTCTATGTAAAATTATCATGGCAACAACATAGGTGGACCTTGCTCCTGAAGAACCCTTTCAGTTTATTTATAAAACATAGGTGACCGTGCACCTGAATGAAGATGACATGTACATACACATGTGCTAAATATGAATGCTTTTTTGACGACTGACTATCGAGATATAAGCATTTAAAAACTTTACTGCAGCATAAGAGCATTTTACAGAAGTGTCCCAGATTTTGACCTCTAGCCCCATCCCGAGGCTTGAGCCCAGGGTCCATTCTTATAGACAGACAGATAGAATCGCAGAAGACCTTCCTATGTACCCATGCTCCAAATATGAATGCTGACTGTTGAGATATGGACATTTAAAAAACTTTATCGCAGTGTGACGCGCACAGAACAGAAAAAACAAAATTGATAAATGCAACTAATAAAGCCAGTTTTACTTTATAAAATTGGGTTTTGATGGAATCTTGATTGCAGAGGCTTGTTAACCTGATGAAAGGCGATATATATATATATATATATATATATATATATATATATATATATATATATATATATATATATATATATATATATATATATATATATATATATATATGAGTAGGATAGACATCTTTATCACATTTGTAACTTTGCACTCCATATATCCCATTTATAGCTTTGCATGCCATTTTACACATAATACAGGTAAAATGTGCAATAATCACGCACATCTGAAGAAATGAAAAATACTGGTTGTAGACCAACCTAAAAAATGTCACCATGAAGAGACGTACTGAATTTTGAAAAAAAAAAATCGCCCACTGCGTGATTCGAACTCACGTCCATCGCATTAAATAAATGACGTTTATACGACGTCGCATGACGTTGCATCGACGTTGTAGCCTATAAACCTCTTGTCGCTATGACTTTGTGTTTAATATTTAGGCTTATTTAATATTTAAAATTTATTAGAGTGCGTCCCGGGGGATGCATTCATTGCCGGTGCGCTTTAGGCATAACAATAGCAAATTCCCGCATTCTACGTGAAGTAATTTTCGCTCCCCTTCTACCTGTTTATGCAGTAAATTAAAACACATTCTAACACTCCTCGCCTACAGAGCCAATGGTTAAACAGTGATTTATTCTGCAACAAATCACTGGGCGGAAGCGCACGAGGCTATCTGGCGCCGTTTCGACGTCATGTTGACACTTTGCTGACTTCTATACTTCTACTTCTATATAAAATCAAAGGACTGATAGTCCTAAGAGTCTGCTAGCTCGTAAAGTATTGATGGAGTGCTGAGTATCTTCTATGCAAACACAATACATGCAAAGAAGATAGGTGGCATTCCAATGCTACCAATACTACACCAAACGATGGAGTTCTATGGAATATATCAAGCATCTGGGCATTGTACTTCCTGAAAAGAAGACTTTCTTTAAAAACTCTATTAAATGTACGTCAAGCGAAGACTGCATATGGGTTGAATGTGAAAGTCATAGCGAGTGCTGTCTCTAAATCAAGGAAAGGATACTTCACTGAGGATATGATTTTTTTTTTTTCACTTTCCAGTGATAATGCTGGTTGTCAAGTGAAAAATAAGATGGCAAATCACATGGCTCTAAATAGGCATGATATGTCTTGGAATTCTTTTTTGCATACTTGTATAATTTATCTCCTGCAAACAGAATTTCATTCATGTTGTTCACATTCCACATGTTGGTACAGATCCTTTTCTGTACAACTTTCACCAAAAATACTAAACAACATGGTAGGCATAGACGCCCTCTTGAATCAGGACTAAATATCTCATCTCCTTGATGGATACTTCCTTGCAATAATACAGATGCATTTTCTTGTAGATTTATATGATTTGATGGACCTGGATTTTGCTCTATATCCATATTTTCACACTTGCTTACAACCAGTGGCTTCATCAAATATTAAATTTACATTCAGAGACAGGGCTTTGTGAGAAAATTTACTATTCCTTGAAAAACAACCAACATGAACACTCTGTACTACACGCTTTCTCTATCAGTTTCTCAAAATCAGTCAGATGGAAATGCATTCTACTTGTTTTAATGTATAAATAAGAATGGGTCTTTACTGAGGCATCTGTGTGAAACAGATATACATAAATAATCTAACCATGTACTGAAAAAACTAAATACAATTATTTCTCTTCTGTTTTGTTTCTTTCTTCACAAAAATCCATTTTATTATCTGCATATATAGGCCAATGCAGTGATTGGAATAATAAATCTCTTTATTTTCCAATGAAGTTTATCACCTGATTATTCCAAATGAGTGTATCTCCAGCAGCAATTTCCAATTTCTAGAATTATTAAAGTTCAACTCTAGATATGCTCCAGTTCATACAAATTCAACACCTGATGTAGCTCCACGATTATTCTAGTGCAATTTTACAAATTTACTCTATCTTTATCAACTTATTATTAAGACAAGAGCAGATTAAATAAATTTGAAATGGCTATGTTCAGTCCAGATTAGCTTTAATAACTGATTGTCATTTGCTAGTGCTTCACCTAAGCATCAACAGATTAGCCCGACCAGCTATGCCTACCCTTTTCAAGAGATTTTCAGATGTCCAAAAAAGAAGGGTCATAAACCTATAAATGGGCCAGCAGTCGTAAAACAACTCCGTGTCACTGAGGTGTGAATAGTTATTTCATGTAGAAGGAATGAATTAAGTGCCTGATTTCTTGCTATATTCAATATCGAATAAGTAGATTCTGATTATGTAAATACTGATACCTTTCTTTTCGTTCAGCTTCCGTTGCTAAGCACAACATCAAAGATGGCGAGCGGTCCTACTAATCACCCCATGGCACCCCACGGTACCCCATGACAGCCCACGGCATCAAACTATATGGATATTTATCATAAAATATGTTATAGATGGACAAGTATACTTTTGCAATACTCGTCTTCATCTTAATAAACAGAGATTTATATTTTTGATGATGACTTGTGTTTGATTTAAAATATTATGTCTAAAACTCTCGTAATTTTTTGCACCCCATGACATCAAAATATATGTATATTTACCATAAAATATGTGTTTAAGACGGCCAGTAAAAATGTTGTAATACTTGTATCTATCTAAATAAACAGAATATTTATACTGATGACTTGTGTTTGAACTTGAATATAAAATGTAATTTTAAGTTAAAACTTATTTTTGATAGACTATCAACTTACACCATTGGTCTCTTTGCTATATTTTAGAGTCAGTTTGAATCTTAGTGTTTAGGCGCCCCGAGATAATCGCTTGAAGTAAGGTTAATGTCTTAAACTATCACAAAAACGAATTTGGATACATAAAACTAATACCCTGGTGTAATTTCAGCATTCAGTTAATAAATACAATGAAATAATTTAGTGCCGTGGGGTGCATTGGGATGCCGTGGGGTGCCATGGGGTGATTAGTAGGACCCCGTGCCGAATTAACACCTTGACAAAAGTAGCGCGTGTATTACTACACCGAATTTTGAAGTCTATGTTTCAAATTGCATTATCTAAATCGATTTCAGTTACAGTTATGTTAGCGAAATAAAAAAGCCATACAAAATTCCGCTGCTTCACATTCAGTTCACCGTAATAGTGCTGCATTGCGTCTGATTAAGAAGTAGTGCGCGTATAAATATACTCATAAATAGCTGTGATGAGAATCCGCTCGTAAAACCCCATGCGATTGCAAAGAGCCTGCTAGCTGTCGCTAGCGGGCTCAAAAATGGCTTGATATAAATGAGTCTGGCGCGGACCTGATCGCATTATCTGAATATTTTGTATTTGCATCTCTGTGATATAATTTTAATAGTCTGTCTTTATATATGTGTCAACCACGGCGGCCATAACAGACCTGTGATAAAATCATCTTATCAATCCATGCATCTTAAGAGTCACGCCAATATCAATGCACATGATTTTAATTAGAGTGAAATTATTTTAACAAAGTTTATAACTTATTTTTCATTTTTACAGCGAGCATCTTTTAAATAGTCTGCTTTAGATAATTTGCAACTTAACCTTATTAGAGCGAAATTATTTTAACAAAGTCTACAACTTATTTTTCGTTTTACAGCGAACATCTTCTAAATAGCCTGTTTTAGATTTAATTTGCAACTTCTAAAACTTTTGTGATATTTCAATTTGCTTTTAGTATTGTGTACATTTGTCTATATGTTTTAAAGTACGTTTGATTGCTAACATTTGTTTGTATGTTTTTACGTCTGTTTGTTGAATATTTATAATTGTACATGTCATTCTTAACAGTGAGGACCATATGTTAGACTGGCACTCGTGCCAAATATGTTATCCTCTTGAAATAAAGTTATTATTATTATTATTATTATTATTACGTCAGTCTTCGTTTCCACGACGTTAGACGGTGTAACGTCGTTTTTCGCACGTCAGCAACGTAAGAAATTCATGTAAACGTCAGCGTTACAGTCAAAACTGTTGGCGGGATTTCTTTATTCGATTGCGGAAAGTTGGAAGCATATGAAGGATACATTTACTTTTTCGTCGTTTTGTGTGTGTTACAATCGAAATAGATCAGCTCTTGTGTGTTGTGATTATGGTGAAAATGAGCAGAGCGCTTTGGTGGAATTGGCGGAAAGTTGATGGGGCGAAACGACCCCGTTGATGATGCTTGTAGTTGTAGTTAGATTTAGCTCCCTTGATAGACGGATGGCATTCTGGGTATCGCTGAAGTGCGCGAATAAAAAATAAAAACTGTTTAGAAGAAGAAAATCTTTATTTTGTGTTAATCCCCAAAAGGAAGAAACTCAACATGGTGGAGAATCTAAAGTTCCTACTCTTATTCGACCATTCCGTATGACGTTCTGATAGAATCGTTGGCTGTTATGGACACCAAGACTCATAGTCATCAGATTTCGCGACTCCACGTGACTTTCACAAATACAACAATTTGCTCTTACCTTCCATATGCAGTGGATTGTCAGGACCATTTCACAAACCTGCATGTACATCAGATTGCTAGATACTTTTTATGAACTATTTAACTGGTGAATCTGTTAATTTGCTTAACATGAACACTTCACTAAACCCCTTCCTCACAGAGGGGCTTGATGACTCATTGAACCTTGATCAACCTCTTCACAATATGATGCATCAGCAGCTTCAACAGTTTGGACATGCAACGCAGACCAGTACACCTCACCGCAGTCAGCCGACAACTGTGATAAATCCATCACAGGCGGCCTTGGTTTCCGGAATTCAGACTCAGAGTGGTATTCCACAAACATTTTATGTAGCCCCAGTTATGCAAACACCCATTATGACGGAAAAACTGAAGAAGTTCTCTGGATATATGCATGAGGATGGACCTAAATTTTTAAGTGAGTTTGAATCCTTTCTGACCCTTTCAGGGGTAACAGACGATGAGCGAATAATAGCGGCATTTCACTTACATTTAAAGGGTCCAGCGCTAACTTGGTATCACACCCTTATGACGAAAGACAGTTGGCCAGCAGTGAAAGCTGAATTCCAGAAAGAATTTGGAAATAACATCAACGATCCCAGGTTAATTTCGGAAGCGGCAGCCTTTGACAATTTGAAACTTTCTGGTACACAGGCGATCGAAGAATTCCATTCTATTGTACTGGAGAAAGGCACTCGCCTTGGGAAAACCGACAGAGATATGACCAATAAGTTTGTGAATGGCTTGCCAAGCCAATTGGCCTTCTTCATTCGTGCTGGTCGCATAGATACTTTCAGAGACGCGCTCCACTCTGCCAAAATTGGAGAGGCCCATGGATACAGGGTACATACCCAAGTCCCAAGTGTTCCAAACCCTAGTGATACTCCACAGTTACATGTACCTGTACCAACACAGGTCAATGCATTAACCCCAGCTACCTCAGAACATCAAGGACGTTATCGTAAACCTCAACCACGTTCACGTGTATGCTATTCTTGTTCTGGAGCGGGACATTTTAAATCCAGATGTAATTGGAACGGTGTCGGTTCACCTGAACCTACAGTGAACTGCCAACTATGTCTACAGAAAGGACACGCTGCCCCGTCCTGTAAAAAACTTAAGACACAGACACCTAAACCTAACAACATATGCCAGTTGTGTGCCAGTGCAGGGCACACAGCCCGTGAGTGTCCATCTTCAAACCCCAATCAAGACCATTCAACTTTAAACCCACAGGGCCTGGGAACGATGCCCAATTCCCAGGCTTAAACCAGATATCTTCGAAAAAGGGCCTGTACTCGGTGAATTGTCATTCAGATACTGAAAACTCACAGTCAGAGGAATCAACACAAATGCCAGTTGTTCGTGATCATAATTTCATGTATTTGGAGCTTCAGATTGGCAATAGAAATGTCACGGCTCTCCTTGATAGCGACAGTGCCATTAACATTCTGTCGAAATCATTTTATGATTCAATTCCACAATCATGCATCTTAGAATATCAAGAATGTGCCGATTCTTTGATACTGGCTAATAATACGACAGTTACTGTTTATGGTACTGCTGTTGTCAAGGTCAGCCAGGTAAATTCCAAGTCCAGCAGTGTGACTGTGTATATTCTTAAGGATGCTTCACACCCAATCATTCTTGGGACAGAGTATTTGAAAACCAACAATATAGTTCTCGATTTCAATAAAAGTACTTGTTTTTCACAGGTGAAGCACAGTACCAAGATCAGAAGTTCAAATACATATACAGTCTTGCCAAATTCAGAATGTGTTGTGAATGGCTCATTGTCAAAGAATTTACTTATTGGTATGCAGGGTGTGGCAGTGGGTCATGCAGAGTTGTCAAACAAGGGCTTAATAGTTGCTAAGTCAGTTGTCACCTGTAATAGTGATTACTGTGTTCCAGTGAAGATTTTGAACCCTGGAAATGAGACTGTGTATATCCATAAAGGGACAATCTTGGCAACTTTTCAGCTTTGCGACAACTCTGTTGACCTTATACCATTGTCCTGTTCTCATGTGACAAGCAGATTGACGTTTCAGATAACGGTGGCAATTCAACAGAGTTTCAGTCCAATTTTGATATTAACCCTGATTTGCCGGCAGAGCACAAAACAAAGTTGTATCAGTGTTTGTATGAACATAGGGATTTGTTTATTACAAAGAATAATCCTGATTTAGGGCATACTAAAGTTGTTAAGCATGAAATTCATCTGAAGCCAGATGCTAAATCCAAGCATCAGCGCCCGTACAGGCTTCCACCAGATAAAAAACAAGTTCTTAGACATCAATTAGACGAGTTGCTGACTCAAGGCATTATTGCCCCTGTCTCAGAAATGGAAGACGTGCCCATAACAAGTCCCATAGTCCTTGTTGCGAAGCGGAATAAGCCTAAAATAGATCCAACAAACATCACAAAAGAACAGAGTCTTTCCTCGTATAGATTTTGCTGTGATTTTCGTTATCTGAACTCTCAAACCCAAGATTTCAGATATACGATACCTGATTTGCAAGACTTGACCGAGTCCTTCGCAGCAAAGACTCCCAATTTCATTACGTCCCTTGACTTGACATCCGGGTTTTTCCAAATGGAAATTTCTAGCCAATGTCAGAAATACACTGCCTTTAATACTTGTTATGGCACGTTCAAATTTCTGCGTCTACCACAAGGGTTACGAACGGCACCAAATTCCTTCCAACTTTTGATGGATAAGATTTTGCACGGGTTAACGTTTAACTCAGTTCTCTGTTATCTGGATGACATCTGCATATTTTCTGAAACATTTGAGCAGCATATTTCTGATTTACATGAAGTGTTATCCAGATTGCAGGGTGCAGGCTTGAAGCTTAAACCGAAACCCAAGTGCAAATTTGGATATTCAGACTGCATATTTTTGGGCCATTCTATCAGTAAAAATGGGATTTCACCTCCAAGCGACAGAGTTGAACTCTTGAAGGACTATCCTGTGCCTCAAACTAGGAAAGAATTACAGCGAGCACTAGGCATGTTTAACTGGTTTCGGAAATACATTCCAAACTACAGTGCTGTTTCTGGCCCATTACATAAGCTGTTAAAAAAGAAAGCACATTTTATCTGGAGTGCCGAGTGCGAGCAGAGTTTTCAAACTTTGAAGGATAGTCTTTTGGGTTCAACAGCTCTCGCTTTTCCGAGATTTGACCTAGAGTTCCGTCTGGCTGTAGACACCAGTAGCAAGGGTATTGGCTACATGCTGTACCAAATCCATGAAGACGAAAATCCAAGAGTGGTAAGGTTTGGTTCAAAAGGTTTGTCTAAATGGCAACATTCTTACGGTCCAACCAAATTAGAACTGCTTGGTGTCATAACTAGCATTCTGGATTGTGCTTCATATCTTAGGGGTCACCATTTCACTGTTGAGTGTGACCACCAGGCCCTCAAGCCCCTATTTCAGAAGCAGTTAAAAGGAGCAATTTATGACAGGTGGTTATCTATCTTACAGCAGTTTGACTTTGATATCCTTTACAAGCCAGCTTCCCAAATGACTGTTCCAGACTCGTTATCACGCTACCCACATTTTGAAGACATTTTGTTGTCTAGCCCTGAGGAAGCAGACCCATACTTCCCCTACAATGCTGAGAAACCCACCCAAATCAAATTAGTTTCAGCAGAAAGGCAGGTATTACATACCCTTCCACAGGTCAACCATATGGTGACATTGTCCCATATCCAAGATAATGAGGTCTATGACGCAGACACAGAGGATAATTCCATCATAACCAGAAAGACGCATAAATGCCACCGTCACAGGAAACCTTATGCACATGCTAAAATGACCAAGTCTCATTTTTTGCCTGACCAGGAGTCGCATTTGTTTTCCTCAATAGACTCACAGGCTGACAGACAGCCCATAGACTCACAGGCTGACAGACACCCCATAGACTCACCAGCTGACAGACAGCCAATAGACTTACAGGCTGACAGACAGCCCATAGACTTACAGGTTGACAGACAGCCCATTGACTTACAGGTTGATAGACAGCCCATTGACTTACAGGCTGAGACACAGCCCATAGACTTACAGGCTGACAGACAGCCCATAGACTCACAGGCTGACAGACAGCCCATAGACTTACAGGCTGACAGACAGCCCATAGACTCACAGGCTGACAGACAGCCCATAGACTCACAGGCTGACAGACAGCCCATAGACTTACAGGCTGACAGACAGCCCATAGACTCACAGGCTGACAGACAGCCCATAGACTCACAGGCTGACAGACAGCCCATAGACTTACAGGCTGACAGACAGCCCATAGACTTACAGGCTGACAGACAGCCCATAGACTCACAGGCTGACAGACAGCCCATAGACTCACAGGCTGACAGACAGCCCATTGACTTACAGGCTGAGACACAGCCCATAGACTTACAGGCTGACAGACAGCCCATAGACTCACAGGCTGACAGACAGCCCATAGACTTACCAGCTGACAGACAGCCCATAGACTTACAGGCTGACAGACAGCCCATAGACTCACAGGCTGACAGACAGCCCATAGACTTACAGACTGATCTGCAAAGTCACATGGAACGCACTGATTCAGACAGTGAAATTTTTGTGTTGAATCGCCCAGACGTTAAAAAACGGACTTACACAAATGGCAGTCAAAGTGATTCTGAAGAGGTAAATTGTGTCACACAGCAACACAGTGACCCTTATGGACATAGTTTATCTGATTCAGAACAGCCTGCCGATTCTCAGCTATCATTTGATGACATACAAATAAGCAATTCATTGAAATCAGACTTGACCCAAGGTTCAAATACTGAAGGCAATCAGACATCCTCAGAAATTGACGGATTACCAGCCTTGACCTTATTAGATCTGACCCCGGACAGTATACGACAGCATCAGGCTCAAGATAGTAATCTGAGACCTGTTATTCACTTTTTATCTACAGGTGTTCTTCCGCGGTCCCAAAAACTGGCAAGATCTGTTCTTTTACAACAGTCTGAATTTGTTTTGGTGGATGGAATTCTTTTTCATTCTCGTATTGCCAAAGCAAAAAGAACCAAATCAATGACTCAGTATCAGCTAGTTTTACCAGAGACATGTGTACAAGCAGTGTTACATTTATTCCACGACTCGACGTTAGCAGCTCATGGTGGCATTCAAGACACCATTGATAGAATCAAAGAGCATTTCTATTTCCCGCGCTTGACTACAGTTGTTTCGGAATATGTGCTATCTTGTCATGCTTGTCAGGCTAGGAAAATCACAAAGTCCCATGCTCAGAATGAAATTGTAGCATACCCTACCCCAAGTGCTCCCTTTTCAGTTTGGCAGATTGACCTGTACGGCCCATTACCATGTACATCTCAGGCTAACACGTACATATTTACAGCCGTTTGCATGTTTTCCAAATTTTTGTATGCAGTTCCCATTCGCAACAAAGATGCTGTAACTGTATCGGAAGCCCTTTTTCAGTTGTTTACTACCTATGGTTGTTGCGACTGTCTTTTGTCAGATAGGGGTACAGAGTTCACTGCCCGTGTCACATCAGAGCTATGCAAATTGCTTCTGATTACACAGCAATTCTCTCCCAGTTTTGTACATCATTGTCTCGGTGCTGTAGAGCGCAGTCATGCAACTTTAGCTGCTAGGCTTACCCCTTACATGAATGCAAACTGCAATAATTGGGATGTCTATGTTCACAGTGTGGTTTTTGCCATGAACAACTCGGTCAATGCAGGTTTGGGTTATTCCCCTTTTGAGGTGATCTTTGCTCAACGACCCAGATTTCCCTTGGCTGTTCCTACCAGACAGACTTTCCAGTCTCTCCCAGTTGATATTGTTCAGTATCTTGAGGCAAAACAAAAGTTATTGACTTCGATACGTGACGACATACAGTCTCATTTGGAAAAATATAGAGAAAATATGACTTCACGCACAAATGCTGACAGAAAAATCCTCAAATTGAGTCCAGGAGATTATGTGTACCTTACAAATGAATCTGGTGGTTCTGCTAGGAAGCTGAGAAATCCTTTCAATGGACCACTTATTGTTGAATCTGTACTGAGTCCACATATGGTACAATTACGTGACCCAGTGACTGACAAAGTTCTTCCTCAACCAGTTCATCTTGACAGAGTCAAACTTGCTTATGTGAGACATCCAAGTCCCACCAATTACCACAAAGTTTTGACAAAGGTCCCAGATAAGACATTCTCAACTCAGTCAACTCAGACTGAATTACCCAATACAGTTCAGATGGATGAAAATGACGTAAGACGGACCGATGCCCCTGACAGTGCACTGACCTGGACTGACAGACGTCAATCTAGTCATTCACACAGTCACAGCTCTTCGTCTGATTCTGCTCAAGTTTCATCCGATGACGAGAAACCTACCCCAGTTAGGAGGCAATCTAAGCGCACAGTAGTAAGACCATTGCGTTTCAGAGATTCTGATCATGTCGACCCATTCACCATCAATGCCAATGAAATTGATCAAACCGAGATCAAAATCAAACGCATTTTGGCGCAACGACATTCTATTGATGGTCTTCAGTATTTGGTTCAGGTAGTAGGCGAACCCGCACAAAATGCTACTTGGATTTTAGCCTCTAGTCTTGATAAGAAAGCTAAGACTAAAGTCACCAAAAGGCCCCCGCCTTTTGTATGAATTGTTATCTGCACTGTATATGTATCTCAAGATCACAGTTTGATTACTTACATGTATTGTTTTATGCCTTTTGAATGTTGTAATTTTACAAATTTGTAGTTTTGCAATCAGAATGTTTGATTACTTGTAAAACTTGTTTTGTTTTTAAACTTGCATATACATGTATACATGTACATGCATAATGATCATTTGAATATTGACGTCTTTAACCTATGGTTGAAATACAGAACATATGAATACATATATCATTAAATCCATGTAATTTGAGATCAGTGTTTTTGAGCCTGACGCATATTTTTTATCATCATTGGGTGTTTTTAGCCCACTAGATAGTATCAGAAAAGAAATGTGCTTTCAAGTAACATTAATATTAATAGGTTAATGTGCATTTGTTATTCGAACGCGGCAGTGGAGTTTTTGTTTGTCTAGGCAGAAATTTGTGGCTTTTATGGAGACATGAACAAGTTATTTTTCCATATAATCTATTTACATGATCTTAGAGGACCTTGCATGTACAGTATGGACCCTGTTGTATACCATTGTAGAACAAATCGTGTTAATTGGAGGCTGAAGTGTATGTGAATAGTAGTTTATGATTCATTCTATGGTTGTTTCACTATGCAGTGTGGGATTACTATATTAAGACCACCTTTGGGGCTGTTCAGAAATGGTCTTAAGACCATTTTTAAACAGTCACAAAGGCTGTTTCCCACAAGAGCATACTGGATGTAGAAAACATACAGAAAATGTTCTGATACGTTCTAAAATGCTTTTAAAAGCATTGTTTGTCTTAATTTTAACATCGTCTTAACCCTTATCCTGCTGAATATAAATTGTCACCCGCCCATTTCTGATTTTGAGCCAATCAGACTACTTGATTTAATGTATTCCTAGAAATTCATTAACTGGGTGTCAAACAGTGAGGATCCAAATCGGATGGCTGCAGAAGCCATCTGGTCTGGATCTACACCGTTTGCGAGGTTAGGGGTTGTCATGAATGGCAGAATGGAGGTTGAGTGTGGAATTTCGCTGTATATGTGTTTTTCAATTTTTTTTTTTTCTGATGTTAACTGTATTGATTTTCTAGTCAACTCTGATGCCTGAAATGGGCAAGGAGTAATAAATCTTTAATCTTATTTGAGCAAATGACGTCCTGGTGCTTCGTATCGACGTCGACACAACGACATTACATTGCTTCGGCGTTGATGCCATGACACCTACACGCAATAACTTCAATTATAAGCCCACTCGATAGAGTCATGCTAAAAGAAATGTGCCTCTATATAAAACCGATATTAATAGGTAAATGTGCATTTGCTGTTCAAATGCGGCAGTGGCCTTTTGTTTGACGAACAGTCGACGTGGACTCGACGTGACAACGCCGATCCCTCGTGGACTGGACGTCAAACACATGCTGATTTTGCCGGATATTACATGTTTTCATTGAATTTGATATCGCTGTATGCAGGGCACGGTCTACACGTATAGTTGAATCAGTCTCGGGGGCAACGTCGATTCGACGTTATAGCGACGTTCCCCTGACGCTGTTCTACACAGTCACACATTTACATGTATTTCGTATTGTATTAAGTACCAGATGATGTCTCAACATAAAATCCCAATTTTGCATACATTGGGATGAAGGTTGTTTAGCAGTTATGTTTGTAACATGGAGATGATCCTTGATATTGTACATGATTAGCATTACCGGTGCTACTGATGGTTTGGTACAAATAGGATTTTACCTTGTTGGAATGAAAAATGGTGTAGCCTCTTGTGCTATCAATCGTGCAAAGATTTTTGAGGTTGATGCAATGCTTTTTGGCGATAGACAATTTTTCATTTATGCGCCTTTGGAAAAGGCAAGGTTTGTTTGTGGATATTGATTTGAACTAAAATCTGTTTCATATAAACAGCTTACTATTTTGGTACAGTGAGATAATGGCATAACATTTTAGATTGTACTGACTGAATATCTATATTCCAACATATCGTCCGCAGCCTAACATGCATACTCAGTATGAAACATTCAAATTGTATTATGACTGATACAAGCGATGCATCATGGACTATTATGATTTGGAATATTTGAAGTGATGTACATCATGTAACTCTTCTCATATGATTGCCAAATTGAGTTGTATTTGATGACACAGTTTATTACTTTGCTGTAGAATTTTTCATTTGAGAATTCCTTTTTCTCCAGTTAAAGCTATTTTGTCAATGTAAGGGAGGTAATTGTCATTTTAAATTTTTTCTCCAAATTTATGGATGCAGATTCATGGTTCACTGCTTGATTTGAGTTTGATCTTGTGTGAGAGTGTGTGTGTGAGTTGTCTTGCCTGGCCAGCATTGACATGTCCGAATATGTGTATAATAGTGTATATTTTCAACTCTTATCATTCAGTTTTCACATGGTTTTTAAACTTTCAAACATTTTCATGTAGTATCAGATAGTTTCAAAGCTTATATTTCTGCAACTGCTTTTCGGTTTCATGTGCATGTATTGATCCTATTATTTTTCGACCGGTTCTGGGAAAGGGTGTAGACCCGGATCAGACTGCTCCTAAGATCAGGATGATCAGGGTCTTCACTGTTTGCCACCATATCCATTTGCAGCTCATGAATAAGTTTGCGTTATGCAATTTATGGATTATTACAGTTAATCTTTGTCCAAAATTTTAGGATTTTTACAGTACATGCAGTTGTATTTTCAATATTCTATATCTGCACCTACATTTTTTTTTTTAATTAAGTACATTGTATATCTGCAGCTGTGGTTTCATCTTCGGGTTTAATTAATACCCCACCTAAGGGCTCTGCTCATGTTAAAATTGATAAATTTCAATTTTAATTTTCACGGGGGGATGTTGTGATTATGGTGAAAATGAGCAGAGCGCTTTGGTGGAATTGGCGGAAAGTTGATGGGGCGAAACGACCCCGTTGATGATGCTTGTAGTTGTAGTTAGATTTAGCTCCCTTGATAGACGGATGGCATTCTGGGTATCGCTGAAGTGCGCGAATAAAAAATAAAAACTGTTTAGAAGAAGAAAATCTTTATTTTGTGTTAATCCCCAAAAGGAAGAAACTCAACATGTGCGTGATTTGTTGAGTTATAAATCATAGTTTGACGGTCAGTTGTAAAAAGGTAAATCACTCGCGCTCCGCGCTTGCGATTTGATCTACTTTACAACTGACCTCCAAACAGTGATTTATTACTTAACAAATCACTGCTAGAGCTGATCTATTTCTTAATTATAATAAAAAGGTCACAGCTGGGCAAAGGTAACAACAGTTGACTATCCGTCTTTTTTTTAAAAAGTAATCTTGTACAAGTTTAGTTCTGTCGCAGTTATTCCTCTTTAGTGTTAAAGTATAAAGAAAATTTTCAAGCCATATTTCGTGTGTCAGGATGGCCGAGCGGTCTAAGGCGCTGCGTTCAGGTCGCAGTCGGGTTCTCCCGGCGTGGGTTCGAATCCCACTTCTGACAAAATATTTTTTTTTTTTTTGTTTTGTTTCAATATTTATGTTTCCTCTTTATCAAACAACTGAGTGAAAACTGATTCGGATCAAGCATGCATTAATAACCAGAGACTAACTGTACATATAGTCAGTGACTTTCTATCAGTCGCTGTTGTCTTTCTACCTTTCTTTTTAAAGACAAAATTTGGTTTTGTTTTATTTAGTCTTATTTCGTAGACTGCGCAGTAGTGTATGTCTTTATTTTATTTTTTTTATCATCCACTGTAACCTTATTTTACGATTGACTCATAGTTCATATTCTAATTCTTTCGAAAAACTGATTTATCGACCATTTTCACAAATTGTGCTATATAAAGATGAAATAGTCCGTTCTAACAAAAAAAAAAAAAAAAATGACCCAGCGGCATACAACGTTGAAATAAAGTCGATTCAACGTTGATTCAACGTCAAGCGATTCATTGAACGTTGAGTACGTTGAATCAACGTTAAATCGATGGTATTTGAACATTGAGTGCCTGCTGGGGAATTAATGATATGGGTTCGACAACCAAAAATAACTACAATTGTTTCTTCTTTCTTTCTTTCTTTCTTTTCTTGCTTGCTTTCTTTCTTTCATTTTATTTCACATTTAACATTAAGAGAACAGTAGGCGAGTCCTAAACCTCCTGTATTCATGAACAAGTTTACCTTTCTTTTTCCGTGTCTACGAAGTTTAAGTCCCCAGTCAACGTGAATCAGTCGCCATTCCTCGTCTACACGCACGGCGGTCCATCTTGTTTCCATGTTACGGTTCGAACCTATGTTGTAGCGGTCATTTTTACCAATGCCGTCAATCATAACACAGGGAATACCGGAACGTCTGGACAAAAAAAAAATTAAAAAAAAAATAGAGCCTCAAAGTGAGAAACGTTGCCTTATGACATGTACAACCCAATATATGAGCCGCAACGTCAGAAAACGTACTTTGGGACACTGCGCCAAGCGAAGAATCAGATCAGCCTGCGCATTCGCGCAGTCTGGTCAGAATTTTCACTGGCCTCATTTTGGATAGCCAAGGTTGCAAAGTTTCTCAGTGCGGATATGGAAGATTCTGGTCAGACTGCGCGGATGCGCGGGCTGATTTGAGTTTTCGTTCCGCGCATATTTCAGAAGGTACGTTTTGTCACATTGCGGATCATTTGTTCATATGTTCATACATTTTAAGCTTTAACCTCTATATGCTAAATCATAAGATGAAAATAAGTGATACGTTTCTTTAAGGCTTGACATTTCTATAGTTCAACTCTTAATTTCTGTAAAAAAAAAATAAGAAAATAATAATAATAATAATAATAATAATCTTTCCATCGTTATCTGCTTTTACTAATAGGCAGATTAAAAGTTTAAGGTTTCAACTTTGGAACCACTCACGTAAAGTTAGGCTCCGCCCGCTTTTCAGTGGGCGGTTAAGGAAAACAAATTGTTCCCTTACCTAATTTTTGACGTTTTGAATTAAAACAAAAGCACAAATGCTTCATTCTTTCAGAATTCAGGAATACCATCGTCCCTCGCCCAACCAACATTATACCACTTATTATAGTAAAAAGTGGGAACTGGGGGCAGACCGGTTAGAAATTATGACTTGATGCCGCAGGGACTTGGTCGGTCAGCATATATGGTTCAAGAGTTACGACCATTTTCGCTAACTCATCCATTACGGAAACACGCCTATCCAAATATATTGAACAATTCACCACCAAAAACTGAAAATTTCAGACAAAAAATTCTGATATTTTTCATATTTCTGCTCAAAAACATAGATTGTGGGTACTCGTTAGAACCGCCTCGCCTATGTTTTGAGCAGAAATAAGAAAAATATTGTGTACCCCTGTAAACCCCATTTTTACGATATAAAAGTGGGGTTTAAGGGGGTCAAAATTATATAGGCATGTTTTCGTGATGACGGACCGACTCACAAGTCGCTTATAGGGCACACTTCAAAACTCAACCTTACGGTCGGTCGGTCTACGTTTCTGCAGGTCGTGCAATACTACAATGATACACACATACAGTCGAACTTCAATGGCTCGAATATCTTTTGGAACCATGGAATTTGTTCGAGACATGGGTAGTTCGAACCACTGAGTTAATTATGGCGCCAGGTCAGGAAGCAAATCGTAATAATTTAGGGAAATCTTTTTGATCTTCTACACCATAATGGTATGTTGAGTGTACTCGTTAGAATCGCCTCGATGAGTGATTCTAACGGGTACACACAAGATACAATTTCATCACATATAAGAAAATTTCCTTAAATATTCGTTTTCTTCAGCTATCGGAAGAATCACGTAGGGACTCGAAAACGGATTCGAATTAGCTATGGTAAACAAGTCATCGGTGTTCGAGATACTGAGGTTCGGCTGTATATATGTATCTAGTGGTTGCGACAGAAACATTTTGCTGATCTTACCTACACATTATAGTGAACAAAGTTGTGCGATCACCTGTCTTCTCTTTGATCATTCTTATATACCCTTCAGGAGTGTCCCCTGTGGCCACTGTTTGTTTTTGCTTCTGTTGTTCTTTCTCCTGTTCCGGGGTAGGAGTTCGGCTTTCAGCATCAGCTATCCACAGGTATATGGCTCGAACATGATACGCTTCGCTACTTGCACCTTGTGAGAGATATTGCAGTAGTTTTGTGTAGGACGACTCTGTTCCTTTAGGTATCTGAAATCACGGTACTCATTACGAAAACACGCCTATTCAAGTGTACTGAAAATTTTACCACTAAAAAAAAAAAAAGAAAATTTTCACATAAAAAATTCTGATATTTTTCATATTTCTGCTCAAAACATAGATTGTGGGTACTCGTTAGAACCGCCTCGGCTCAAAACATAGATTGTGGGTACTCGTTAGAACCGCCTCGGCGAGGCGGTTCTAACGAGTACCCACAATCTATGTTTTGAGCAGAAATATGATATATAATGTATACCCCTGTAAACCCCAGTTTTCCTGTATAAAAGTGGGGTTTAAGGGGGTCAAAACTATATAGGCGTGTTTTCGTGATGCGTGAAATGGAAAATTTTCTACTTTACTTTCAACATCTTTCAGAAAGTCGTATTCTGAGTGGCGCTTTACCCAGAAGAAGTTAATTCGCTAATTCTTGTCATGATTAAATGCATAAGTATCTAAGCACCGAAAGTTTTATTTTGTTCAGTCCTTTTATAAAAGATTAATAATTTCCGTTTTCTCATAGTAAAAAATACTGTAAATTATGTAACATTCGACAGGGTGGGTAGTTTAAATGCAGGTTTTCAGCAAGTTCCATTTGTTTGAAAATTCTGAAATTTCATATAATTCATTTCACGGCAACATCTTTGGCAAAGAATGTTGTCGTTTTAACGAGGGTTTACTGTATGATACAAACAACAAACAATATTTACCTTTTGAATATTGCTCTCTATATTACTGTCCGACGACTGATCCATTACTGCACTTTTTTGCCTCTTGGGGGCTTCTGGGTAAGGGTATTCTGAACTGAATGGTGGGACATTTTTCTACGGGAAAATACAAAAAAGTGTTACAAAAATGTACCTATTGATATGAGTCGCAACGTCGGAAAACGTATCTTCTGACATGTACGCCCAGCGAAGATTCAGATCAGCCTGCGCATTCGCACAGACCTATCATAATTTTCTCTGGGCGCATTTTGGATTTTTAAGGATACAAAGACTCTGTTAAGAATGCACGGATGCCCTGGCTGGTTTGAGTTTTTGTTGGGCGAACATGTGTGAAGGTACGTTTTCTCACATTGCGGCTCATATGACGTAAGCAGAGACACATGGTTATTGCCTTAACTCAGATAATACCATATTAACCATAAATATTACTTCTCACCATACTTATCCTAAAACGAGCGAATCCATTTAGCTGTTGTTGGTAATGTATCCGAAAGCTGAAGGAATGCCTGTAAACGTTTTTAATAACATCGAAACGACGATGTTACGACGTTGAGTGCATGTCGCAATGGAAGATAGAACTTTGATATATTCAGGCATCTCTACTGAGTCTTTATAGGATTGTAAAACTATTGTCCCTACGGACGATTGCCTCTTCGGACAATTGCTCTCCACCCCCACCCCCCCCACCCCCCCCCCCCACCCCGGATAATTGCCCCTCCGGACAATTACCCCTTCACTTTTTATAGGTATGATATATAGGTGCTTTAAGAAGAAGAGGTCAGTTGGGGTATGAACTACTTGATTGTCCTATCTTTCTCTCTCTCTCTCTCTCTCAGGGAGACGCTGTCTGTTGTAGGCAGCGCTGTTCAACTAATAAAAGACAATGGGTGATGTTTAACAAGTTTATGCAATCATGGGTCTTTAAAATAGCCCATAGTGTTACAGAAACCACATACACATGTATATTATAACATCAACACATTTATAGCAGTTAACTCAAGCAGATAGTTCATGAACTATAGAGGGTTCACTATACTGAATCACATATATTACAGTTAAAGTGTTTTTTAAAGTTACCTCTATTAATTGTTCACTATACTGAATCACATATATTACAATTAAAGTATTTTTTAAAGTTACCTCTATTAATCGTAATTACAAAAAGCAGATTAATAATTATTGGTTGGGTAACAACTTGTTAATTTGCATTTCATTGTAATTTTGCCATTAACGATTGCCCACCTTTGAAGCAACAAAAGGCAATAAATGTGCGTTTGTCGTTGTTTATTGGTGTGTGTTGTTCTTTTTCATTTTTTTTTTAATTCTGCTATATATCAATGTTGTGTTATGGATATTTTTAATAATATTACCATTATTACGTTAATCTGAAACTGCAAAATACTGCTTTAAATACTGCATTTATTAGTCTATTATGTTGTTTTGTTTGTTTTCCAAATTGTATTAAGATTAATTGCAAAATATTATTAGAAACAATAATATTAGTACTAAATATTGAAATTACAAACAACTTTTTTAAATGCAATATTCTCCCCGATGTTATGATTTAAATTTTGCTAAGTATACAGTGAACGGTTAATTGTCCGCTTTTGCATCAAGGCGAATGGAGGAATTGTCATAGGGGTAATTGTCCAAGAGACAATTGTCCGTACCCCCTTTACAGTAATACCGTGATAAGAGAACGGTTTTGCTGTTTCGTGCGACCTTCAGCACACTTGTAGCAAAACCAGCAGACGACACATTGACCATAATCAAAAGTTGATGAAATCCCTGCTACTCCCTTCTTATCTTTCTGATCTGGAATGGTTCATGCAGACGTATAGACTTTTCTTAGGAAGACAAAGTAATATACAGTAACTAAACTCTAAATTCGAAACAACTGAGAAGTGACCCTGAATGTGTCGTCGTTTCTCCCTGTAGAAATTTTGAGGGATGCATTCTGAAGGAACCTAACTGTAAATAGCCAAAGTACTTTAAAATAGATATTTTCAGTTAATTATAAATAGTAATTTTAACATTTTCCGGCTGTTTACAGCTGATTGTTAATACTCTATTGGAAAGGAAACGATAACTCTTAAATGAAATTCATTTTTTTTAATAAACCAGATAACTCTTCCACAAGCTTAGAAATCGATTATGCTCATTCAGCGCTATGATCAGATGTGACCAATGATAAATGCTAAACAGCATTCCGAGCTCTGAAGTGACTGTGTCATGAACAATGTACATAAACTTATGGGCGTTTCTTTTGGCGTTCAGTATATTCGTTTACCTTAACTCCTTGATGTATGCTTACATGTACACCCTTACCACTATCTGGGAAAATTCGGTAGAAGACAAATTGATGATATGTTTCTTATTTTCTCAAGAAAATCGGCTTTGACCTTGTGTGCAAATTGTCTCAAAAGACAATTTGCATGAAATGTCTAACCCTATTATCTGAAGAAGATAAGAAGAATATTTCAAAACATCGTGTGCTGAATTTGCACGCAGCATACTAAGCGCTAAGCAAGTCCACTTGACGTCCTGGGTCCAGTTGTTCAAAGTTAACGGTGTCGTTAATTAACGATTCGTTAAAATTTACATCGAGTGATACGCAAATATGTTAAAATTTTTTGCTGAAAAAAAAATGAGTAGCACATTTTTTCAACAAAAAAATATCAGAATATTGTATATTGAATCCGCTAAAACAGTTAACGAAATGACCCTTAACGAGCTCGTTAAGCAAACGACGCTTTGAACCACTGGTCCCTGGTATTTAAATAAAAACGCTGTCTAAATTGCAAACAGTGCAGAACCTGATCAAACTGATTGGGGTCTGTAGTGTTTGCTGCAGCATGCCTGTCTGAATATTTAGGGTAAACACGGCATATAATGTTACTCACGTAGTCCACCGTTTCTGTCTCTCTGGAACCAGCGCAGCCCATTCTGTCCTATTTCTAGATTCACTCAGTGGTAAAGCATGTCACTGCCTAAAACAACAAATGGTGGAACAACAAATTGAATATATGATCTCTCATTCTCAATTCTAAACCATTTATACTTTAAATGATAAGACAGAAAAAATAGTTTATGTTTTTTGGTATGACCCAGTAAAAAATAGCATGATATTCTTTTTCTTTCTTTCTTTACTTTCTAAAAATCTTTCTTTCTTTTTTCTTTCTTCCTTTCTTCTTTTTTTCTTTCTTCCTTCGTAAACAAAATATTTATCTTAAAATTTAAAGGACATATATTTTGTGATATTATTTTTACACATTTAAGTAACTGTTCTTCATGCTTTCCATTGCGTTTCAATACTTTTCCGTATATACCCTAAGTATCTGAAAACTTTAACTTCTTACACTTCTTATATTTGAAACAAATTCATATTACTAGCTACATGTACCTATTAATGTGTCTAAAAACTGCTGAATGTGTGGTAAACAGTGTAGCCCTGATCAGACGCCGCGTTTACTAATATGGCGTCTGACCCAGGGCTACACTTTGCTCATGCCTGCCTGTCCGAATATTTAGGGTATATATGGTAATACCTATAAATAGCTTAAAGATCAAAAAAGGCTATACGTTCACCACGATACACATACAAAAAAAATTAAAGTTCAAAGTAATAAAATGTATCAACTGGGGATAATTCAACGCCCCTAACAACGAACAACATATTTACAACCTCTGCCACTTTTCATCATTTAATTCTTTCATGGTGAATCAAGTGATTCGTCAATCAATATGCGTTCGATGATGCAAATATAAACTCCTAATCGTGATGAAAATGTCAATTTGTTATTACTTTCTTTTCTTTGTTTGATTTTGCTAAAGATCACTGCAAATGTTTTGAAATTGCGTATTAAAATACGTTTTAATTCATCGACTTATTATTATTATTATTATTATTATTATTATTATTATTATTATTATTATTATTAAAAGTAAAGGTGTCCAATAGCGTTTTGCTGATAGCCGATCGTGTTTTGGGGCTTAGCGATGCTAAACATGGGAGTTATAGAGCCTGTCGTGTTTCGGGGTAAATCATATATACGAAAGATGGGAGTTAAATCCCACCGCGTTTTTGGGCAAAATCATACGAAAATGGGAGTTCGAGTTCCTTTCCCCCCCCCCCCCCCCCCCCTCCCCCCCCCCCCCCCCCCCCCCCCCCCCCCCCCCCCTGTGATTTTGGTGGGCTTAAAGCATAAAAAAGGCAGGGCCAAATTCCCTTCTTTCTCTTCCTTTAATCATTTACTGATGGATGAACAGAGCTTTTTTTATTTATTATTTTTATTTATTTATTTATTTGTGCAATCGATGATCTGAGCAGGAAATGAAATAAAACAAATTAGAATCAACTTAAATTGATATTGAGGAAAAAAAAGTCCGTTGGGCATTAATGGGGTGATATTTAATCATCATGTTGCTTATTTACCCTAAATACCGTATACGACCTAATCACCGCACTGTGCTTTTTCAGGGAAAACTTGCCGTAAAATATGTATCTACCCATTAAGGGTGCATTCAAAAAAAAAATCAGCAAAGTACTTATTTGATGATGGTTTGTGCGATTATTATTATTATTATTATTATTTATTTATTTATTTATTTATTTATATAAAAGCATATGTTGTGGGCACTTCGTTGAATTGCATCGACAAGGGTACTCACAACATATGCCTTTATAAAGATGTAGACAAACAGTACACTGGCTGCAATCTGAAGACTACGGAATCGCTTGGCTGTACACTCATAGGGGCATGTGTGGTAATTAGGTCGAATACGGTATTCGGACATCTTAAGGTGAATGAATACACCTGAAAGATTTTCTCTCATTTCTTCACAAGGGATACAATATTTATGACTTCCTGTTTTCGCAAATTCATTCCTTTTAGAGCGGATCCTTTTCCAAAGGAAAGAAAAAAAAACAAACAATTTTGACAGAGTGGTCTACTTTGAAAAATGCATCCACTGTGTATTCCTTAACTTCTTACTGTTTATATTCTTAATTTTGAATAAGTCCATTTGTGTCACATAATGTAGAAAAAATAATATTCAGACGTACATGTATGTTAGGCAAAGACTCGGATCAGTCTGCGTACTACGTGTTGTATGATCAGAGCCTTCGCTGGGTGCTTTTTTGGATTAAAAAAAAAAGACCCAGTGATTTTTCAAGTGGGTAGTATGTACTCTAATCATACTAGTCGGATGTTTCCCCTGGACACATATCATAAGATATATTTTCTCACGATGTAGCTAATTTGATTAAAAGTAGCACCAGAAGAAGAGGAGGGGACGATATGTACCAATGGCGTAGTACAATGGCCTATATATGCTCGCGACCATCCCATCCCAGCCTCAACTACAATCGAACTTCCATAACTCGACCATGGAAATTTGTTCGAGATATGAGTAATTCGATCCACTGAGGTTAATCATGACGCCAGTCAGGAAACAAATGGCGATAATTTAGGGACTTCTTTTCGATCTTCTGGACAATAATGGTATGTTAAGTGTAGTCGACAAGGGATACAACATACAATTTCATGAGTACACACAACATACAATTTCATGATAACACACAACATACAATTTCATGATAAAACAAGAAAATTTCAATAAATATTTGTTTTCTTGGGCTATCAGAAGAATTTCGTACGGACTTAAAAACGTGTTCGAATTAGCCATCGTTGTTCGAGCTACTGAGCTTCGACTGTATTTTCTTTACGTTTGAAAGCAAATTATGATTGGTTCTGTCTTTTAGCAAGTCCGTATTTGAATACCCCTTTGTCTGAAGCTCAAGTATATCATTGTCTTTATATTCATTTTATACATGCGCATGTTTCTGCTTTACTTTTGAAAATTTTCTTTCTATCTGCTTTACTCTTGAGATCAGAAGTGTCATAATTTTAAAAGTGTTCTTGAATGTATTATTTTAGCATACGTATTTACCATATGTATTCGAACAGACAGGCCTGAGCAAACAGTTTAGACCCAAATGAGACGCTGCAGAACGCGGCGTCTCATCTGGGTCTACACTGTTTGCCACTTATCCAGCAATTTTTAGACACAACATCGGGTAGTGAATTATACTGGTTCAAATGTTAGAACATATATGGTAAGGAGTTGAGGTGTCCGAATACTTAGGGTAAATACGGTACGTATAGGTTGAAATACTGAAACGGAAGTGTATGGAGATGTTCCTTTTTAACGCCCCGGTACATGGAGAGGATTCTAAGGCTTCACATTCTCTACTAAGGTTATCCTCAGGTTACACGCTCGTCTGCCATTTCTCATTTCCCCTACCCCCACCCCGCCACCACAACCACCAACGCGGATCCCATGTCCGAGAACTGGAGCAGTTTGGCTTGAATCTACATTGTTAATTCAGATATGACTTATAGTAAATACGCTAAGCAGTCTTTTCCCAGCAAATAGAGCGACCTCTGTAGACAATTGTAATGAATTGCCAAACACTTTTTCTTAAAGTATAAGGAAGCAAACATGTAAATAGCATCTGCCGCGAATGCAAAATATTTAACTCTTAAAGCGCCAAGCAAAATTGTAGCAGACGACATTCTAAATTTTATCTATCATTTTTTTTTTCAGAGAACATAAGGCTTGGTATTTCATGTGAATCGTCTGCAGACGATTCACATGAAATTTCAAGTCTTATTTTCTCTGAAAAAAAAAATATCCAAATGCCGTCTGCTGCAGTTGTGATTTGCGCTTTAAGGGTTAATAAAGAGACACAATATTAAGCACTAAGGATTTAAAAAAAAAACGCCTTAGCAACGCAGTTTGTTTGTAATTATAAATTACCTTTGAGCTTCAGAGAGAACGAAAAATCCCATTCTGTCATGAAGTTACATAATGGTTTCCTTTCATTTTCTGTTGTCAGTGTAAGATATATTACAGAAGTAAAAACAAAGGTAACCAATTTTGTAAATATATCGACCACTTATTGCTTCTTTAGAAATTGTTCCTTTTTAAAATCACTCAACCCGGTTCAGAACCATCGAGCTGTGGTATTGATTGGTTAGCGGTTATTTGAAATGAGCTTTACTTTCTATATCCAATCCGCTTTTGAATTCATTCATTCATTCATTCGTTCGTTCGTTCGTTCGTTCGTTCCGTCATTCATTCATTCATTCATTCATTCATTCATTCATTCATTCATTGTTTTCTTCCTTTTATTAATTAATTCATTCATCATTCTTATTTTCTTTCTTTCTTTATTTTTCTTTTTTTTTTCTTTCATTCATTCTTTCTTTCTTTCTTTTTTGCTTGCTTTCTACCTTTCTTTTATGTAAGTCTCCACGTGACTATACAGAAGGGATATGGAATTCAAGCGTTTCAGTTTGACATTAACATCTAGTCCGTTTGTAACTGCCAGAAAAAAGCACATGCCATAATAACCCTTGGTGTTGAGACAGACAGTCCTGTGCTAACAGTGTAGACCCTGATCAGACGCCACAGAACGTGGTGATCAGGGTCTAAAGTGTTTGGCAGTCAATTCAACAGTTTTAGACATATCAACAGCTAGTAAGATGCACCTGTTTAGGACAAGTATGATAAGGAGTGTAGATATCCGAATATTTAGGGTAAATACCATAGGCGTAGCGCTCATTATGCACATTTCGCATTTACAGTGGAACCTCAATGGCTCGAACATCTTTGGGACCGTGGAAATTCGTTCGAGACATGGGTAGTTCGGGCCACTGAGGGTTAATCATGGCACCAATTCAGGAAGCATTTAGCGATAATTTAGGGAAATCTTTTCAATTTTCTACACGATGATTGTATGTTGAGTGTACTCATTAGAATCGCCTCGATGAGGCGATTCTAATAAGCACACACAACATACAATTCCATGATGAAATAAGAAAAAAATCCCTAAATATTCGTTTTCTTGAGCTATTGGAAGAATTTTGTAGGGACTGTTTAAAGAGTTCGAATCATCCACGGTAAACGAGCCATCCGTGTTCGAGCCATTGAGGTTATACTGTACGTAAGTGCGTAAGAAAAATATTGATAACAAAGTGTCATTTACATAAAATACTTTGCTTCTTTACCATAGGGACTGCTCTTAAAAAAAAGAATTTGCTCAAGTTCTTTCCTTTAAGAGTAGCCCCTATTTTAGAAGAGATTCTAGCACAGTTTTCAAGATTTGTCCTGAGCATGCGCAAAACGAATTCCGGTCTGGGTACGCCACGGAATATCATAATCGTTGCATCGACGTTGATGCGACGTTGTCTCAATGAGCATGTTAATTAAACACCAAGAGAATTATCACGAAAACTCGCCTTTTCAAATATATAGAAAATTTCATCTCCAAAAACCGAAAATTTTCAGATATAAAACTCTAATATTTTTTCATATTTCTGCTCAAAACATAGATTGTGGGTACTCGTTAGAACCGCCTCGACGAGGCGGTTCTAACGAGTATCCACAATCTATGTTTTTGAGCGGAAATAAGAAAATTAATGTATACCCCTGTAAACCCCAGTTTTACTATATAAAAGTGGGGTTTAAGAGGGGACAAAATTATATAGGCATGTTTTCGTGATGGGATGCCCCCATGCTGAAGCAGGGCAGTAGAAGGTAAAACTTCTTTAAACATATGCAGTCGGATGGGTATATTGGCAGAGTGCATTTTAACCGTTCTTCAGATGACAAAAGAAAGACATTGCTGGTTTATTTGTGTTGAGGCTTTACGGCCCAGTCAACCCAATAGGGTCATGTCGAGCGCGGTCAGTTTACCTAACCACACTTTCACTGGGCAGGCTTAGTCCTTTAAGCGGTTAACCAGTGTTGTGTACATTCTTTCGCCAGAAACTGACAACTGTCCATCTTGAATCAGCGGGAGAGAGACAATGACTATAGAAAATATTTAATGACCAAATTGCTTGTAAAGTTTTTGCGGTACAGCGCATTGTTCTGATGTAGACACTTTTGGAACACAAATGGGCCGCGTCAAGCAAAAATTGTGTTTGAACATGCGCAAACAGCGCAGATTCAGATCATCCTGTGCATTCGCAAAGTATCATTCGGACCTTTGATCTCCATTCATACATTCTGTAGTATCCAATGATTCCTTTTGCGGATAGTGAAGGCCCTGATCAGACTGCGCGGATGCACAGGCTGATCTGAGCCTTCACTGTCCGCATATGCCCGACTTCGGAAGACAAATTTTCGCACGATGCGGCCCAAATAAAAACTATAAAGGTTGTCGTTGGAATCAAAGAGCATATAAATATCTCCTCTAGGCAAACAATTAGATATTGGCGTAAAAAAAACAGCTGTGTTTCCACTAACATGCTGAAAAAAATTTGGTCGGTAGCCAGAAGAAACTTTTTTTTTTAGTTGTCTATTTTTTTCTCCAGAAAAGAACAGGGTCGGGCCTGTAATTTTATGAAAATACGGGTATTTTGTTGAGGGTCGGTACTTTACTTTTTTTAGTTTGCATTTTTACTGATAAAAAATAGCAGAGTCGGGTGTTTGAAACTGGGTCGTTCGGGTTAGTGGAAACACAGCTATTTTTTTACGCCTAATGGGCGGTACTGAATTTCCTGGAAAAAAGCGATATCTCCTCATGTTTTGCGTTATGTGGTCGTGCAATATAGCGAAGCAAATATGGTTTATTGCTGTTCCAGAGCTGCAGTATCACATCCTGAAACGTAAATGTAACATTTGGTTGACAGCCGACAGCCGAAAATGTAGTAAAGTGTCAATCACTGCACAAATCGTGAATTTTGGGAAACATATTAATAGCGTAGCGAGAACAGATTTATGCCTGTAAACGCATACCCAGGAGAAATCTAAAAAAGCTCTTTGATTCGCTTATAAATGGGGCTACTCTTAAAGAAAATTCCCAGCTAGCATTCTACATAAATCTATAGCGGGCCGTTATCGGCCCGTCAGCTACCCTGACGGGCCGATAACGGCCCGCATAGATTTATGTAGAATGCTTACTGGAAAGTATTTGCTCCCTTGAATAAATATGTTCCCAAAGGAAGCAAATATTTTCCTTCAAGAACACTCCCTACAAGATATGCTCATCATTACTTGTTCGTCGTATGCATATATATTTAAGCATATTAACATGTATCACTGGGTGAAAAATGTGATACTTCCCCAGCAGGCACGCAACGCTGAAACAACGTCGATTCAATGTTGATTCAACATCTTGACGTTGAATCAACGTTGAATCGACGTTGTTTCAACGTTGGGTGCCTGCTGGGTCATAACAAATAAGGTGACATCACTTTCGAAATGTCTCCGAAGGAGATAATTTGAATGAAGGCAGTGGCTTGAGCTACGGTGCCGTATTTAAGCCTCGAAGGCTAGAGATACGGCTCCGTAACTTTAGCCTCAGAGGCTAGAGATGTTGTCCCGTACCTTTAGTGAAACCAATTAATGCCAACTACGGGCTCCTTGGATATATCTTGAAAAGTGTTACCTGCGCCAAGTATTTTGGGGTTAATATCTCCAGTGACCTGTCCTGGCATTCCCATGTATACAGGATCACCGACATGCCAACAAAACTTAAAACTTTGAGTTTCGTCCGAAGAAACAAAAAAAAAAAAAAAAAAAAAAAAAAATACAGACGTGAGGGAGATGTCGTACAATACACTTGTCAGGCCACAGCTGGAATATGATGCGGCTGTATGGGCTCCGCATACGAAAGACGAAGTTCAACAAGTAGAAAAAGTGCAGCGAAGAGCTGTAATATGGGTTTCGTGTGACTACGAAAGGTTGGCAAGTCTATCGGACATGGATGCACTTTAGGTTGGCGTAGTTTAGAGCAGAGGCGAGCTGATGCACGTCTCTGTCTATATTACAGGATAGTAAACGGTATGGTAGCAGTCCCTCTCCCTGACTTCTTCCCACCGACTAACCGTGTCACTATCATTCGATGACAACTGCAGACCACCAGAAATTATTAGAAGTATTCATTTTTCCCGCATGCAGTTGTCCCATAGGACGCCCTGCCAGAAGTTCTTTTGTGCCTGTCCGCTCTTGAAGATTTCAAGGTTGCAGTTAGCAGGTTGTAGCACTCCAGACCCTAGACCCTGGGTAGCTTGTTTTTAACCTGATTTTAACTTCACTATGTTAATCTATCATGTTCACTATGTTAATCTCAACTATGTTGATCTATCATCTTTCATTCACTCACCTTAGTCTCGACTATCATCTTTGCTTTTATCTTTTATATTAATTTTCTTGTAGCTCGGGCTAGCGCGCTTTCATGGAATGTTGTCCGTGAGGGCGTGTGGCAGTATCTAGAGAAAGAAATGTAAATTTGGCTACAGACACGGTTGTTGATTATTTTCATCCTATTTTCATTACTTTATCTCGTAAGTAGATATACCGAATAACTTTAAAATCTCGATTTTCAACTTTACTTCCTCAACTTCGACGCCATTTTGATGGGTACTGAGCGGTACGGTAAATACTGAAATGTGACAAATACGATAACGGGATGAAGAAAATTGTTTATTATCATCATTATTAGAAGATGTTTATACGTTTATATTATCATGTTGATTCAAATTGTTTATTTTTAGGACCAATTTTTCACACATTGATGCAGTAAAATTTGTTTGTGATGTTCGAAACTAATCACTGCCGTAATCAATCTTCCTGATTGCGCGGCCAAGTTACCACAAAGACATCATAAGGTTTAAAGGTAAATTAGTCTTTGTTTTCACCGCAATCACAGCAAAAGTTAAATAACGCCATTGTCTTTCTTTACCCAATGCCAACATGTTCGTCTGTCATTACTGACAATGACCAATCCTAATCAAATGTGTGATGTGTTATTATTTGTGTGTTCTAAGATGGCTGATGAGACCAATCTTAGCTCTAAACTGCCTGTTGCAGAAAGAACAAGAGAGGTCTGAGCTCTGTTGGTGATGCCTTAGCTCTGGCTTTTCACTGTGCACGTTTCTGCTCGGCTGATTCTTTTTGCTTCGTATTCACCAGCTCCCCTCGCCACTTTGTACGATCTTGTGCAATCTGTTCCCATGGCTCTGTTAGTATGTTGAAGTCTTTAAGGGAGGCTTTGAGGGTGTCCTTGTATCGCTTCTTCTGACCACCATGGGAGCGTTTTCCTACTTGAAGTTCTCCATAGAGGATTTTCTTTGGTAAACGTTCATCAGGCATTCTGGTAACATGGCCTGTCCATCTTAACTGTGCCAATTTCAGAAGAGTATGTATACTCTGCATCCCTGCCTTTTTCAGCACTCCTGTCTTGCCACTTGATCTTTAGAAGTTTTCTAAGACAGCTTGTATGGAAGTGGTTCAGTCTTTTGGCATGCCGTTGGTAAACTGTCCAAGTTTCGCAAGCATATAATAGTGTTGGCAGCACTACCGATCTATATACTTTCAGCTTTGTGTCAAGTCTGATTCCACTTCGGTCCCAAATACTTCCACGTAGCCGGCCAAATGCTGCACTAGCTTGGGCAATTCTAGCATTGACTTCATCATCAATGTGCACAACTCTAAACAATGTGCTTCCAAGGTAGGTGAACTTGTCTACTACTTGCAGTCGTTGACCTTTCACTGTGATGGTAGGCTCCTTGTAAGGCTTTCCAGGTGCTGGGTACTACCTCAGTCTTTTTGATGCTGATTGTGAGATCATAGCTATCACATGAATCAGATACTTGATCCACACCTTTTTGCATTTTCTCTTCTGTTGGAGCACTCTTTGCCATGTCATCAGCAAAGAGGAACTCGTCTAGCACCTCTGTCTGCACCTTAGATTTAGCTTGCAACCTTCTTAGGTTGAAAAGTTTCCCATCAAAGCGATACCTAATAGGTATACCATTGTCACCATCCTCGAAAGCATCTGTAAGCATGGCAGAAAACATAATGTTGAACAGTATTGAAGCTAGTACACAGCCTTGCTTAACTCCATTTGTCACTGGAAATGGATCATAAAACTCGCCATCATTTTGGACCCTTGCAAGCATACTATCATGGAACTGCCGCACCATTGCTATGAATTTGGCAGGACAACCAAACTTTGCCATAATTTTCCAAAGTCCCTCACGACTGACTGTGTCAAATGCTTTGGTAAGGTCGAAAAAGGTCATGTAGAGGTCCGCATTCTGTTCAGGACATTTTTCTTGAAGCAGTCGTGCTGTGAAGATCATGTCTATTGTTCCTCTGTTTTTCCTGAATACACACTGGCTTTCTGGTAGAAGCCCTGACCGTTCCAGGTGTTCATTCAATCGGTTCAGTAGGATCCTAGCAAGAATCTTCCCAGCAATTGACAATAAAGAGATGACTCGATGATTGTTACAGACTTGAGGAGTCCCTTTCCTTTGAATAGGTGGATAATTGTTGCATCCTTGGATTCTTGAGGGATGGCTTCTTTTCTCCACATCATGTGAAATAACTCTGTCAGTTTCTCTGCAACTGGAGGACCTCCTGCCTTGTAGATCTCTCCAGATATTGCATCTGATCCTGGAGCCTTGCCAGATGACAGGAGTTTTATTGCTTTCACTGTTTGAGAGACGGTTGGGAGCTCATCAAGCAACGGATTACATTCCACCTGTGGTAGTATGTTGATAGCTTCATCATTGATAGATGATGGCCGATTAAGGACACTATCAAAGTGTTCAGCCCACCTTTCCAAGATAGTTTCTTTATCAGTCAGAAGACTAGTTCCATCTGCACTAAGGAGTGGGGTGGTTCCTGAGCTCTGGGGACCATGTACTGTCTTGAGTGCATCAAAGAACTTTTTCATGTCCTTTCTGTCTGCAAAGGACTGGATTTCATCAGCCTTTTTTCTCAGCTAGGAGTCTTGCATGTCTCTGAGCCTCGTCTGAACTGTCTTGCATATGTTTGAATAGGCAGTCTTGCTAGATACTGAGCTGGTATTTCTGAGGTAAGCCTTGTGTTTTTGGTGTCTCTCTTCAAGGAGTCCCTGAATTTCTTTGTCATTCTCATCAAACCAATCTTGGTGTTTGCGAGATACTGGTCCTAGGGAATCCATTGCTGAAGAGTGGACGGTGTCTCTAAAGACTTCCAGCTCTCATCTACATCTTCTGAACTGTGTTCCAGTGCATGTAAACGGCTGCAGAGATCGTTGACGAATGCTTGCCTCTTGCTGTCTTGTTTCAGCTTAGAGACATCTAATTTCTTTGGCACCTTCTTGCCTTGCGGTCGGCGTACAGGCTGAATGCGCAGATTGAGTTTGTTGACAACAAGCCTGTGATCTGTCCAACAGTCTGCACCACACATAGTTTTAGTCACTCTGATATCCTGTCTGTCCTTCCTTCGCACTATGACATAGTCAATGAGATGCCAGTGTTTGGAGCGAGGGTGCATCCATGTTGTCTTTCTGCGAGTTGGTAGACGGAAGACTGTGTTGGTGATCAGTAATTCATGCTCTGCACACTTCCTTAAAAGGAGGAGTCCATTGCTGTTGCACTTCCCTACACCTTCAGATCCAATCACACCTTCCCAGGTCTGGTGGTCTGTGCCCACTCTGGCATTGAAGTCCCCAAGGAGGATGAGTTTGTCTGTCCGGGGTGCTGCAGAGATCACAGAATCCAAATCATCATAGAACTTGTCTTTAACCTCATCTGGGTTGGTCATTGTGGGTGCATAGGCACTTACAATTGTTGCATGCCTCTTGCCAGATAAGAGAAGTCTCAGCGTCATCAGGCGGTCATTTATGCCTTTGGGAAGTCCTGAAAGCTTGCTGGCGAGGTGTGACTTGATGGCGAATCCTACTCCTGCTTTGCGCCGCTCTTCTTTCTTGAGTCCACTCCAGAAGAAAGTGTAGCCAGCACCAACTGCTCTTAAAAGCCCTTCTTCTGCAAGGCGAGTCCCACTCAGAGCTGTAATCTCGACTTTGTATCTGTCAAGTTCTCTACCAACTAGAGCTGTTCTTCGCTCAGGTCTGTCAGATCTAGAACTGTCCATTAGGGTGCGCACATTCCAAGCGCCGATTGTAAGTGGTATCACCTTCACCTTCTTTTTTCTTGTTTGACCGCTAAGTGGGATTCCCGCTGATCGCGGTTAACCAGCCAGGAGTTTTGAAGCAGGCAATTGTTTAGGGCGCCTTTTCTAGCCCCTTCCCCATGCTACGGGGATGAGCAGTGCGATCCTAAAAAGGTCTGCTCAGTCGCTCAGTTCGGCTGCCGAATTCTCCATACTGCTTCGCTCTTAAGAAAAGCGACCATATAGAACCAGGCCGCCTGTGTGCAGGTCCGCAACTACAGCTTCCAGTGTTTCCTCACCTGCTGCTTCGCCGCTCGTCCATCGCCACAGGGCTTTTGTATGATTTGCATATATGTGTTTGCTGTGAATGTGTGTTGCTTATTAAGATGACATGCGCTGTGAATGGATTATAGTGAGGGAGAGGCGCGCAGAGTCAACCTCACTCTCTCATCCTGACCTAGCTGGATCCAGAGTCAAGACAGTGTCAGGACATCTGGAGCTAAGCCCGGATGCAGTGGATGACCATGATTTCTTTTGTGCCTTGTCATGCTCTCCATGCTCCACAAGATGCTGCTGCATCTCCATTTGGGCCTTTGAATCATAGTAATGATTTCTTCCGCTCCAGCTGCCGAAGCAGACTTTACATAACTGGAACAGGCAAATCCAAGTATGCAGGTTTTTGTTTTGAGTTGCCAACTCCTAGATGGATAGCCGACCAGAGCTTCAGAGCTCCATCTACCCTAGATATTGCTACACAGATTCTGTTAACAGCTATATGAAACAGTAACTTAAATGTCTTATGTAGCATGCCAACAGAGCATCATTAAAAGACCTAATAAAAACAAGAGTTCGGCTTCAGAGGAGATAAGAACATAACGAAGAAAGTGAGAGTTTTGTCTCTCTTACACGTGACACGCCTACTGGTCCTCCTATTCATCCCTACCAAATATGAAAGCAATCCACTGAAGAATAAAGGTAACATATAACTTTGAAAAAAAAAGGTTAACCAAAAGGTAAAGCCCGGACGTCAGGGGAGATAAGTACATAAAGAAAAAATGGAGAGAGTTGTCTTTCTTGCACACGACATGCCTACTGGTGCTTCCCTTTATTCCTACCAAATATGAAAGCAATCCACTGTAGAATAAAGGTAACATATAACTTTGAAAAAAAAAAAAATAACCAAAAGGTAAACCAACGCCCGACATCCGACGCCCGACACCTGCCTACCCGCCCGGACATCGCTATTTTAAAGGACGGATTTTTTAAAAACTAGTCCAATAAGTACCAAAACGATTAGCAATAAATATTTATACTAATAATATTTTTAATAATATTATTATTGTCCCGGTTAATTATAGTGATATAAATATTTATAATAATAATACTGCCTCGCTCAATTTTCCAAACACTAGTGTTACTGGTATAAACCAGTTTAACAACAACAACAATGGCGTCGAAGTAAATTTGAAAATTTAGATTTCAAAGTTATTCGGCGTCTACTTATGAGTTAAAGTATTGGAAACAGAATGAAAATACTCCTCAATCGTATCTCTAGCCAAATGTAGTGGGAATGGCCAAAGATACGGGACCGTATCTCTAGCCTCTGAAGCAAAACATACGGGACCGTATCTCTAGCCACTGAATGAAATGTCTTTTGTACAGGAGAAATTTTGAAAGAAATGTCTTTGGAAATCATTGCAAATATTTTAAATCTTGGCTGCTTTTATTTAGAAACTTATTGTCAGCATATATATATATATATATATATATATATATATATATATATATATAGAGAGAGAGAGAGAGAGAGAGAGAGAGAGAGAGAGAGAGAGAGAGAGAGAGAGAGAGAGAGAGGATCTTACATGAGTGGCCATTTAATATGAAATATTAAATATATGAAATTTATGAAACGAGTTTGGATAATTTCTGTATTTTGCGAGCTTTAGCGAGCAAAATACCTAAATTACCCAACGAGTTTCATAAATTTCATATTAAATGACCACGAATGTAAGATTCTGTTTATCACGTGGCCCTTCCGATGACAAAAAATGCACAAAATATATTTTAAAGATAACGGCTTTCCATAGCTAAGCGGAACAACTCACTACCAAGAATTCAATAGTACTACGCAACAGAAATAGTTCGCATAAGTACCGAAAATAACTAGAAACAAGATAAATATGCCATTTATTACTTCGTTAAACTGAAGGAAATAATGATGATTTTTATTTGAGCTAATAAATATTTCATTTGAATAAATCGATTCAAAACTAAATATTCATTTGAACAACGTCATTCAGCGAGTCAATACGTCACTGAGAATGAGTAGGGAAATCCCCCACAGTCAGCTGTCATATTTAAAGGTCACTGACCTTGATCAATATAGTTTTATGCCGTGGTTGACACACTCAAGTAAACGACAGATTTCAAAACTATAAAACATTTAACTGTAGTTTGGATTTTAATTTGACACATTTATTGACTATCTGAGTCATGTCATCCTCCATTGTTTTTTGGAGGAGGTGATTTGTTGTTTTTTTTTTTTTTTTGTTTTTTTGTTTTTTGTTTTTTTTTTCATTGACGGTTTGACGATATCGATGTTGAGATCTCGAGTGCCTCCAAATATGTTGCTGCGGGAAAACATCGAATTTTTACCACCATGAATATTTCTGGTAGTCGTGTTATTCACATTGTGATTGTTTTGTGTCTTCTCCCTCCAACGGTCTGACATTTATCGTTCATCTCAAAATCATCACAAAACTGAAGGTAGGATCTGTTTCAAAAGTAAAGGTTGTATCGGCGAACGCAGACACCATCTTGGTTGCTATCAATAAGCGGTGTAATACGAATATTAATTAGGGTAATTAGGCTAACCAATGGGAAGCCTTGCAGGTGTTATAGCACGTGTGGTTATATGATTTTTATGACATGGGTTATTTCACTGAATAATGTGACGGTCATGTGATATATATATATATATACGAATGAAATATTTTTTTTTCACTTCACGAGATGAAATAAAAGTCATATTCACGACAAACATTTGAATTTTCTTTTTATTATATACATCACTTTCGACAGAAGAGATGCAAATCTTGCATTTGCAAGGGGAAGTCGACGTCGACGCCATGACGTTCATGTTTTGTTTGGTGACGTTAGATATGACGTCAGAAACGCGCATTGGCCTGTAAACAATAAAATAAAAAAAAAATTACCTTTTTTCAGTGAATACCATAAAAATTTTCATCTTGTATAATGAAAACATTAAAAATAAGAAAAAAAAGTAGTTCCAGATCTTATATTTTTCACTGCTCAGAGGAGTGAAAATATAAGTTTTATATTTTCATTAGTGAAAATATAACTTTTTCGAAATATACATTTTATTTCATTAACAATTCTCTATATTTCATTACTTTGTATAAAAGAAATATATATATTGGTTGCTTTTATTTACACATATACTGACAGCAGATTAAAGATCAGAGTTTCGGTTTTGCAGCCTGTCTACGGTGCTTGCCCAAAACTAGATTCTTCGCACCCTTTTCAGTTTCTAATATAACAAATAATCCTGAACGACAAGTTCTGGGATTTTAAACACATCATAAAAAGTGCTTCCAATATTTAGAACTGAGGCAAATTCCTCATTTCATCACTTTATATAGTAAAAAAGCTATTGGCTGGCTATGTGATTATGAGAAAGTTTAACAATGACAGATTTTGAATATGTAGCTTTTTCTACAAACTCTAAAAAGATTTACACCACATATCTATCCGTCTACCTTCACATACTGCCTCAGACCCGCGAGGACATTCTATGCAGATGCTAAGGCTGGCTAATCGGAGCTGAAAAGATAATCGATTATCAGTCCTGCCATTGTGATTGATAATCGATTAGTAATCACTGAAGTGTTGGTCATAATTTTACCTGTCTGAGCATGACTTTTACCATTTGTTTTACTTTATTGTATGTATTCGGTCAGATAGGCCTGAGCATACAGGGTAGACCCTGATGAGGCCGCAAACGCGGCGTCTCTTCAGGGTCTATACTGTTTGCCACACATCCGGCTAGTTTTAGACACAACAGTGGGTAGTAAACTGTACTTGTTCAAATTTTAGATTAAATATGGTAAAGAGTTAAGGTGTCTGAATACTAAGGGTAAATACGGTAGTGTAACAAACACAGAAATCAAATGATCGATCATTAGCAAATCAGTAATGATAATCATTTTTGTGGAATTTATCGATCAGTTATGGATTAACCGATTAATTGTGCCAACTTTAGCAGATGCGCTATCGAACCGAACTGTCAATGAAAAGAAAGTCTGAAACCATATAGTTAAGGGGTGAAAGATGATAGTTTATGATAGATGAAGAGGAGCTAAAACCAGGTTAAAACAACAGCTATTGGATCAAGGCCTGGAGTGCTGCAGCCCACCGACTGCGACCTTGAAAGATTCTAGGTCTGGTGAGCATACAGCAGTCTTAGGTAGAGCATTCCACTGGACAATAACCAGTGGGAAAAAGAAGTATTTGCCCATTTGTGTCTGTATTGTGTTCTTTGTTTCCGTGGGAAATCTTTTAGATTTTTATTGTAATAATTAGTGGGTGCTTGCAGTTGACATGACAGTGCCTTAAGTTAACGGAAACTGGTTTCGTATTATCAGGTAGAGGCATTGCCACCAGACTGTAGACTTGTAAAAGAGGCAGCGACGTGCTTCAGTCTCTATTCTAGGGTTCTTCTCCCAAGACTGTCCACCATGGCAGTCATGCTTGACCTGTTGTCATAATTGCTAGTGGTCCAGCGTGCTGCTCTACGCCGAACTTTTTTCCAGCTGTAGTATTTTCTGTTTAGTATAGGGGTCCCAAGGTGTTATAGGCAGCCTCTCGTACCTTTGAGTTTTTAGTTTTGATATTTCCTTTGATAAAGCCTAGAGTCCAGTTAGCGGTTGCAGTTACGGTCTTGTGGGTGCTCCATGATTGGCCAATGGAGATATCAACCCCAAGTACTGACAACTACCAGGACCTGACCATTTAAGATGTACACTGAGTTAATTATGTCCCTGATTGTTGTCACCCGTACCACCTGGCACTTAGAGGGGTTGAACTCCATGTCCCACCGCTTCTCCCACAGAGTCTTCCAGGTCTGTTTGTGACACTTTTCTATCTTCCGAGCTTCCAACTGTCAGGTAGACGGCCGTGCCATCTGCAAAGAGACGTATCTGTGATGGCAGCTCAGACGGCAGGTCATTGATGTTAACAATATGAGCTTACCTATACCTAATTTAGTGCCACAGAGTACTTTCTGTTATTTAAACTTCATCAGTGTGGCTAGGAACATGATCGATTCTAGCATCGAACCCTGTTACGGGAGCCGATCCGGATTCCTCGCCATTAAGAACCACCGTCTGTGACCGGTTACCAAGGAAGGCACGGATTCAAGATAGTGCGGTTGTTCTGATTCCATACTGGTGGAGCTTCCAAAGGAGTTTGGAGTGACTGACTTTATCAAAGGTCTTCGAAAAGTCCAGTAGTATCAAATCAGTTTGCTTGCCTGCTCTTACATTCCTTGCAAGGTCCCCGTTGTGTTGTGTCTCGCGTGACATTTTTCCCTGAAGACATGTAGTAGGTTGTACAGTAGGTCACGCTTGTCAAGGTGCTTATCCAAGTGTGAAGCCCTTACGAAATATGCAAGTCAGGGAAATAGGTCTGTAGTTGGCGGAGGAAGACATCCCCTTTCTTGAAAACTACAGTTACTTGGGCCTTACACCAATCAGCCGGGAGCTTAATATGTGTTTAACTGATCGCTCAAATGTTACCTACATGGTTGGTGCAATTTCCTTTCTCAGTTCTTTCAACCAAGAGGTTGTATGCCCAACATGGATCCAAACTAGTTATTGACGCCATTGAGCACGCTAATGTTTACAATCAGCAATTTCACTCGGTATTCACACCAAGGAACCACTTCTCCTATCCCGTTTAGCACAATAAAGCTTCAGGTAAAGGCCGATAGTGATACTTTGTCTTGATGCAGCACTAGCCTGAGTACTAAATGATACCCCACACCCCCACCCACTTAATGGAGGACCTTTAAGTATCTCTGTCAATGGTATTCTGGGGATTCTGTAGAACCTCAAATCTAGAAATTGCTGATTGTAAACATCAGCTTTCTCGCTGGCGTCAATGACTAGTTTGGATTCCTGTTGGAGAGGAGATGTGCCTGACTGGTCTTCAGTTCTTCAGAAAGGAAAATAGCTTTTTGTTGTCACAGACAGTTTTCATCATTAAGCCCAAGAAGACCTTCGAGATAGTTTTGATAGGAAACTTTGATTTTTGTGCTTAATGTTTTCCTTAGCGATGAAAATTTGTCTCGACATGTCTGGTCTCCAGTTTATTTTATTTATTTATTTATTTATTTATTTATTTACTTATTTATTTTTGCATTTGCATTTGCATTTGCGGTACAAGTCGTCCCTCCGTCTGATCAACCGTAGTATTTGCTGAATAATCCATGATAAAGAGGTTTTACTAAGAATTTGCTTAGATGGGGTACACTATGTTGCAAGGGAATCAATGGTCGATGTAAGGTTAGACCAGATATCATCTACAGATTTACCATGGTGGCTATCAAGAAATTTCAATTGGTAGTCTCCCATTGGAGTTTTAAAGTTTGGTCGATCTGCTTTGTTGAATAGAAAGACCCTCCAGGGTTTCTGTTATTGCTGTTATCTCAATTTAATCATCATTTAACTTATTGTAATAATATATATTAATTTACTTAATATCATAATTTAAATATATCAAAAACAAAAAAAAAAAAAAAAAAAAAAAAAAAAAAAAAAAAAAAAAGGTATAAAATAGTCTAAGTGACCTTCCTTTCGCGCTGGGAACGATCCTTTTACGAAAGGAAGTCAAGTCTAGGAAAGGAATATCTAATCATATATGTTATTGTTGTTATCTCTCGATTTAATAATCATTTAACACATTTCAATAATATATTTTCATTTATTTATAATGATTTTAATATAAAAAGTATAAAATAAATTAAGAAATCTTCTTTTCACGCTTGGGACGTTCTTTTCACGAAAGGATGGTAAATCTACGAAAGGAACATCTTACCATATATGTTATTGTTCTTATCACGATTTAATCATCCTTTAAAATATTGCTATAATATTTTAATTTATTTATAATGATTTTGATATATATAAAGAAAAAAGTATAAAACGGTTTAAGTAATCTTCCTTTCGCGCTTGGAACGTTCCTTTCACGAAAGGAAGGTATGTCTATGAAAGGGTACGGAAGCGTATATATGTCTTATCAAATCACAACTTGTATTTTGCCATCTGTTGAACTGATACATTACGAAAACACGCCTATTCAAATATTTAGAAAATTCCAACTCCAAAAGCTGAGAATTTTCAGATAAAATACTCTTATGTTTTTCATATTTCTGATCAAAACATAGATTGTGGGTATTCGTTAGAACCGCCTCGGCGAGGCGGTTCTAACGAGTACCCACAATCTATGTTTTTGAGCAGAAATAAGAAAAATAATGTATACCCCTGTAAACCCCAGTTTTACCATATAAAAGTGGGGTTTAGGGGGGTCAAAGTTATATAGGCATGTTTTCGTGATGCTTGGAAATAGAAACATTCTTCGGAAGAAATATTAAAATGTATGTCACGTTATCTCAGTATATATGCTGATTTTTATATGGCGTATTCGTTTTTGTCTGAAACATCAATATTTGTCTAGAAAGTATAAAAAGCATTTCATAGTATGAGATTTCTGCAAACCTTAAGGAAGTAGAGTAGAGAAATGCTATCTTGAAATCAATAAATATTTGTCAAGAACACAAAACAATTATTTAGTGTTACGGATGTTGTTCAATAGATTTTATGAACATCTGGCTATTATTATTGGCATTATCACATCGGTTATCGCGGTACAACGAACGCGACTGGGTACAACGAACGCAGTTTAAAAAGATGACGTCACAGGAATATCTTCGGCAAGAAAATGATTTATTTTTGCCGTATTCTTGAAATTCTTTGGTCGTACTTTTGCATAGCTGCAGAAAATGGTATTATTTTCTCAGGTGCAATTGCAGAGAAAATCATTCATAACAAACGAAGATAAAAGCATTGTTCTTTTATTGAGTGTGTTTTCATCAGCCCCAGCCTACTTCGATCAATATTTTCTGATAGTTACCCATCTGTTTTGTGACATATATTATCACGATTCTAGAGCTTCCATTGATGCAATTCTGTGAGTCCCAGATAGTGTCCATGACCACTGAATCCGGGGATGATTCAAAGCCTGATTTCCTGCTATAGTACAACTTACCATGGATAATTATACACCATAACACGGTTATTCAGCGCCATTTTGGGACAACAAACTAGGATTATAATCTTCGTGAATTGAGACGAAAACTCTTTAGATCTGCCTGTGAAGTCCAAATACAGAATGTTTTTGAAATCCAAACAACCTATTTGACTGTTATACACTCTTTAATGTCTTTCCGATTCTCATTATAATGATTTCTGTACATATGCATGGTCTTGTTTTTAAACGAACAGGCCCGGCACTAAAAACAGAATAAATGGTGCTAACTAGTTGACACCTTGACAGATTTTTAAGTTCAACAACAGGAAAGTCTCCAATCCGCACAGTCAGGCCAAGTGTCATTTTTTCCATTTTAACTGATATAATAACCAAGCTTTTGGTTACGCGCAGAATGTAAGTCGGTTTCACCGATCATAGACGTAAAATACCTTTTTGTACGTTTTTAAACCGATCAGACTATGCTGAAGCAAAAGGCATCTTCAGTCACTGGTATTCTAACAAGGTATTTTACAGCTTCTTATGATTCCTCGCTGGGCGTGTAAATATGGGGTTGATTATAAACAAAATGTCGAATTTTTGCCAAGTACTACTGAGCATGAAAACATATTGTATTTAGGGGTTGATTTTAAGCAAAATGTCGACTTTCTGCCAAGTCCGTATGCCCGAAATCAATTTATTTGCACAAACAATCAACCTAAAAATATAAAGTTTCGGGGCACATGCATAATTTCTTTTTACTGTATGACTTAATATCTGTTTATACACTACTGAGCAAAATTTCATGAAAAAAAATATTGTGTGTTGGGGTTGATTTTAAGCAAAATGTCGACCTTTTGCCAAGTCCGTATATGCATACTGCGAATGCGGTATACGGACCGACATTTTGCTTAGAATCAACCCTAAAACACATTTTCCGTGAAATTTTGCACATTAGTGTATGAATATATATTTAGTCATATAGTAAAAAGAAATTATGCATATGCCCCGAAAATATATTTTTATAGGCTGATTTCGTCAAAAAAAAAAAAAAAAAAAAAAAAAAAAAAAAAAAACTTGATTTCACGAAATCAAGTCGATTTCTCCTTTTAGCTATACCGCCTGGCCCCCGGAGAAACAATTTTATACTTTTTTATGTTTAAATCACGATAAATATATGAAACAATAGTACTACAATATGTTAAACATGTTTGAAGATACTTAAATCGAGATAACACAATAAAATATATGGTAAGATGTTCCTTTCGTAGACATACTTTCCTTTCGCTGATGGAGGACCAAGACAATTCACCGACAAGACAGTTCACCGACACATATTTTGGAGACAGTTCGCCGACAAAATTGGAGACAGTTCATCGACATATTTGAGAAAAAAAAAGGTAAGAGAAAAGTCCAGGGAGTGCCACAATCACAAACCGCAGCCCTTCCCAGACCCCAAAAGGAAGAGGAAACCGACAAATCCAAACAAGCACAAATCGAACAAAAGTACGAAAAGCACTAAGATTAGCTCTCTCTTCCCCAAGCGAGGTAATCGCAATACTAAAAGGACTGAAAAACACAAGAACAAAATGACACATGGAAAGACATACAACAAATCGCCTCGTAGAATAAACCACAAAGCAACAAAGAGTAAGACTAACACCGGGATCACCGCCTTAGAACGGTCCGTAGAGTAAACCACCGAGGGATTTAAAGCCCTTTTACAGCTAGCTAACTTCGCCCTGGATCCCGATGCTACTCTTAATACAGATACACAAAATTTCGGTTCGTATAAAGGCTCCCAACTCAGTCAGTGCATCAAAGCGAAAACACAAAAATCAAATTTATCACTTTTATAAACAAAGACGAGTACTCATGGCTAATTCTACTGTATGCCAGAGTAAATGAAAACCAATAGTTGAACCACGGCGGGCCAAGCCAAAGACATATCGTCAAGCCCCAACCCACTGGTTAAAGTTTTACGAAGAGGTCGTCATTGGGTCTGAGGCCCGAACCGCCGTCGTGCAATTAAAGAGTGAAGCATAGCCATCAACAATGATTGGGTTGACAACTAGGCATGCAGTCTGCCGCATAATATCTAGGCTATAGCCAATTCTTTTATAACGGTTAATAAGTTTTCTGAATTGCTCTGAAAAGTTAGATTTACCTACAATTTTTCTAAATCGGTGCACTGTCACCGTAAAATTCTGGTTCCGATATACCTTATTGCAGAAGTGTTCTCAGACTGACGCTATATTTTTCTAATAAGGTACTGTGTCTGCGATAAAAATTTCGAAAACGCCTTGCTGTACATCGACAAACATATTATTTCATATGTTTTGATGTAGATATTAAATTTGTTTATTAGAGATAAATCAGCAAGAATTTCATGAAAACAAAATAAAACTACATTATGTAAATGTCCGAAACTATCTTTTTTTGTAGTTCACTTTACGAAGTTTTGGCGAAAACGAAACCAGACACGACCATTAATTACTGGGAAAACTAATTATGTACAAACAGGTCTAGAATTTTCTCAGTATAACTTTGGCAAAATGTTTCAAAGGTAAAAGCTTTAGATGAAGTAATAGAAAATGTTAAGCATAACTTTCAATTAATTACCAATATTCATATGCAGAAAGCGGGTATCTTCCAAGTGTATGCAGGTAGCAACGGCCCAGATCAGCATGCAAATATGGGCAGTCCGATCAAAGTCAATCTACATATAGTCCGGCTATTTAAACAGTGTAAAGTTCATCAGTCTGCAGACGCAATACTATACCGGTCAGATAATGCGGTGTGCATGTTAAAGCTAAACCTTTGTTGTTCGAATATGATGACAAATTTTCAAATGGGGCAGCTCAAATAAGGAAATACTGATGCGTACATCTATATAACCGAAAATGCTTCAGTGTTATTTGTTATGCTGCATAATAAAGGAGAGTACCTAAATACACTTCATTTTGTCATTTTGTTGTCTTTTTTTTTTTTTTTTTTTTTTTTTTTTTTTTTTCGAATCCCATACAGTATTTACCCTACGCAGAGGAACTTATCTGTCTGAGCACACAGCATTAGACCCAGATCAAACTGCACCTACAAGCACTTTCTTCAGATCAGAGGCTGCACATTTTTTATGTATATATATATATATATATTTTAGGTCACTGAGCATTTTTAGACATAATCAGGTGGAATTTCAAATTTAAGTACAACGAGTTAATGTGTCTAAATATTTTTGGGTAATTGCAAAAGACGTAACTGTCCGGACTGCATAGACTAAAAAAAAAAAAAAAAAAAAAAAATCCACATGAGAACATCTTCATTGTAACAATCCTCTGTTGTGGATATTTGGCAATATAAATATCTATCATTCTTTCTGTATATTTGATATTCCCAAATATTGTTTTGTCGGTTAATTCTCTTCAAATATGTCGTTGAACTGTCTTCAATTTTGTCGGTGAACTGTCTCCAAAATACGTGTCGGTGAAGTGTCTTGTTGGTGAACTGTCTCGTATCCGAGATACTTCAAGAGGGTCAAACGTAACTCGTCACCGATTCCACAAAAATCGGGTGATTATAAAACCCGGAGTAAAGGTCGGGAGTCGGGACCAAAAGTCGGAAGTAAATTTGGACAATCAAATAATAACACTAAACTTGCACCTATCGGGATGAAATTTGGACATAAGTGAATATAGACTCTTGTTTAAAATGCATATAAGATTTTACATTGTTATCAAATATTATTCACGTTATAGTATGAAATATACGACTACGTCGCTCATTTTGGGGTCAGGACCAACTTTTGCGGTATTGACGATGTCAAGCATTTTGCAAATTATAGTCAGTCTGGGGAATCCCTACGAATTATTTTATACATTATCAATTAAAAACATGCCACAGGTCAGAAAAATGTAAAAATAAAGTTATTTCATCGCACCGTCTAGTAATTCATTGACCCGGGAGTTGGTCGGGACTAAATTTCAGGTTTGCGGTATTGAAGATGTCAAGCATTTTGCAAATTATGGTCAGCTGCGGGTTGCCACGAGAATTATTTTGTGCAATTTCATTTTAAAAACATGTCACAAATCAGAAAAAAAAAATAAATAAAGTCATTTCATTGCACCGTGTAGTAAATAATTGACCCGGGAAAAACAATGTATGTGACATTAGCAAGAAGGCAAATCTGAGTCGATTACAAGCAGAAACTTAGTCCCGACCTACTCCCGGGTCAATTACTTACTACATGGTGCAATTAAATAACTTTATTTTCATATTTTTCTGATTTGTGACACGTTTTTAAATGAAATTGCGCAAAATAATTTTCGTGGCAACCCGCAACTGACTGCAAAATGCTTGACATCTTCAATACCGCATACCTGAAATTTAGTCCCGACCAACTCCCGGGTCAATTAATTACTAGTCGGTGCGATGAAATAACTTCATTTTTACATTTTTCTGATCTGTAACATGTTTTTAATTGATAATGTATAAAATAATTCGTGTGGAATCCCCAGACTGACTATAATTTGCAAAAAATACCGCAAAAGTTGGTCCCGACCCCAAAATGAGCGACGTAGTCGTATATTTCATACTATAACGTGAAAAATATTTGATAACAATATAAAATCTTATATGCATTTTAAAGAAGAGTCTATATTCTACTTCATCCCGATAGGTGCAAGTTTAGTGTTATTATTTGATTGTCCAAATTTACTTCCGACTTTTGGTACCGACTTTCGACCTTTACTCCCGGCTATTATAATCACCCCACAAAATCTGTTAGAAACGGAAATCTCAAAAAGAAGAAGCCTGATAAAATCTTAAATACGATAATTAATAAATCAGAACTGCGCGACATACCTTTTTTTTTAGATTCTTGATTACATAAGATGTCTGAAAATCGATAAACCTGGCGGAATTTCCATCATCTATGTAAACGTAACGACGAGAAATCTCCCATGTCATTAGTTTTCGCGATTGACTGTTGAGAAGAAATAACGAGTCTGATCAGACGCAACAATTGGTAATATTTGTTCTTTGTATGATCTGATTCAAGGAGTATCAAACTCTATTGATGCCGCATTACACGATGTTCACAGCATTGTGAGAAGTACTTGGCAGGTCTACATGAATTACGGACAACGGCCCAAAGACAAGTCGGCCCAGGACAACTCGGCCCATAAAAAAGTCGGCCCAAGACAACTCGGCCCGTCGTCCCAATTTCAGAAGACAACTCGGCCCAAATCGCCGCAACTTTAGAAGGCCTCTCAGCCCATGAAAATCAGACCAGCACCTCTTAATGTATTAAAAAATAATTGGATGGTGGTACTTTTATTGCTATGTACCTGATGAATAAAAAGCATATGCTGATGTCTTAGATCAGATCGCTAAAGTACATATTCTAACTTAAATGACATCTGATGGTTATAGCAGCATAAGGTAAGTGACCAAAACAATTTATTCAATGTTGAAAATAAAAGTGCATGAGATCCATCCAACTCACACATCTGTCTATCTATCTATCTATCTATCTATCTATCTATCTATCTATCTATCTATCTATCTAATTCTTTGAATTCAGTCATGAAAAAAAAGTGAAAAAAAAAAATCGAACTTTTAAAAAAATAAAAAAAAGAAAAATTATTAGAGACTTTCATGAACGGTGGTAATCAGCGGCTAATCACCTTTAATCAGTAATCAAAGGTTAATCTCCTTTAATTATTTAATTCAAACTTAAACTATTTCAATGTTTGATTTAATTATATGTTAAGCTAACTGACTGATTAACGACTAGCACTGAAACTTACTAAGCTTAATGATTAGTAACAAAGATTAATGATTAGAAAGTTTGAACAATAAGAATTTGCCAGCTTTTTTAAATAATTTCTTCTGTTTGCCGACATTGTCTGTATAAATACGAGCCAATAGTTTTTAAGGAAATGGCTACTGGCGTGGCTCATTTGATTTGAGACTGTTGAGCTGTTGTGCACATTACATGATACGTGATGTGTGTGATGGATAGGATGCGGTTACATGTATATTTATCTTCCTTAGCTTGTAATCAAATTTGTTTCGCTATCTGAATTCATCAGGTACAGAGTAATAAAAGTGCCACCGTCCAATTATTTTAATACATTAAGAGGTGCCTGTTCTGATTTTTATGGGCCGAGCGGTCTTCTGCAATTTGGGCGATTTGGGCCGAGTTGTCTTCTGAAATTGGACGACTTGGGCCGAGTTGTCTTGGGCCGACTTTTTTTTATGGGCCGAGTTGTCCTGGGCCAACTTGTCTTTGGGCCAAGTTGTCCTGAACCCGTCTACATCACATTGAGTTCATAGCCAGCAAATATTGGCATTGCCTTACAACAAAGTAATTAGTTCTGTCCATACTTGTAATGCAACTTTTTAACTGAATGTATATGCATGTAGCTCTACACAAATTTTACTGAAAAAAAAAACTAACCTGAATGATTTGTTGATTAAAATATGAGAAGTTAGTCCATAACTAGTCTGTGTTTCTAAAAATGTGCTTGTTCAACCTTTTCAGATGTTATTCATAATTAAATTAGTATTTTCCATAACTATTCCATGATTACCCTTTATTTGTGTCCAAAACTGGACTGTAATTTTACTTTACTTCAGACCATAACTGGTCCATGATGACTTTGGGTCTGTAACTGGTCCATGATAATGCCATATTTGGGACCCAACCTGGTTTGTGATTACATTTGAGTCCTAACTGGGCCATGATTACACTGTATTTGGGTTCATACAAGGTATGTGATTACCTTATTATATGTAAGAATTTGGACACCCAAAGTAATGGAATACCCTTACAATTTATAAAAAAAAAATACTTTTCATGACCCAGAGAATCGGAACATACTTGTATCAAAAATTGCCATAATTATCAATGATTTTTAGTGCCATCTGATATGGGAAAATGCATTTGGCTGAAAAATAAAATCTGCACTAAGGCCATAATAAATAAAATAAATTGCTAGATTTTCGTCCCCGCTCACCCCCTTCTCAAACCTGCCATCCCCCAAAATTTTATTTCCCTTTTTGTTTTTTTACCCCGCCACACAAGAGTGGTGGGGTATTATGGTCTCACTTTGGATGTCTGCCCATTTGTCCATCTGTCCGACACTTGTATGTCCATCCATCCGTATTTTGTTTCCAGTTGATAACTTGAGTAAACATCAATGGATTTTCACCAAACTTGGTATGTGCATTGATATTGTGGAGAAATGGTTTGGGATTGCTAATGGGCAAATTTCTTAAAATTTTGACAGTTATCTGTTTGAGACATATATTCATTACCCAATGATAACTGAGTAAAAATCAATGGATTTTCACCTAACTTGGTATGTGCATTGATATTGTGAAGATCTGGTTTGGGATAGCTAATGGGCAAATTTTGTCAAATTGTGATGCAGTTATCTGACCGAGACATATTGTTGTTTCCAGATGATTACTTGAGTAAATCTCAAGGGATTTTAACCAAACTTGGTATATGCAATGATATTAAGGAGATCTGGTTTGAGATTGCTAATTGACAAATTTTGTCAATTTTTGAAAAAGTTATCTGTCCAGGACAGGGTGATGGCTGGGTAATATCTTTTTACGTTTTTTAATTTATTTTAATTTTTTTTTCTTTTGATAGTAGATCTACCAATACTTATGTCAAAGTCTCAGGGCCGACTTCATTTGATTTTTTTGGAGTGTGCCAGAGCAGCAGGCTACAATGTAAGTAAATCAAGTGAAACCGAACAAACGACGTGCACCCGAGATAAATCAAGTGTGAGGGAAGAAAATAAAGATAGCGGACAATGATCAAAATATTGTTCTTGCAGTTAACAAAATAAAAAAAAAGTCTCTGGTCATTTCAGGATCATTTTCAGTAGCGGCAAACTATTATTTCAATAGAAGCTGTGTAAATTGCCTGCTTGCAATAGACACGGATGTTGCACAAGAACTTTCATGCCAAAAAACATCTTTTACACTCTTCGCATTGGAACATTATTATCCTTCAGCCATGTTTTGCAGGAGTGGGTCACGTGACTGCTCAGTCTGCAGCTACTCCGTCACACTTTCTTTTGAATCTGCATGCTCAGAGTAAAAAGTGTGCTCAGATCAGCTAAATCAAGTCCACCATAAACACACCGCTGGCTTCCCGCCTTTTACATGCGCTACTAAAATGAATCTAATACCCAATAACCAATAAAATAAAAGGAAATCTACTTTTGTTATCACATCCATGCAAGATGGCATACGTAATTGTGAAGATTGTTGCAAATCTAGGCATTTTTAAGGACTGGTCCGGGCGTCAATACTCTGATACAAAGAATTTGCTTGATTTATAATGACTTTTCCTGGTCAATCGACATAAAATTAACAAATAAAGAGCAGATGCTACATGGCCTGGGTGCCAATCTGAAAAAAAAACAACAACAAAAAACAAAAATTTAATTGAGTAATTTTTTATTGCTAGGGTTACATATCCAGGATTTACTTAGAAAATTTGCCTCATACACATGACATAGTAGGGCTGTGTCTCAGGCACCTACAGTTTACAAGATAATGGTTTGAAACTTGCAGCAAAGTAAGTATGCAGGCAGGGCATGTACATGAAGGTCACAGAACTATGGAGTTATATATCCTTGATTTTTAGCTCACCTGAGCGAAAGCTGAGGGTAAGCTATTGTGATTACCCGCTGTCCGTCATCGTCCATCGTCTGTGTCAACAATTAGTACGTTAACACCCAAGAGGTCACAGTTTTGACCCGATCTTAATGAAGCTTGCTCAAAAGGATTACCTCAATGAAATTTAGGTCAAGGTCAAAACTGGGTCACTTGGAGTCAAAAAACTAAGTCACCAGGCGAGATCAAAGGAAAACCTTGTTATTACTCTAGACTCTAGAGGTCACCTTTTTAAAGTAACCATCACAAGTATTTCTCAAAATGGTTGTCTTGATGGTTTCTATGTTAAGTTAGAATTGGCTCACTTGGGATCAAAAACTAGGTCACCGGCCAAATCAGAGGAAAACCTTGTTAACTCTCTACAGGTCACATTTTGAAGCAATGGTCATGAATCTTTTTCAAAATGTTTGTCTTGATGATTTCTAGGTCAAGTTTGAAACTGGGTCACTTGGGGTCTAAAACTAGGTCACCTGGCCAAATCAAAGGAAGACCTTGTTAACACTCTAGAGGTCACATTTTTGAAGCAGTCATCATGAATCATGCTCAAAATGTTTGTCTTGATGTTCTCTAGGTTGACTTAACTGGGTTACTTGGGGTCAAAAATTAGGTCACCATGCCAAATCAAAGGAAAACCTTAACAATCTAGAGGCCACATTTTTGAAGCAGTCATCATGAACCTTGCTAAAAATGTTTGTCTTGATGTTTCCTAGGTCAAGATTGAAACTGGGTCACTTGGCTTCATAGACTAGGTCACCGGGCTAAATCAAAAGACCTTGTTAAAACTCTAGAGGTCACATTTTTAAAGCAATCATCATGTATCTTGCTCAAAATGTTTGTCTTGATGTTCTTTAGGTTGACTTCAATTTCAAAACTGGGTCACTTGGGGTCAAAAACTAGGTCACTGGACCAAAGCAGAAAACTTTGTTAACATTCTAGCGATCACATTTTTGAAGTAATCATCATGAATCTTGCTCAAAATGTTTTTTTTTTTTGTTTTTTTTTGGTGATGTCTAGGTGAAGTTTGGAACTGGGTCACTTATGACATATTTCATGGTCCAGTGATTTTCTTAAGTTTTACATTTATAGGTCAGTTTCTCATTAACTATTGGTCCTACAGCAGTGATACTTGGCACTTGCATACATCTTAGCATCATGGCCTCTTGAATGCAGTCATCCATATTTGACCACAACTTCTATTTCACCGGTCCACTGACTTTTGTTAAGTGTTTGTGTTTAGATCAGTTTCTCATTTACTATTGCTCCTATAGCCAGTGATACTTAGCACATGCATACATCTTAGCATGACCTCTTGAGTGCAGTCATTCATATTTGACCTTGACCTATATTTCACCATCGGTTAAGCATGCTACATTGTCTTACTTGTTAATGTAATCATCATGAATTTTGATCAGAATGTTTGCTTTGATCATTTCTTGGTGCTATTATACTTGGGTGAGTGTTACAGGGCTATCATGTTCCTCTTGTCTTAGAAATGTTAATAAAATCACTCTTCTTTTGCCGAACAGGCAGTAGCTGGGGCATTCATCCCCTTTAGGGATCTTCTAGTTTGATCTGTTATTCACCTAAAGAACAAGACATCAGTATTTTGGCAATTGTTTACCTTTTTAAAACTGTTAACAAACCCCCAAGTTTTATAAAAAAGACTTCTTAACTCCAATCAGGGAGTCTATGAAGCACTCATTTTTAAACCCCAAGGGAAAACTCTAGGTTTGACATAACCTTAACAGTGTTGGCTGGGCCATAAACTCAAAGCCTATGAGGGTGTTATATTTTGACATCAAGGATGAAAACATAAAGTCATGTTTTGTCATACAGCATGTGCAAAATAAATTGGAATACTGGTTACTTTCAGCAATGGCTGTTTTACAGTAGACAATTAGATTTCGTGATTTAGTCTGTGACTGGTCCATGTTGTGTCATTGAGTCCAAGACTGGTCAGTGTTTTGTCAACCTGTTATGTTAAAGTACTATACAGGAAAGATAAGCATTGCTTCTCATTGTGGTTCCAATTTTCAACCACCCAATTATTTTACAGAAAGCAAAATCCATTTGATAATGACATGCCTAATATTTTTCAGAGATATTTCTCCATATCGCAAAAGCACTTGGCACTGAGTTTTCATGTACCATCAACAAAAAAATAATACAGACCTGGGGGCACCTATATGATTGGAGAAATTTAAAATTGAATAAAATTTTGTGAAGTGTGGATGCATTGATTATTTTATCTGACACATTTGTTTGTCTGGTTGCAAGTAGTTGATGTACACCTTTTAAGAGATACTGAAATGAATTTTAGCAAAGTACAGGGCAAAAACAACCCTGAAATGGCAGCATATTATCTATCTTCTTTAATTGATGTATGGCTCTTTGCATGTTTGGCTCTCAAATGTTTAAAAACTTAAACTGAGTTGTTAATTTTGACCGGCTGTCCCTTGTCTCAAAATAGTTTTTAAGAAAATATACTTCAGATGTACTATTTTTGCATCATTTATTTAACCTGACTAGTTTGCAGAGTTGCACAGACATATTTCCATTTTTATGCATGCACATCAGCATCTGTCCAATTTTCTCTGAGAATAATATCTTGATGTTGGTAAACGTTATCAAAGAAGCTTTTTTTTTTTTTTTTAATATTTAATGCTTTCTATTTATCCACATTCTCATAATTATTATTATAATATTTAACTTCTGATTGACAACAGTTTCATGATCAATGGCTGGTACCATGATCAATGACTGGTACCAGTAACCTTAATGCTAGTGTTTCAAGATTTGAGACATTGATCCAGTCTAGAGATTAATCTCTGTTGCACGCCCCTGGCAAATGAATGTCATTTGATTTACCATGATAACCAATTCAGATTTATGTTCCAGGCATTTAAAGAAGATATGTACATAGATATCTGCCTATAGTGGTTTGCTGATTTATTGAGTTACACAAGCATTGCTCATTTACAGTGACTGAGTGGGTAATTAATCATATTTTGCATAATCCATTATCTTATGTTAACCCTTGTCCTGCTGAATAAATTAAGATGCCAGGCCTACTCTAATTTTCAGCCAATCAGATTATCTGATCAGGATTGTTACTTTTAATTCACATGTACAGTATACATGTACTTAATTGCAAACAGTGCATATCCAGATCAGTTTAATAACTTTTGAAGGGATGCATTGATTTCCTTCAAACTTTGCAGAACTTTATATCACTGTAAAATACAGGTCAAGTTCAATATTGGTAATCATCTGCAAATTTTGGCTGAGTTATGGCCCTTTTTCGACTTAGTTTTTGTTGTTTGTTTCAGCTGAATAACTTTTGAAGGGATGCATTGATTTCATTCAAACTTTGCAGAACTTTATATCATTGTAAAATACAGGTCAAGTTCGATATTGGTAATCATCCGCCAAATTTTGGCTGAGTTATGGCCCTTTCTTTACTTAGTTTTTGTTGGTGTGTTGATATTGGTTTCCGATCAATAACTTTTGCAAGGAAGCACTGATTTTATGAAAGTTTGCAGAAGGATATATCATTGTAAAATACAGGTCAAGTTCGATATTAGTAATCATCCGCAAAATTTTGGCTGAGTTATGGCCCTTTTTTGACTTAGTTTTTTGTTGGTGTGTTGATATTGGTTTCCGATCAATAACTTTTGCAAGGATGCATTGATATATTATTGTAAAATACAGATCAAGTTCGATATTGGTAATCAACCGCAAACTTTTGGACAAGTTATGGCTCTTTTTTGACTTAGTCGCCTTTAGGGATAGCAGCGATTATAAGGACCAGTGGTTTTTTTTCCTTTTTCATATCAAATGGTTGGTGCTTTAAGCAGGCGACACTTCTCGGAATTCTAGTTTCTGTAGTGGCCTAGGTGTTACAGTTAGTAGGACATTCAACTCAGTTAAGGTTAGGCTGTTGGAGCTGTGCCATGAGAAAAAAGGGCCTCAGGACATAGACGGTGGGATGTGGGTAGTGTAGGTCCAGATCAGCCTATATATCTGCATATCATCTAGTCTGTCTGCTTGCAGTTGAAACTCTGTTGAACCAAACTATTTGGACACTGTTACAGTCTTTTACCTGATGAGATGCCACATCTGATCTTGGTCAGCACTGTTCATGCATGCATAACAATCTGACTGTTTAGGGTAAGTGTGGTACTACAGAATTTATTTAGCAGGGGGTGCAACGTATATATATAGTGGTTTTTATTGTCAATAAGTCAAAAAAATATCGCTTATGGTCAAATATGGCGCTTGGTTTGAAAAGCGAATGGAATTTTTGGAGATCAAATCAACAAGTACATGTAAGTATGTTTCCAGGCATTATATTTTGATGTCACCTAGTGCTGGATGTGGAGAAATTATGCAGTGTCTTGGGGAAATTGTTTGTATCTCCTGATCTTTCCTCAAAATGCAGTGATGCTCGATCACCTGGCTTACACCTTGATTCCTCGAGATGGAGGGCTTTTCAGAGATCAAACATTGAACCAGAAATTGTGGTTTATTGTTTCAGTGATGTAGACCCCGAAAATAAATCCCAAACTATCGGAGTTTTGCTGCAAAGAGTGATTTTATGAAGGTCAAATTCAGTTCCGATTTTCCCGTCGATTCGAGCTTCCCAGGTGATTGAGCATCACTGCATTTTGAGGAAAGATCAGGAGATATGAGCAATTTCCCCAAAACACTGCATAATTTCTCCACATCCAGCGCTAGGTGACAACAAAATATAATGCCTGGAAACATACTTACTTGTTGATTCTATCTCCAAAAATTCCATTTGCTTTTCTAACCAAGCACCATATTTGACCATAAGCAATATTTTTTTGACTTATTGACCATAAAAAACACTATACGTTACACCCCCTGTTTAGGCTATTAGCCATTGAAGGCCAAAGGACTTGTTATGGTGGAGTACTTGGTGATAATTCTTAACCCTTCTCTTGCTGAACATGACATGCCCTGGATTTGCAAACAGTGGAGATCCAGATCAGTTGGCTTCTTCAGATCTGGATCTGCACTGTTTGTCATTAAATATGTGAATTTCTATCAAAAAAATTCAGATCAAATAATCTGATTGGCTGGAAATAAGAAGTGGGCATGGCATCTTAATTTATTCAGCAAGGCAGGGGTTAATAACTTCCTCAAATTCTCCATGAAAACTTATGTTGTGGGTACTCATTAGAAGTATTTTGGCGAGGCACCTCTAATGAGTTCCATGGATGAAAGTTTTCTGGATGATTTCTGATTTCTGAATTTTGTGGTTGACTGTCTCTTTTTTCGCCCCGCCACAAAAAGTGGCGAGGGTATTATGGTATACCAACCGAAATTTTGAGTGTCTGTCCATCCGTTCATCAGCGCTTCCATCATTCGTGTCCATTCTATCACTCTGATACCAAACTTCACACAAATGTAAAGCACTATGAGACGACATGCAGAACACATGAACCTTAACTCTGGTTTCCTACTTTTGGAGTTATTGCCCTTTGAACATTGAACATAGCCATTTTAACTGCACAATACATTAATCTATAGATAATGTGCTATTCTGTTCTGTATTCACACCTTCCACAGAAAAAAAACAACAGTTCAGTCGTCTTAAAGAGTCTTAATCCAGAAGGTCACTTAGGCAGTTACTTGTGTGACGTCACTCTTCCCGCTCTTTTAATCACGTCGGTGTCTTTTCTGTGGACGAGAAAGTAAACAAAGGATTTTTCTCCGGCTGAAAAAATCTATGTTTTCTTCCTTTTTCTCCAGTTAAATTTCATATCTTTGTCTTTCGTATGTTCCTCTATAATGTCTTCCATAGTATATCTCATTTCTTTTCCCTAATCATTTTTTTTAGCTCACCTGAGCAAAAGCTCAGGGTGAGCTATTGTCATCACCCTATGTCCGTCGTCAACAATTAGTTTGTTAACACTCTAGAGGTCACAGTTTTGACCCAATCTTGATCAAACTTGGTCAGAATGTTTGCCTCTATGAAATCTAGGTCAGGTTTGATACTGGGTTACTTGGGGACAAAAACTAGGTCACCGGGCCAGATCAGCAGAAAACCTTGTCAAAAACTAGGTCACCAGGTCAAATCAAAGGAAAAACTTGTAACACTCTAGAGGTCATAGTTTTGACCCAATCTTGATGAAACTTGCTCAAAATGTTTGCCTCTATTATATCTAGGTCAAGTTCGAAACTGGGTTACTTGGGGACAAAAACTAGGTCACCGGGCCAGATCAGCAGAAAACCTTGTTAACACTCTTAGCTGTCACATTTTTGAAGCAATCATCATGAATCTTGCTCAATATGTTTGTCTTGATGATTTCTAGGTCAGGTTTGAAACTGGGTCACTTCGGGTCAAAAACTAGGTCACCAGGCCAAATCAGCAGAAAACCTTGTTAACACCCTAGCGGTCACATTATTCAAGTAATCATCATGAAATCTTGCTCAGAATGTTTGTCTTGATGATTTCTATGTCAAGTTCGATACTGGGTCACAAGGCCTGACAAATCCAAGTTTCAGCCACTTGCCCGGCATTTCACTGCATCTTGAAAATGGCTCGTAATTACAATATTCCCAGGCCTCCTAGCAAAACCTATAAAACCTGTAATAACCTATAATTTTGTGTCAAACCTATAAAACCTTTATTTTGTTCATAAAATCTATAAAAAGCCTGTATTTTCATGAAAATACCTATATTTTTCACTTTTTGAACCTTCTCGTGACTCAACCCTAACTTTTGTTCAAAATGCCCTACCATTTTTTATTTTCTAGTCCCAAAAAAGTGATGAAAACTGTCAAGAAATTGTAAATTTTTTCCTCGCTCGCTTGGACTTTGTAAACTTCAGATCAATTTTATCTTAGCAATTGTGGTGCAAAAATTCATCAAATGTTTTTTCTTCAGTTTTAAATCTTTATGTGAGTTTGGAGGAACTTTTTTTAACCTATATTTTTTTTTTGAAAAACCTGTAAATAACCTGTATTTTGAGTAAGAAGAACCTATATGAAAACCTGTAATTTTCAAAGTGGGCCACTAGGAGGCCTGTATTCCCTATATATTCTATACATTTTTCTGGGCAAGTGAAATAAAAAATCACTTGCCTAGCCAAAATTTGGACTTGTCCCGGGCAGCTGGGCAATGGATTTGTCAGGCCCTGGGGTCACTTGGAGTCAAAAACTAGGTCACCGGGCCAAATCAGCAGAAAACCTTGTTAACACTCTAGCGGTCACATTTTTGAAGCAATCATCATGAATCTTGCTCAAAATGTTTGTCTTGATGATTTCTAGGTCAAGTTCAAAACTGGGTCACTTGGAGTCAAAAACTAGATCACCGGGCCAAATCAGCAGAAAACCTTGTTAACACTCTAGCGGTCACATTTTTCAAGCAATCATCATGAATCTTGCTCAAAATATTTGTCTTGATGATTTCTAGGTCAAGTTTGAAACTGGGTCACGTGGTATCAAAAACTAGGTCACCGGGCCAAACCAGCAGAAAACCTTGTTAACACTCTAGCGGTCACATTTTTGAAGCAATAATCATGAATCTTGCTCAAAGTGTTTGTCTTGATGAGTTCTAGGATATGTTTGAAACTAGGTCACGGTGGGATCAAAAACTAGGTCACCGGACCAAATCAACAGAATACCTTGTTAACACTCTAGCGGTCACATTTTTGAAGCAGTCATCATGAATCTGGCTCAAAATGTTTGTCTTGATGATTTCTAGGTCAAGTTCGAAACTGGAACACCTGGGGTCAAAAACTAGGTCACCTGGCCAAATCAGCGTAAAATCTTGTTATCGCTCTAGCGGTCACATTTTTCAAGCAATCATCATGAATCTTGCTCAAAATGTTTGTCTTGATGAGTTTTAGGTCAAGTTTGAAACTGGGTCACTTGGAGTCAAAAACTAGGTCACCGGGCCAAATCAGCAGAAAACTTTGTTAACACTCTAGCGGTCACATTTTTTAAGCAATCATCATGAATCTTGCTCAAAATGTTTGTCTTGATGATTTTTAGGTCAGGTTCGAAACTGGGTCACCTGGGGTCAAAAACTAGGTAACCTGGCCAGATCAGCAGAAAACCTTGTTAACACTCTAGTGGTCACATTTTTCAAGCAGTCATCATGCATCTTGCTCAACGTGTTTGTCTTGATGATTTCTAGGTCAGGTTTGAAACTGGGTCACTTGGGGTAAAAAAACTAGGTCACCTGGCCAGATCAGCAGAAAACCTTGTTAACATTCTAGCTGTCACATTTTTGAAGCAATCATCATGAATCTTGCTCAAAATGTTTGACTTGATGATTTCTAGGTCAGGTTTGAAACTGGGTCACATGGGGTCAAAAACTAGGTGACCTGGTCAAATCAGCAGAAAACTGTTAACACTCCAGAGGTCACATTTTTTAAATAATCATCATAAATATTGCTCAAACTGTTTGTCTTGATGATTTCTAGGTCTAGTTTAAAACTGGGTCACTTGATATCAAAAACTAGTTCACCTGGCCAAATCAAAGGAAAACCTTGTTGCTGCTCTAGAGGTCACATTTTTGAAGTGATCATCATGAATCTTGCTCAAAATGTTTATCTTGATGATTTCAAGGTGTATAGTTTTCTGTCCAGTGACTCTCTTAAGTTTTTCCATTTAGGCCAGTTTCTCAGTAATTATTAGTCCTACAGAGTGATATTTGGTACTTGTGAAGTGTTTGTGTTTAGGTCAGTTTCTCAGTAACTGTTGCTCCTACAGCCAGTGATACTTAGTACATGCATACATCTTAGCATGGCCTCTTGGGTGCAGTCATCCATATTTGACCTTGACCTTTATTTCACAGTCCATTAGACATGCTACATTGTCTTACTTGTTAATATAATCATTTTGAACTTTGATCAGAATGTTTGCTTTGATCAGTTCTAGATCAGGCTCTCAAATTGCTGTGTTGCTCAGGTGAGCGTTACAGGGCCATCATGGCCCTCTTGTTTTTCAATTTCTTGGATTTATTGATTGCTTGAAATTTGGCATGAGTTTTCGTGACTTTCATGAAGATTGTTTGTGGTAAATATGGACATATAAAACTTAAAGCGTGATGGGATGATCACATTGAATGTTTAAAATGTTCTTCTTGTTCCAGGGACAAAACATGCTTAACCTGCATTAATTGACCTAATAAAACTTGGAATCTTGCCGAGAAGAGAAGGACTTATTCTAATAGAAAGTGGGTCATGAGGAAGAAGAAGTCTGAAACAACAAAACACAAGAAGAGGCAAGGTGTCTAATTTATCAGATGACAACTCTTTGGATGGGATGACCTCCCGACAAGGCCCAGCTGCCAGGGGTAGGGCCCATCCAGATGGCATCTTCATGGGTACTTTTAGTACCCAAGGAAGTGTAAGCCCACCGGTCACACTGGTCAACCAGTCACTGGTCAACTGGTCACCAGTCATTCACTCACAGAACAAGAAATCACCGTTCAACCAGTCACTGGTCACTAGTCAAATAAACACAAGTCAGTCAATCACCAGTCATCCAGTCACCTGTCATTGGACTTGGACTTTCAGACTCAAGGTAGAATTCAATATTCACCAGTCACCTGTTAACTGAGTTTACAACAAATAATAAATCAAATTTGGGTTCTGAACATTCATACTTGAAAGAGCTCAGAACCCAACTAATATCTCAAGAAGAGTATTATTACCCCTGGAAGCAGTTCCCCTCCTCTGAACAAGCCTCATCCTCCACTAAGTTCTGAAATCCAACCCTTTCCACTGCCCGTCTTGCCACGGCCAGACAACGCAGTGGGAGGAAGGTTGGCCCACTTTGTGGAACAATGGGAAGAATTGACAGACAACAAATGGGTCCTTTCTATCGTTCAAAACAGTTTCAGGATTCCATTCAAGTCAGTTCCTCCTCTTTCTGTAGTTCCGATAAGTCTGAATCAATCTTCTTCCCCGTTGTTACATGAAGAGTTAGTACAGCTTCTCGAAAAATGGGCAGTGGAAAGAGTACAGGATCCGGGAACTTCGGCTTTTATTCCAAGCTATATCTAGTACCAAAAAAGAATGGAAAGTTATGCCCAATAATAGATCTTTCTATACTAAATCAATATTTAAACAAACAACCTTTTAAGATGGAGACAGTCAAGTTAGTATGCATTTCCTTTAACAATATTAATTCCTTCTGTCCTGGCCAAGATACATCAATCTCAGTGCAGAATAGTTCTTATAGCCCCTCTTTGGCCCCAACAACCGTGGTTCTCAGAGGTACTACAACTGCTAGTTTCAGCACCAGTTGGTCTTCCACTCTTTCCAAAACTACTGACACAAGCAAAAGGAAAGTTTCAACATCCAAACCTCCCATTGCTTGACCTTCAGGCTTGGGAGTAATCAATCAGTGATAAAAAATTTCACGCTTGGGAGTAATCAATCAGTGATAAAAAATTTTCGCAAAACGTTGCAGATTCTGTCTCAAAATCAAGACGAACATCAACTCAGAAGGTCTGTGATGCAAAATGGATTGTATATTCCGATTGGTGTCATAGAAAGAAGGTTAATCCGGTCTCGGCCCCTCTTACTATAATAGCCAACTTCCTCATTTACCTGTTCTCTGAGAAAAAGTATCAAATAAGTACTATTAAGGGCTATAGATCTATGATATCTAATACTCTTAAATTTAAGACTGGTAATAGAATTGGATCTAATCCTGTCTTATCAGAATTAATAATTTCTTTTGAATTACAATGTCCTGCTCTCTTACTCCAAAATGGGATTTATCTTTGTCTCTAGAAAGCCCCATTTGAACCTTTACATAAGGCTTCTAAACTTCATGTCACGATAAAGACAGCCTTTCTATTAGCTCTTGCCACTGCCAAAAGATGTAGCAAGATTAATGCCTTGGCAATGGATGCAAATCATTTAAGATTCAATCAGTCTGATAGATCAGTATCATTGATAGTACAAACTGGGTTCTCGGCAAAGAATCAGCTTCCGTCCATCTGCACAGATCCTATAGTTATCCCTAATCTTGCTCATACATGTAAAAGGGAACACTCGGATAGACTTTTATGCCCGATAAGAACTTTAAAATTTTATCTTGAAATGACTAGCCCTTATCGTAAAAATAGAACTAACAAGTTAAAGGCAAACAAGATTTTCTAAGGCTTCTGTCTCGAGATGGATATCTTATACTATTAAGCTTGCCTATAGAAAAATCACTCGTAGAGACATCTCTTTCTTAAAGATTAAAGCCCATGAAGTTAGGGCACTATCTTCCTCTTGGGCATTCTTTGATAAGGTTCCGCTCAATGACATTCTCAAAGCAGCAGTCTGGAATCAATCTTCTACCTTTGCCAAGTTCTACCTAAGAGATATGTCTCAGCAAATGGAAAATCTTCATACTTTGGGCCCAATAGTGGTGGCCCAAAAAGTGGTGGTGGTGGTGGGGGGTGGGGGGGGGGGGAGCGGGAGCGGGGGGGTGGGGGGGTAGCTAATATCTTATATATACGTTAGGAATTTATATCAAGAATGACCTTATTCCACGAGTTTCCAGAGCCTTAATCCACAAGTGGAGGGATATTTATAATTTTGGTGTTAGAATAGGGAGCTCCTTCCCACCTAATCTGCAAATTTTAGCACATTATCTGTAGGTTAATGTATTGTGCAGTTAAAATGAAGTTTTTAAAAGTAAAACATATTTTAACTAGCAATACTTAACCTATAGATAAGAGAATTCCTTCCTCCCTGTCCCCACTTAGCTCTATTTTATGGTTTGATCCTTAAAAGAAACTGACATGTGATTAAAAGAGTAGGAAGAGTGATGTCACACAGGTAACTGCCTAAGGGACCTTCTGGATTAAGACTCTTTAAGACGACTGAACTGTCGTTTTTTCTGTGGAAGGTGTGAATACAGAATAGAATAGCACATTATCTATAGGTTAAGTATTGCTAGTTAAAATATGTTTTACTTTTAAAAATCTCATTTCTACCATGTACTCGTGTCCGCTCAGTAAGTTGAAAACCGTTCCAGTATTTTTGTCGCACCTGCTTTAGCATAGGCGACTTAGATGTGCAAGTTTCCATCCATTCATCCAGCCATCCATCCATCGGTCTATTCATCAATCCGTCAAAATTTATCCTGGGTGTCTTGTGAGCGCAACTCCTCTTACAGTTTTGTACCGATCATTTTGAAATTTTGCATGTGTTTTCTTCAGGGTATGAAGATGTGCATATGGTTTGGATATAATTGTCAGGTTATTTGTGTCACTTTTTCCACATTGTGAACTTAGTCCTTTTTCACCTCAATATATAGACAGTGGGTACCTCTTGTGAGCGCAACTCCTCTTACAGTTTTATACTGATTGTTTTGAAACTTTGCATGTGTTTTCTTCATGGTATGAAGATGTGCATGTGGGTTGGGTATAATTGTTACAACATTTTTTTGTCACTTTTTCCACATTGTAAACTTAGTCATTTTTCACCCTCAATATATAAACAATGGGTACCTCTTGTGAGCGCAACTCCTCTTACAGTTTTGTACCGATTGTTTTGAAACTTTGCATGTTTTCTTCATGATATGAGGATGTGCATGTGGTTTAGATGTAATTGTTAGATCATTTTTTGTCACTTTTTACACATTGTGAACTTAGTCATTTTTCACCCTTTATATATAAACAGTTGGTACCTCTTGTCAGCGCAACTCCTCTTACAGTTTTGTACTGATTATTATGAAACTTTGCATGTGTTTTCTTCATGGTATGAGGATGTGCATGTAGTTTGGATGTAATTGTTAAATTTTTTTTTAACTTTTTTCTACATTGTGAACTTAGTCAGTTTTTACCCTCAATATATAGACAGTGGGTACCTCGTGAGCACAACTCCTCATACGATTTTATACTAATTTTTTTGGAATTTTGCACATGTTTTCTCCATAGTCTGAAGATATGCATGTGCTTTTCATATAATCTTTGCCATATTTTTTGTCACTTTTTTGTACCAGGGCAAGTCAATAAAAACAGCCTATTTCTGGGTGAGATCGATCTCTTCTTTTTCAATGTAATTGCCCTCTAGAATGATGCACTTGGACCAATGGTGTTCCAGTGCCCAGAACTGAAGAAGCCAGGGTCCTAATCTCTGACCCACACCTCAACTTCTGCCACAACTTCTTCGTTGGACCGGAAATGACGTCCACCGATATCCTTTTTCAAGTTTGGGAATAGGAAATAGTCACTAGGAGCTAAGACCGGAGAATAGACGGGGTGCTGTTGGAGCAGAATCCCTTTGGAGAGTTTACCTTGTCGTTTTTCACGGATCACAATTCTCGGTTAGTGGAGCAAATTTGCATAATAGGTACCTGTTATTGTACTTTTCTTTGCTAGAAAGTCCAACATAATAACGTCTTGTGCATCCTAAAATACAGTTGCCATCAACTTGCCAGCAGAGGGTTGCGTTTTGAACTTCTTTGGCCTCGGAGACCCCGGCCCTACACTGGCCACTTTGAGCTTTATTCTCTAGCTCATAATAATGGACCCTGGTCTCATCTACAGTCACCAGGCGTGAAAGGAAATCATCTTCCTTTGACCTAAACCACTTCAACAATGCGCTGCATACTGATGCTCTGGTTGTCATTTGCTCATCGCTAAGGGATTTTGGGAGCCAACGGGCTGTTAGCTTATGCATACCCAAGCGATCATGTAAAGTTGTTGAAACGCTACCATGTGAAATGTGTAATGCATTCGCTGATTCTTCCACCTTAATTCACCTATCAGAGTACACCAGATCCCGTACTTTTTTACACATTTCTTCATCGGTGGCATCTGATGGGCATCCAGACCTGGTTTCGTCTTCTAAAGACGCTCTACTGCGTTTGAATTCCCCAATCCAGAATTTAACATGTGCATACGATGGTGCAGAAGACCCATAAACATTGGTCAACTCGCAATGTATTTCCTGACCTGTTTTCCCTTTCAAATACAAGTACCGAATTACAGCACGGTACTCAACTTTTGACGAAAAGCTTACTTTTGCATCGCTAGCCATGGTTGACATTCACTATCTTATGAGTGAATGACACGATAAGGGTGCAATTTTGCTCTCAGGCCTAAAACATGTATTGAAACAAGGCATGAAAATCTTGGGTGTTGGTCAATTGGAAATTGGATAGGCTGGTTACTTATTGACTTGCCCTCATACTTTTTGAACTTTGTCATTTTCTGACCTCAGATGTATAGACAGTGGGTACCCCTTGTGATACAATTTCAAACTTCTCATACAATTGCAGAAGTGCACGTGGTTTGGATATGATTTTTAAATTTATTTTTGTCACTTTTTCCACTTTGTCATTTTCTTAACCACAGATTTTATGAAAGTGTACAGACTGTGGGTACTTTTTTTCTCACTTTTTCCACATTGTGAACTTAGTCATTTTTCCTCCTCAATATATAAACAGTGGGTACCTCATGAGCACAACTCCTCAGACAATTTTATACCAATCTTTTTTAAACTTTGCACATGTTTTCTCCATAGTCTGAAGATGTGCATCTGCTTTTCATATAATTCTTGTCTTAATTTTTGTCACTTTTCCAACTAAGGACTACTAAGAATGAAATAAACTTATTAATAGCCACGTTCTGATTGTGGCTCCTGTGACTTTTGCCTTAGCAGGTGCAACACCGCCTTCCGTGGAATTCTGGTAATGAAACTTCACACAAATGTAAAGCATCATAGGACAAGGTGCAGAACACAAGAAAGGTAACTCAGGTTAACCTACTTTTGGAGTTATGGCCCTTTGAAGTTTGAAAATAGTGATTTCTGTAATATACTTGTGTCCAATCTGTATCTTGAAAACAGTTTGAGTTAATTTCTTGAAACTTTATGCAAATGTATATCACCATCATGGCATGTTACATTTTGCAAAACACAAGATCTGTAACTCTGACTTACCTGCCTTTGGAGTTTCTGCCCTTTGAACATTGTCATTTGTGATCCAAGTCCTATATGTTTGCCCTTTCTATAACTTGAAAACAGTTTCAGAGATTTCCTTGAAGCTTTGCAAAAATGTAAAGGGACATAACATGTAGAACACATTTTATTTTTGACAGAGTTATGGCACTTGGTTGATGTAAATGCAGTGGCAGGGCATAGTGCTGTGCTTGCAATGCTTTTATTAAAATATAGGCAAAAACACCTTTTCAGGATTAGAAAATCTGGATTTCAGGATTCATCAGTATCAGGACTTTTACCAGTGGAGTACCCACAACATATGTTTTTATTGAGAAATAAGAAAAATTATCCCAAAACTATCATTATCCCCAAATACTCCTGAAAGGTTTTCATCAGCTTAATCTAATCCTTTGCTGTTCTTATATACAGGCGAACAAGAACATCACCGATAACCGATGCCTTGTTTACTATGGCTAATTAGAATTTGTTTTTGAGTTCCTACAAAATTCATCCGGTAACTCAAGAAAACAAATATTTAGAGATTTTTTTTTTTTTTTTTTTTTTTTTTTTTTTTTTATCATGTAATCATGGTAATTGTATGTTGTGTGTACCCTCAGTGTCTCGAACAACTCATATCTTGAACAAATTTCCATGGTCCCAAAGATGTTCGAGCCAATGAAGTTCGACTGTATCCTGTATAGCCATTTTCAACAACATTCTTTTGTCTGCATGTATATTGCAGGTGACTACCCAGAAATAGGAATGTCTTAGACAGTCACAGTAAACACTCCTTTTAAACACATATGTGTATTGTTATTAGACTGATTCAGCATGGCTGAAGAAGAAGGTCATACCTGTGAAGATGGCGATCTTTGCAATTGTATATTGAATGCCTCTTTAAAGAAGCGAAAAAGTAAGGGACAGGCCAAGAGTGTCAAGCGAATATGTCAGGAACAGTCAGGCAGTGATGTTCTTGGAACAGGTGCTTTAAATGATATTGATCAGCATGCAAATGATGGACATAAATCACCAAGCAGTGTCAGTATAGCTAAAGATGAAGAGCAGCAAACAGCCAACAGTGACACTTCAACTGTTTTAAGGGCATCTTTAACAGATAATCAGGTTGATCAAAACAACTATGCCATAAAAGACAGTACAGTGACAGATCTCAGTAAATTTGATGTAACAAATTCAGAGAAATTTTCATCAGAAATTGAATGCTGTATCAAAACTGGCCCTTCCAAACCAGTCATAAATGTGCCATTAAGAAATGAGCAGAATGCTATCAAAGAACTACATAACTTTGACATTACTAGGTTGTCTTCTGAGGATTTTGATAAAAGTGAAAATTGTGAAGAGATTAAAGAAGATAAATTTAATAGATTGGAAGATTTGAATAATAAAGAAAGGGCTATGATCACTGATTCTGTAGATTTACATGTAAGTAATATGAAGTCTCGAGCTCTTGTTATTAGAAACACCAAAAGAAAAGGAAACACCAATAAAGCCAGAGCACAAAATATTGTCACTGATAAAAATCCCAGTGAATGTAGTGCCAGAAAAAGAAAAAGTAATGAGAGTCAGAACAGTTCCATTTTACAGTTTCAAAGAAGATATTCAAGAAGATTGTCAGATAGTTCCCTTATTTGTAGTGCCAAGTTAAGCAGTTGCAGTAGTGGTTCATTACATAACAAACAAACAAGAGTAGGGAAAGAAAGTGTATCCAGACAGGTGGAGCAGGCTGCAAAGTCAACCGTAAAAAGAAAGCAAATGAGAAACTGCACTAGTAAGTCAAAGAGAAAAAGGTCTAATTCTCTACCAGAAAGTAGCCCTGACGTGCCCCTTATTACAAATACAAACTGTAGATTTTCAGAAAGACTAAAAGAAGCACTGTCTTCTCTTGATGATGCTAAATGTAAAAAGAAAAGTGTAAAATCTGTGGGTACTTCAAGTGTTGAAAATTGTTTAGAAGGTACTGAAGATGATGCAGATCCACAGCTATCAAGAAATGAATCTTCCAAGGAATTGAATTCAGTAAAATTAATATCAAAACCTAAACCGGCAATAAAGAAACAAAAGAAGAGCTTACAGAAAAAGAAACCCCTATTAGAAAACCGTTCTGTTAAAGCCAGGACTTGTAAAAGAACAAAACAAGAACCGTCCACCAATACTAATGAAAGTGTTGTGTCTAGAAATGTAGAAAAGTTAAATTTAGGAATGCAGCAAACAAGAAACAGAAAAATGCCCACCAGAATTTCCCAGTCATTAACAGAAGAAAGTAAGGACTCGGATAAGTTTGAGAGATTAAAACAGTCATTATCTGATTTAGATAGCTTTGGGCTGGGTGGTCTTGCACAAAATTTAAAAGATATAGATAAGTTTATAAATACTCTAAATGACTATGATAAAAAGTTAGATGATGCAGCAGCAGCATACAAACCATTGAAATTAAAATCTTCAATAAAAGGAAAAAGAAAATGGAGTGAGGTAAGCAATATTCTTAAATCAAATCAAAACACAAAGAAACTAAAAGCAAACTTATCTGAACCAATTATTAATGTTTCTGCTGAAAAGCAGGGTAAAAAGACATCAGGTGTTTCTAGAAACAGTATGGTAACCTCAACTCCTAAATCAAACATATTTAAGGGAAGACCCAAACAGGCAAAAAGAAAAACATGTGAGGGTGAACCTAAAACTCAACCAGACTTCAAAACAAAGCAAAGCAAATCAAGTGATGATGAAACATTCAGTGCTGTGACCTCTGTTGAAAGTAAAGACAGCCTTCCAGATCAACAATTTGGACAGGAAAATGACAGTTTAGACTTTTCACTGCCTTCTCCAAAATTTGAAGATGAGAATTCTTTACATTATGCGAGGAGCAATTCAGATAGGTACATGCTCATGACTATTTTGTTATGATAAATATTAACCCTTAAAGTACCAAGGAAAATTTTGTAGCAGATGACTTTCTAATTTTTTTTTTTTCAGAGAAAATAAGTCTTGAGTTTTCATGTGAATTGTCTGCTTGGCAGATGAGTCACGTGCAATGTCAAGACATTTTGTCTGGAAAGTTAAAAAAACATATTTTATTCAAAATGTCATCTGCTGCAGTTGTGGTTGGTACTTTAAGGGTTAAGTAATACTGCCATTCCAAATCAGAGCGGTATACTGATAAATATTTTGCTTTTACCTCACAGATAATATCCATTGTATATCTTGAATTGTCTCATTGAGGTAATTCTTTTGAGATGGTACAATATACACATTTTGTTGGAAAACACTGCATTGTAACGGCAGCATTTCAGCATTTACACTGAGACAATGCTGTGTGTTCACTAGTTTTTTTGGGTTTTTTTTAACTTTTTAGCTCACCTGAGCAAAAGCTCAGGGTGAGCTATTGTGATCACCTTCTGTCAGTCGTCCGTCGTCAACAATTAGTTTGTTAACACTCTAGAGATCACAGTTTTGGCCCAGTCTTGATGAAACTTGCTCAGAATGTTTGCCCCTATGACGTCTAGGTCAAGTTTGAAACTGGGTCACATGGGGTCAAAAACTAGGTCACCAGGCCAAATTAAAAGAAAACCTTGTTAACACTCCAATGGTCAAGTTTTTCTGTTTAGGTAAGTCCAAGTAATCATTGGTCCTACAGATTGATATTTGGCACGTGAAGTGTTTGTGTTTAGGTCAGTTTCTCAGTAACTATTGCTCACTTAGTACATGCATACATCTTAGCATGGTCTCTTGAGTGCAGTCATCCATATTTGACCTTGATCTCTATTTCACAGTCCATTAGACATGCTACATTGTCTTACTTGTTAATATAATCATTTTGAACTTTGATCAGAATGTTTGCTTTGATTTTTAATGCATATGCAGTGCCGGAAAAGTATGAGGTTGTGATTTCACACCTGATAAAACCATGTTAAATTATTTAATAAGATTTAAATTTACCCAATTCTTATTTTTCATTGTCCCCAGGGGTGGGGGAAAAGAGCTAGGCTTTTACTGTACAGTTGTCCCTGCAGTGTGGTGTATTTAGCAGGGGCTGTGATGGAGTTGAAAGTCATTCCTGCCCTTCCCTGTGGGCGAGGGGATGGGAGGGGGTTGGGGGGTGTAGGTGGCGGGGAGCGCAATGGATAATATGGCTGGTGCATAAGTCCTTAAGTCATAATGATTGGATCACAGGTGCAACAAGAGGAGTGAAGCTGAAAATCATCAGAATATACCTATATTTTGTAGTTTACTAACTTTGGTCTGTTTCTTATGAACTAAAACAGTTCCGTGAAATTGTTGTGTGGATGATAATTGTATCTAGAGACAGAGGGCAGATATCCACCATCAGTATTATCCTTGACATATATTTCATAACTGATTGGTGAATGTCCTAAAATTTCATACACTTTATTCCATTACGAAAACATGCCTATTCAAATATATAGAACATTTCACCTCCAAAAACTGAAAATTTTCAGATAAAAAACTGTGATATTTTTCATATTTCTGCTCAAAAGCATAGATTGTGGGGGGGGGGGGGGGGGAGGGTTCTAACAAGTACCCACAATCTATGCTTTTGAGCAGAAATAAGAAAAATAATGTATACCCCTGCAAACCCCAGTTTTACTATATAAAAGTGAGGTTTCAGGGGGTCAAAATTATATAGGCGTGTTTTCGTGATGTTCTGCTGAAATTTTGCTTTTTATGCAGTTTCTTGAATCACTTAAGAGAATGGCAAACAATGTAGACCCTTGATCTGTGTCAGCACTGTTTGTAAAGGCCATTATGTCAGAAACTTTTTGGTTTGAAATTTTAAATCATTCACTTTAAGGTTAGACTTATATCTTACCGGGTATGAACTATAAGGGCTTGAACCACATGTGCAACTGATGAAGGGCAGCTGAAGCCTATCTGTATTTGACCTTGACCTGTATTTCATGATTCACTGACTTGGGTCTGTTTCTCATGAACTGAAAGAGTTATGGTCTTTGTGTTTTGGACAATAGTTGCCTGAGAAATGGAATAGGTATTCTGTTTTAACCCTAGTCCTCCTGAACCTGGATATGTCCTGTGTTTGCAAACAGTGCAGCTCCAGATCAGTTGGCTTCTGAAGAAGCCAACTGATCTGGATCTGCACTGTTTGCCATTAAGTATGTGAATTTATATCAATAAGCTCGATCAAGTAATCTGAAAATTAGAAATAGGCATGGCATATTAATTTTTTCAGCATGACGAGGGTTTATCTGGTTACACAGCTGCAGATAAGGCACTTTTTTCAACGGACAAATACTGATGTTTTATTTCTCCATGAAATCATACATGTATGTTGTGGTACTCATTAGAAGCGTCTTTTGTGGAGAAATAAGAAAAATAATATGTGGATAACCCCTCTTATGTGTAGTTATGTGCCTAGTATAATATCTAATTATAGTAACATGCTGCATTTCAAAAACAGGTTTCATTAGCAATGATACCCAAAAGGTACACTCCACAGACTTCTGACAGTCTTATTAATCCTGCCAATCACAACAACTGTCGTCTGTTTTGTCATCTGCTTGTGATTTTAAAAGTCATTTTTGCAAACATTGTGGATCCAGAACACAGGAGCAGACTGATCAGGGTCCATACTGTTTGCCTATATGCAAAAATAGGTTTCAAAAGTTTGCCAGAATATTCAGCAGACGACATAAACAGACATCATTTTCAGATGTGGGTTTTCTTAGCATTTTAAGGGTTAAAAAAGATCTAAAACCGATGCACAGTTAAACATTTGTAAACATCAAGCAGAATATACTTTCCAGTTGTGGAGATAATCTTACAGATTTAGTGGTAAACTGTTATTCTTAATTTAAGTCCGCAACTGTTATTCTTAATTTAACCCCAGAATAAAAATATTTCATAGCTCAGATAAAAGGAAGTAACAGGTAAATATTTTTCTTATTTCTTCACAAAACATAAGCACATTGGCGATGCACTTCTAATGAGTACCCACAACATATGTTTTTGTGGAGAAATAATTTGGTTGGAACAAGTTCCTTATTTGAAGCTCTGTTGTTATCTGAATTACGAATATTTTTATCTTTCAGTGTGTCATTTGACAGCAACTTAGCCAAAGATACATGTGATAGTGATGATTCTGATGAAGAACTTCCAGTGGGTCTCACTCCGATCAGATGTGGTATCTTATAGCTTTGGATAATAATCACTTTAGAATAATATACTGGGACAAAAGTCCTATGTTGATTTTAATAGGTTTTTTTATGCATGCTTTAACCCTTGTCCAGCTGATTAAATTAAGCAGCCACACCCACTTCTAATTTGCAGCCAATCAGATTATTTGATCAAGGTTGTTGATATAAATACATAATGGCAAACAGTGCAGATCCAGATCAGTTGGCTTTGCCAACTGATCTGGATCTACACTGTTTACAAAGGCAGGGTATATCCGGGTTCAGCAGGACAAGGGTTAAGAATAAAATGGAAACCTATATTTGTGAAATATATTAACTGGGTAATGTTTTAACCCTTGCCATGCCCACTTTTAATTTTCAGCAAATCAGATTACTTGATCCAGGTTGTTGATACAGATTCACATGCTTAACCCTTGTCCTGTTCAGCCTGGATATACTCTGCCTTTGCAAACAGTGTAGATCCAGATCAGTTGGCTTCTTCACTTGTCCTGTTCAGCCTGGATATACTCTGCCTTTGCAAACAGTGTAGATCCAGATCAGTTGGTTTCTGAAGAAGCCAACTGATCTGGATCTGCACTGTCTGCCTTTCAGTTTATGAATTTATGTCAACTATCTCGATCAAGGCATCTGATTGGCTAACAATTAGAAGTGGGTGTGGCACCCCAGCATGACAAGGGTTAATGACAAGCAGTGCATATCCAGATCAGTTCCCTTCTTCAGAAGTCAAGTGAACTGGATCTACACTATTTGCAAAGGCAAGGTATATCCGGGTTCAGCAGAACCAGGGTTAAGACTTTTGGCTACTGTACACATATGGGTTTCGATTTATTCTTTAAAAGATAAAAAGAAACAGCAAGAACATTAACATTAAAAACCTGATAGAATTTATGAGCATAAATGTATAAATTTTATTACTTTCTGCATCTAAATATAATTTGTGGGTTCTCCCTGGAATTGCCAGTTAAACAGGAGGAAATGACCTTCATCATGTATGCAAGACAGGGTTGGAAAATTCACTTGTCTTCTTAACATGATGAGTACCTCTTTCTGGAGGGTGACTGGAAACTATTGAAATTACCATATTCCTTGAAGGACGAGTAAAAAGTTTGAAGAACTTTCAAGCCCTGATGCAAGATCATGATCATTGCTGCACAGTCATGCAGAATGGTCTACACTGTTTGCCACTCATCCCACAATATTTTAGATACACCAACAGGTAGTAAAGTTGACTTTTTCAAATTTCAGGACAAGTTTGGTGAGGTGTTAAGGTGTCCTAATACTTAGGGTTAATACAGTACTCACATGCTATATAAAGCAGAATCTCCTACAAACTGGCAGTTCCAGATAAGAGAGGTAGCCAGACAAACATTTTTCTCATTTCGTCACAAAAAAATGTTGGTACCTACAACGTATGTTTTTATGGAGAAATAAGAAAAATGTTGGTAAATAATACTTGGTTAAAAATTGCCTTTGCTGGAGCTGAGATTTTAATTTGCACTAAACACATTAACCCTTAGCTTGCTGGATAAAAAATTCAGCAGATGACGTGAAAAATTTTCTTACTTTTCCCACAAAATAGGATTTGACATTTCATGCAAATGGTCCCTTTATCAGACAATTTGCATGAAATGTTGAATTCCACTTTCTAGGAAATATCAGTTTGTCATCTGCTGAATTCACCTATGGCCTGCTTACAATTACACGTACCATCAAAATTCTCTTAAATTACCTTCAGGAGTATCACTTTATTTAGCTCTCTTGCCCATGTCAGATTTGACAGTGGTTGTGTTAAGGCTGCAGAGAATATTCAGAGATTCATCATCATCATCATCATCATCAATGGATTTTTGATTAACGTGCAGGTGGGGGTGGTCGGGTGCGGCGAAGGTGTCGTGTATCTTACATCACCGGGGCGTCCAACTGATATTGACTTACAGCTGGGCAAGCCCTGCTATCCTTGTAGCAGGTAAGGGTAGAGAGGGAACGTTTCTATTTCTCCTGTTTCTTCACTTTCATTCCTGTTCCTCTTTCTTCCCTGTCTCTCTCTCATCTCCTCTACTAGCTCTTCTATCTCTCTTCTCCCTTTCTCTGGGAGACGACACAAAATGATCCACAAGGGTTAACTTGTTGTTAAACCTCAACACAATCTGTCAAAACATGCAGGTACAGGGGCAACATCCACATCAGTGGGCCCCCTTCCAGGTAGTTGGCTTGCTGCATGTATGGCAGATCTCACACTAGATCTCCAGGTATGTCTATCATGAGGGTCGATAGCCGAGAGCTTCCACTCTCTGCAGTCCCTCTCTGTCATCTGCTTCCATGTCACCTTTTGCCTCCCAGGCCCAGGCTTTCCATCAACCTGTAGGTTAAAAGCTGTCTTGATTGCACCATTGGAACATTCCACATGTCCCTACCAGAGGAGCCTTCTCTCCTTCAGAATGAGGTCCAGATCCTCAATGCTAAGCCGCGGAAGTAGCTCATTGGATCTGGTGGTGACAATGTCTTGCAGCTTGACATTGCATATCTGTCAGACCATTGCCTGTCATTTGGCTGCAGACGTTGGAGGTTTGGCTTTGTCAATGGCCAAGTCTCACAAGAGCTGTACACCCCGCCACGTGTCCTGAAAGAGAGGTGGTGGGAAGAGAGAACTGGTAGATTATTTTGGATATCATATGATGGACAATGTACAAAAAGGACCCTTATGTGATTTGCAGACAACATAGGCCCTGATTAGCCTGCACGTTTGCGCAGGCTGATCAGGGCCTTCATTGTCCTCTTACAGAATCAATAGATTTTGTAGTATATGTCAACAAACAGAAAATGCTTACATCAGACTGCCCATATTTGCATGCTGATCTGGATCTTTGCTGCTCCCATATGGCATAAAGGCCTATTTCACATATTGTGTATCATATACATGTATAACTTTAATATTTTGTAAGGCCTTACCATACTTGTTCCGAAATTTCAACAGGTCAGTTTATTTCCTGTTGATGAGTCTAAAAATACTGCTGATGTTAAACCCTGATCAGGCACTACACTCTGCAGTGTCTAATCTATTGAATGAGTTTTGTTCATGGATATTTGTATATACCATGTATACACCAGTGCATGAGATCTCTACTCTGCTTTATGTGTCTCTTTGCAGAGAAAACCTTCTCAGAGAAGGATATTGTGTGGGTAAAATGGAAGAACTGGCCATATTTACCGGCTGTGGTATGTAGTAACAGAGCTTTTTCAAACACACCTTTTTATACGCCCGTTTTGAAAAAAATGGACGTATTATGGCATGGCGCTGTCCGTCCGTCCATCCGTAAACAATTCTTGTACACTCCATAACTCAGTAATCCTTCAGGATATCTTCATGCAATTTTATAGGAATACAAAAATGTGTGTATTAAGTCAGGACGACATGTCGCGCACAAGAATGGTTGTTCCCCCTTTCTTAGTTTCCAAGTTATGCCCCTTTGATTAATTTTTTTCCAAACATTCTTGTACGCACCATAACACAGTAACCGTTCATGATATCTTCATGCAGTTTTTATCGCACCTGCTTGTAGCAGGGTGCGATATAGGCGTCCGATTTTCTGTTCGTCCGTCCGTCCGCCCGTCCGTCAGTCCGTCCGTCTGTCAACATTTATGTCGACGTTCGACATTTATGTCAAAGTTAGTATTCTAATCAGCTACAAGACTAAACAACCATCAAACCTTGCATGAAACATCTCCCTGACCTCCTGACTTTGCGATATAGGCGTCCGCTTTTCCATATGTCTGTCCATTTGTCCGTCCGTCTGTCAACATTTATGTCGAAGTTCGACATTTATGTCAAAGTTAGTATTTTAATCAACTACAAGACTAAACAACCATCAAACCTTGTATGAAACATCTCCCTGACCTCCTGACTTTACGACATAGGTGCCCACTTTTCCATTCGTCTGTCTGTTCGTCTGTCCGTCTGTTAACAGTTCTGTTATGTCGAAGTTCGACATTTATGTCAAAGTTAGTATTCTAATCAACTACAAGACTAAACAACCATCAAACCTTGTATGAAACATCTCCCTGACCTTCTGACTTTGCGACATAGATGCCCGCTTTTCCATTCGTCTGTCCGTTCGTCCGTCTGTCTGTCTGTTAACAGTTCTGTTATGTCGAAGTTCGACATTTACGTCAAAGTTAGTATTCTAATCAACTACAATTCTACAACAACCATCATACCTTGCATGACACATCTCCCTGACCTCCTGACTTGGCAGGTATGTTGACCCATTGACCTTGACCTATATTTTGCGCTCCATTGACTTTGACACAATTTACGTTGACATTCCAGATCTTCTCAACTATAAGGCGTACAACTACCAAACCTTGCATAGTGCTTCTCCTAGATGTACTGACTTGGCAGGTACCTTGACCTGGTGACCTTGACCTATATTTTGCGCTCCAGTGAATTTGACATATTTTGCGTCGGCGTTCGATATCTCCTCAACTATAAGGCCTACAACCATCAAACCTTGCAAAGTGCTTCTTCTCAACGTACTGACTTGGCAGATACCTTGACCTGGTGACCTTGACCTATATTTTGGCTGCAGTGACTTTGACATAATTTACGTCAACGTTCCAGATCTCCTCAAGTTTAAGACCTCTAGCCACCAAAACCTTGCATAGTGCTTCTCCTAGATGTACTGACTCGGCAGGTATCTTGACCTGGTGACCTTGACCTATATTTTGCGCTCCAGTGCCTTTTACACATTTTACGTCAACGTTCAATATCTCCTCAACTATAAGGCCTACAACCATCAAACCTTGCATAGTGCTTCTCCTCAGTGTACAGACTCCACAGGTACCTTGACTGGGTGACCTTGACCAATATTTCGTGCTCCATTGACTTTTACACCTTTTACGTCACCCTTCCATATGTCCTCAACTGTAAGGCCTTCTACCACCAAACCTTATATAGCACTTCTTCTCGATGTACTGACTCGGCAGGTACCTTGACCTGGTGACCTTGACCTATATTGTGCACTCCAGTGACTTTTGACACATTGTATGTTGATGTTCAATATCTCCTCAAATATAAGACCTACAACCACTAAACCTTGCATAGTGCTTCACCTTATTGCACTGGCTTGGCAGGTACCTTGACCCAGTGACCTTGACCTATATTTGACACATTTTACGTTGATGTTTGATAACTCCTCAACTATAAGGCCTACAACCACCATACCTTGCATTGTGCTTCTCATTGATGTACTGAATTAGCAGGTACCTTGACCTGTGACCTTGACCTATATTTCATACTCCAGTGACTTACACATTTTACGTCAATGTTCCATTATCATTGGGCTGTATGATACGAAAAGTCAGTGCTGAAGATATAGCCATTAGAGGGAATGGGACTGGCCTGGAATATATGTGCCCCACTAGGCACTTTGTCTACATTTTTTTCAACCCAGTTTTCCGACTAAGCACTGCTAAGAATGAAATAAACTTATTTAATAATCACTTTCTGATTGTGGCTCCTGTGACTTTTGCCCCAGCAGGTGCGATGATACCTTCCGCGGAATTCTTGTATAGGAATATGTATTAGGTCAGGACGACATGTCGCGCACAAGAATGATTGTTTCCCCTTTCCTAGTTTCCTAGTTATGCCCCTTTGATTAATTTTTCCCAAACATTCTTGTACATGCCATAACTCAGTAACCGTTAGGGATATCTTCATGCAACTTTATAGGAATGTGTATTAGGTCAGGACAACGTCTCGCATATAATAATGGTTGCTTTCGGTTTCTTTGTTTCAGAGTTATGTCCCTTTGATTGTTTTTTATGCTAATTTTGTATATACAAATCTTGTGCATGTCATAACTTGATAACCAATTGAGAAAATATTGATGAAACTTTATAACAGTGTTTGTATGCCCATTTTTAAAAAAATGGACATATTATAGCATGGCACTGTCCGTCTGTCCTTCTGTCCGTCCGTCTGTCCATCTGTATGTCCATAAACATTCTTGTACACACCATAACTCAGTTACCGTTCAGGATATCTTCATGCAAATTTATAGGAATATGTATTAGGTCAGGACGACATGTTGCATACAAGAATGATTGCTCCCCCTTTCTTATTTTCCAAGTTATGCCCCTTTGATTTTTTCCAAATATTCTTGTATGCACCATAACTCGGTAACCGTTGGGGATATCTGCATGGTATTTTATACGAATGTGTATTAGGTTAGGACGACATGTTGTGTACAAGAATAATTGCTCCCCCTTTCTTTCCAACCCTTTGATTAATTTTTTCTAAACATTCTTGTATGCGCCGTAACTCAGTATCCGTTGGGGATATCTTCATGCAATTTTATAGGAATATGTATTAGGTCAGGACAACGTGTCGCATACAAGAATGATTGCTCCCCCTTTCTTAATTTCCGAGTTATGCCCCTTTGATTTTTTCCAAACATTCTTGTATGCGCCATAACTCAGTAACCGTTGGGGATATTTTCATGTAATTTTATTGGAATGTGTATTAGGTCAGGACAACGTGTTGTGAACAAGAAAAATTGTACCCCCTTTCTTACTTTCCAAGTTATGCCCCTTTGATTAATTTTTTCTAAACATTCTTGTATGCGCCATAACTCAGTAACCGTTGGGGATATCTTCATGCAATTTTATAGGAATGAGTGTTAGGTCAGGACGACGTGTTGCGTACAAGAATGATTGCTCCCTCTTTCTAGTTACCAGTGGTCAGAGCTGTTAATTATTCCATAACTACCCAGATGCAAATTAATTGTTTAGGCTATTCTCATTCACTCCATAATGCCTTAACCCTTTGAAATATTTTAATGAAACTTTGTAGGAATGTGTATAATAATGGGGAAATATATAATGAGCAAGAACCACAACTCTGGCTTACTTATGGCCTTATAACTAAATTTTCTTTTCCTTCTCTAACTCCTCAACTATTCTAAATATTTTAATGAAATTTAATGGTGGTGTGTATATTGCCAAGGGAATACATTAGGACCAAGAATGGTAACTCTAGTGTACTTAGTTTATAAATGATTTCCCTTGTTTGACTTCTGCATTTCTCAACATCTGTGCCACTTCATCCTGGAAGCTTTTTTTACGTATACTAACAGTATTTAATATGTTAATTGTTTTAATATAGGTGCAATCATTAATTACAGAGTTGATATTCCTGTTTGTCTGTCTGTCCATCTTTTAGCCATACACATAGTGTACATTGGTTACAGTTGCTTTGAAAATGTTGGCCCCACTGTCTTAGCAAACGGGCGTATAATGCGCCGCTTGCGAAGCTCTTGTTCAAAATAGTGGACGTCCAGATGATGGAAGATCACATATAAAAACAAGTTTTATCCCTGAATGTTAAACTTACTTACCGTATTTGACCTAATTACCGCACATACCCCTATAAGCGCACAGTCAAGCGATTCCATTGTCTTCAGAATGCAGCCAGTGTACTTTTTGTCCACTGCTTCATAAAGGCATAAGTTGTGGGTACCCATTTGAATTGCATGGACTTCTCGATGCAATTCAAATGAGTACCCACAACACATACTTTTATAAAGAAAACCAGAAAAGAAAAACAAAAGAACCTCGCATAAGCATCATAACATAAGTCCTTTGCCACTCGTTTTTCAAGTGCACCCTGAGTATAGGTGGATACTTATTTTAGTAAATTACTACAGGTTTTTCTAGTAATTTTGAAAAATCTAAGCGTACGGTGCAGCATTTAGGTCGAATACGGTATCTGCTCCTGTTCCTAGCTTATATATCTGTATAACATCATAATTATAACCTTTACCGATCTCGGGCAAATTCAGCAGGTGGCAAAGAGATGACATTTTTCTTATTTTTTTCCCAGAAAATAGGCTTTGAGATTTCATGCAAATTGTCCATTCAGTTCAGTCATCTTAAAAAGTCGTAATCCAGAAGGTCCCTTAGGCAGTTACCTGTGTGACGTCACTCTTCCCGGTCTTTTGCTCACATGTCAGTTTCTTTTCTGTGGACAAGAAAGTAAACAAAGGATTTTTTAACGAGTGAAAAAATCTGTATTTTCTTTCTTTTCTCCAATTAAATTTATTAATCCTTTTCTTTCTTATGTGCCTCTATTATTCTTTCCATTCACGATCTTATTATTTTGTGTAAATTGTTTTTCGATTTCTTGTTATTATTGATCGCTTGTCCATGTCATGCATTTTCCCGACTTTTCATGAAGATCGTTGGCGGCTATTGTGGACATTTGAAAGTGCGGTGGAATAATCACCATAATTGTTTATCATGTTCTTTTTGTTACAGGTTATCGACTTGTTCCACCTGTAGTCGTTGGTTAGAGAAGACCTGGATCCTTGCAGACAAACGACGAACATACTATGCAAGAAGATCAATTATGAGGAAGAAGAACAAGAAGAAAAGACTTGCTGTCAATTCAGATCCGTCTGATGACAATTCTTATGATGGGAGCACCACCCCGCAGGGCTATACTGCCAGGGGTAAGACCCATCAGGGTGGCGACTATATGGATGCTGAGTGCAACCAAAGTTTGTCTACCGGTCACCAGGCACCAGTCACCCTGTCAGCCAGTCACCGGTAAACCAGTCATCAATCGGCAATGAACACCGATCAATCAATCAATCTTTCAGGGATTCTGAAGTCATTTGCGAAAGAACCCGACAGTTTCAAAGAGAGTTTCATTACTTCTAGAGCCAGACTTAAGTCAAACGTTGGATCCAAGTATCATTGTAGATCCGCCTAGTAATACTTGTCAGTCCACAGACAGGCACACATTTCAGACTAGGTGAAGTAGGAGAGATCAGCCTAAAAAAACACAAAAGAAAAAAGAGGAGAAGACATAGATCATCTTCTTCCTCCTCTTCTAGATCATCCTCTTTGGCTTCACATAGGAGAAGCAAAAGATCAAATAGGTTTAAACACTCACACAAGAGAAGAAGCATTCAACGTCATCTTTTCTTCATCTTCTTCTAGTCATTCTATGAATGATTATGGTAGATATAAAAGAACTAGACAATCTCCTTAGGTTGCAGAGGTTCCAACAACGCTGCAACCTGCTAGGACCATGGAACAGACACCTATCATACATTCTGATAATGTGGTGCAACAATCTTCAAGGGCCACAGGCTCCAAATCGGTCAGAAACCTGGTCCTTTGACAGGGTTATTAATGAAATATTAGGCTACTTTCACAGGAGTTATGTCCTAAGGAGGAAAGTATTCCTGCAAAACCACTGCAGGAATTGAGCACTTATTAATGGAGGCTGGAGCCACTCCATTATTATTGCTCCGACAGTCTAAACTAGTGGAAAATACCACAAAATTTTTAAAGAGCAAAATAGACTCTGAAAACTTTGGTAGAGATTGGCTATTCCCTCAGCATTTAGTTTCGTCCTTGACTCCTACGAAATACTACAAATGCCATAACCAGTATTTTCCCACGGAGAATCTTCCCCGGCTAGAAGCCGACGCTTCACTATTGGATATTTCTAGCAAGGGAAGATGTTCAGTCCCACTCAAAAATCTAGAATTCTGGTTCTGGGAGAAAAGAGCTCGCAAATTAGTGGCGATCAATTCGCACGAGGATTTGTTCTCTTCAGCAGCCTCCTTATGTCTCCAACAAGAGTCCATGTCAGTCACGGCTCTCCCTAGACACTTGGAGGCCGTGGCTAAATCCATTCAGCATTCGGGAGCAATGTCAACTATTCTGGCCACAGAGCCATTTCAGGCTAGACGCGACGCAGCAATAGCCACATCAAAGTTATTGGAATATTCTGGTTAAGAACTAAGGAATGCTCCAATAAATGCTAAAACTTTGTTTGATAAAATCAAAGAAGTTGCTAAATCTAATTATGAAGCACAACAACAGAGATTTCTAGCATCTTCGTCAACCAATACTAATGTACAACAGAAATCATCTTATTCGGCTTCAGGAGCGTAAAAGACCTAGACAGCTGAATAAGTCATCTAGACCTGAACAGACCCAACTGTGCAGGTCTATAACTCAAACTTAGTCCATTACGTCCAGTACTAGAAAGGACAATACTAAGAGGAATAGTAACACGAATCAGTTCCCCTCCTCTAAACATGCCTTGTCTTGCACAAAGTTCTGAAAGCCAACCCTTTCTATTGCCTATCTTACCATGCCCAGATATTCCAGTGGGAGGAAGATTGGCCCACTTTGTGGAACAACTGGGAGAATTAACAAACAACAAATGGGTCCTCTTTGTCGTTCGAAACGGTTTTGGGATACCATTCAGGTCAACTCCCCCTCTTTCATCAGTTCCAAAAAGTCTGTGTCAATCTTCCTTCCAGTTACTACGAGAAGAGATCGCGGAGCTTCTCCAGAAATGGGCAGTGGAAAGGGTACAAGATCTGGGAACTCCCAGATTTTATTCCCAGTCATTTCTTGTCCCGAAAAAGATCGGAAAGTTACTTCCAGTAATAGATCTTTCTCTGCTAAATCAATATATAGAGAAACAACCATTCAAGATGGAGACAGTCAAGTCAATACGGCAATCGATATTGTTCAGCAACTGGACTGTCTCCATAGACCTGACAGATGCTTACCTACATGTTCGGATTCACCCTTGACCCAGAAAGTATTTTTGGTTCATGTTCGAGGATCAGGTCTTCCAATTCACAGCCTTACCCTTCGGAAGCCGGCCTCGGTGGCTCAGTTGGATGCGCCGTCCGACTGGAGACCAGGAGGTCGTGGGTTCAACCCCCGCCGAGGTCGGCAACATTCTTTCGTGGAGATTGATCATGAAATATTTTCTACGGTCATTCTCCCCCTTCCGCTGATCCAAGAAGGGCAGTTGTCAGTTTCTGGCGAAAGAATGTGCACAATACTGGTTAACCGCTTAGAGGACTAAGCCTGCCCAGTAAACGTGTGGTTAGGTAAAGTGACCGCGCTCGACATGACCCCATTGGGTTGACTGGGCCGTAAAACCTCAACACAAATTACCCTTCGGAATGTCACTAAGTCTTAGGATTTTCACCAAACTGATGGATGTAATAGCAATGCACTTGGGTCAACGTGTCATCTTTTTATTTCCGTACGTTGATGATTGGCTTATAGGAGATCTAATTCGCAACTGACTAGTATCTCATACAGAATATTGCCTTCAAACTGTGCGAAGTCTAGGGTTCATTCCAAATCTAAAGAAGACAGATTTGATACCATCCCAGAAATTCACGTTTATAGGGATGGAATTTCTGACACAACAGAATATAGTCAGGGTACCAGCAGACCGAGTTGATTCTCTACTTCTGACTATCAAATTGTTCCTTTCTCAGACTCAAGTTTCGGCATGAACCCCTTTCTCTTTTGGACAAACTCAGTGCAGCAGTAGACTTTGTTCTCCTAGGCAGACTACACTTATGACCACTTCAAATGTGTCTCTTATCTTTCTGGAGATCTCATATTTTTCCCTTCAATCATCTGGTTCCGATCAACAGCATGATTTGATTTCATTAGAAATGGTGGATGGACACCAATTGCTTCATTCAGGGAACGTCCATTCCTCCTCCAGATCCCAATACATTCCTTTTTACGGATGCCAGTCATTATGAATGGGGAGCTCATCTTGAGCTGATGAGACTATCCTTTCATGGTTGCTAGTTGGAAGACCAATCCCAGCTCCATATCAATATTCTGGAAATGATGGCCATTCGTTTAGCACTGAAGAAAGCCATAAAATACATACACCATTCTTGTGTTGTGATCTCTGCCGACAATACAACAGCAGTCTCCTATATCAACAAACAAGGAGGGACACATTCTCCCAACCTATGCGTAGAGGTATGGGAGATCCTGCATTGGTGCTTGGAACTCGATAACGTGATCAGAGTTCATCATATTCCAGGCAGATTCAGTATATTGGTAGACTGTCTTTCAAGATTAGACAGACCTCTCAAAGCAGAATAGGCTTTGGATTAATCGGTAGTGAATTCCATTTTCCAAATGCTCGATTATCCCAATGTGGATTTGTTTGTGACACAGTTCAATCACAAACTCCCATTGTATGTATTTCCAGTTCCGGACAATCATGCCTTAGAGATAGACACATTGTCAATGAACTAGAATTGTCTTCATGCATATGCATTTCCACCAACAATTCTGATACCCTCTGTTCTAGCCAAGATACATCAATCTCCATGCAGAGTAGTTCTTATTGCTCCTCTTTGGCCTCACCATCCGTGGTTCTCAGAGGTGTTACAACTATTAGTATCAGCTCCAATTCTTCCCTTGCTCTTTCCAAACCTACTGACGCAATCAAAAGGGAAGTTTCAACATACAAATCTCCTATTGATTGCTCTTCACACTTGGGAGTTTTCAAGCAATCAATTAGAGATAAAAAGTTTTCGCAAAATGTTGCAGACTTTATCTCATAATCAAGATGAACAGATACTCAGAAAGTCTATGATTCAAAATGGGTCGTATACTCCAATAGGTATCATAGAAAGAAGGTTAATCCGATCTCGGCCCCTCGTACAGTAATAGCAGAATTCCTTATTTACCTCTTTTCTGAGGAAAAATATCAAATAAGTAGCATCAAGGGCTATAGGTCCATGATCTCAAATACTCTTAAATTTAAGACTGGTAATAGTCGGATCCAACCCAGTCTTGTCAGAATTAATTGTTCCCCGGATTTTCGAAGAAAAGCGAGGGGATATGATATTCGGCTTTCCATAGTGCGCCAAGCGTGATGCGCGGTGCGTGGTTCCGAGTTTGTAGTTGTAACCTTGTGAGCGCAACTTCTCCTACAGTTTTGGACCGATCCTTTTGAAACTTTACAGGTTTTAATCATGGTCTGAAGATATGCATGTGCTTTTTACAGAATCCTTCATTTACTTTTTTTTTTACATTTTTCACATTTTTTTAACTTAGACTTTTTTGCATGGTTCTGAGTTTGTAGTGGGAACCTTGTGAGCACAACTCCTCCTACAGTTTTATACTGATCCCTCTGAAACTTCACAGGTATCTTAATCATGGTCTGAAGCTATGCATATGCTTTTTACAGAATCTTGAAATAATTTTTTTTCATTTTTTTCACATTTTTAACTTAGACTTTTTTTCATGCTTCAATACTATGAAAGTGTAATATGTAGTAGGTACCTTGTGAGTGCAACTCCGCCTACAGTTTTATACCATTCCCACAGAAACTATACAGATATTTTAACCATAGTCTAAAGATATGCATATGCTTTTTACAGAATCTTGAAATTACTTTTTTTTTTTTTTACTTTTTTCACATTTTTAACTTTTAACATAGACCTTTTTCATGCTTCAATACTGTTAAAATGCATATAGTAGTAGGTACTTTGTGAGCACAACTCCTCCCACAGCTTTAAGCAAATGCTTCTGAAACTTTACAGGCATTTTGCTTGTGGTCTGAGGATATACATGTGCTCTTGTAATCTTGAAATTAGGGTTTTTTTTGGGTTTTTTTTTGCACATGTTTAGCTTCAGTTTTTTTCCTGCTTCAATACTTAGGTAAGTGATACAGGACCAATGGTCCTATGATTAACTTACTCATTTTTAACTAAGGCGGGGGACATAAATTCCCTTTGGAATTTGCATGTTAGATCTTTTGAATTTAGTGCCCAGTAAAAGATCTCTAACCCCTAAATGGGATTTATCTTGGGTCTTAGTCTGCCTACAGAAAGCCCCATATGAACCTCTACATAAGGCATCTAAACTTCATGTTACGATTAAGACAACCTTTCTGTTAGCTCTTGCCATGGCTAAAAGATGCAGCGAAATTCATGCTATGGCAGTGGATGCAAATCATTGAAGGTTCAATCAATCTGATGGTTCAGTATCATTGATAGTTCAAACTGGGTTTTTGGTAAAGAATCAGCTTTCATCCATTTGCCCAGATCCTATAGTTATCCCTAGTTTAGCTTGAACATGTAAAGGGGAACAATTGGATAGACTTTTATGCCCAATAAGAGCATTAAAATTCTACCTTAAGATGACTAGTTCTTATTGTCAGAATAGAACTAGATTATTTCTACCAATTAAAGGCAATCAAAACATCTCTAAGGTTTCTGTCTCAAGATGGATGTCTAATATTATTAAACTTTCCTATAGGAAACTCACCCATAGAGACATCTCTTTCCTAAAAAATCAAAGCTCATGAAGTTCTGGCACTATCTTCTCCTTGGGGAATCTATGATAAGGTTCTGCTCAATGAAATATTCAAAGCAGCAGTATGGAATCAATCTTCTACTTCTGCTAAATTCTACTTGAGAGACATGTCTCAACAAGCAGCTAATCTTCACACTTTGGGCCCAATAGTTGTTACCCAAAAAGTGGTGTGGGGGTCAGGTAAATAGAGCCTTTAACGCCTAAAGACTGACAGCCTCCAAAGCATATGTTACATATATGAAGGTGGGGGTGGTTGGGTGAGGCAAAGGTGTCATGTATCTTGTAGCACCAGGGTGTCCAACTGATATTGGCTTACAGTTGGGCAAGGCCTGCTACCATTGCAGCAGGTGCAGGTAGAGGGGGAATGTTTTAACTTCTGTTATTTCACTTTCATTCATTTACTCCTTCTCCCCTGTCCCTCTCTTTAATCGCATCTACTATCTCTTCTAGCTCTCTTCTCCCTTTCTCTGGGAGACGACACAAAATGACCCACAAGGGTTGAGGTGTCATTAAACCCCAACACAATCAATCATATATGAAGGCAATTAATATCTTACATGTATGTTAAAAATTTAAATCATTCTTAGGATTGTATATCATGAACGCATCTTATTCCTTAGAGTTTCCTGAGCCTGATTCCAGAAGTTTAGGGATTCTATATATTATTTGTGTTAGAACTAGGAGAGCTCCCCCTCCTAATCTACAAATTCTAGCACATTATCTACGGGTAATGTATGTGCAGTTAAAATGAAGTTTTTAAAAGTAAAACATAATTTAACTAGCAATACTTATCCTATAGATAAGAGAATCTCACCTCCCTCCCTGCGTAGCTCAGTTATATTGTATATCCTTCAAAGAAACTGACACGTAATCAAAAGAGCTGGAAGAGTGAAGTCACACAGGTAACTGCCTAAGGGACCTTTTGGATTAAGACATTTTAAGATGACTGAACTTTTGTTTTTTTCTGTGGAAGGTTTGAAAAAAATAGAATAGAATAGCACATTTTCTACAGATTAGTTAAAATATGTTATATTTTTAAAAACTTCATTTTCCCCTCAATCACTTTTGAAGGGATGCATTGATTTCATTCAAGCTCTGCAGAATGATATATCACTGTAAAATACAGGTCGAGTTCCATTTTGGTAGTCATCCGCCAAATTTTGGCTGAGTCATGGCCCTTTTTCGACTTAGTTTTTGTTGGTGTGTTGATATTGGTTTCTGATCAATAACTTTTGCAGGGATGCATTGATTTTATTGAAAGTTTACAGAAGGATATATCAATGTAAAATACGGGTCAAGTTCGATATTGGTAATCGTCAGCAAAATTTTGCTGAGTTCTGGCTCTTTTTCGACAGTTTTTGTTGTTGTGTTGATAATATTGGTTTCCGCTCTATAATTTCTGCAGGGATGCATTGATTACATTGGAAGTTTGCAGAAGGATATATCATTATAAAATACAGGTCAAGTTTGATATTTGTAATCATCCTCAAAATTTTGGCAGAGTTATAGCCCATCTTCGACTTAGTTTTTGTTGTTGGATTGGTTTCCGCTCTATAACTGTTGCAGGGATGCATTGATTTCATTGAAAGTTTGCAGAAGGATATATCATTGTAAAACACAGGTCAAGTTGGATATTGGTAATCATCTGCAAAATTTTAGCCAAGTTATGGCCTTTTTTGTAGCACCTGCTTTAGCATGGGCGACAGGCATGATTCCGTCTGTTCGTCCGTCCATCAGTTCGTCTTTCTGTCAATATTTACCCTGGATGTCGTGTGAGCACAACTCCTCTTACAGATTTGTACTGATCATTTTGAAACTTTGCATGTGTTTTCTTCATGGTATGAAGATGTGTATGTGGTTTGGATATAATTGTTAGATTATTTTTTGTCACTTTTTCCACATTGTGAACTTAGTCATTTTTCACCTCAGTATATAGACAGTGGGTACCTCTTGTGAGCCCAACTCCTCTTACAGTTTTATACTGATTGTTTTGAAACTTTGCATGTGTTTTCTTCATGGTATGAGGATGTGCATGTGATATGGGTATAATTGTTAGAATACTTTTTGTCCCTTTTTCCACATTGTGAACTTAGTCCTTTTTCACCCTCAATATATAGACAATGGGTACCTCTTGTGAGCGCAACTCCTCTTACAGTTTTGTACCAATCATTTTGAAACTTTGCATATGTTTTCTTCATGGTATGAGGATGTGCATGTGGTTTAGATATAATTGTTAGATTATTTTTTTGTCACTTTTATCACATTGTGAACTTAGTCATTTTTCACCCATTTTATATAAACAGTTGGTACCTCTTGTGAGCGCAACTCCTTTTACAGTTTTGTACCGATTATTATGAAACTTTGCATGTGTTTTCTTCATGGTATGAGGATATGCATGTAGTTTGGATGTAATTGTTAGATTTTTATTTTGATTTTTTTCCACATTGTGAACTTAGTCATTTGACTTAGTTTTTAATGTTGGGGTAAAATACAAGGTATAGATATTGTTTCACCTCAATAACTTTTGAAGGGATGCACTGATTTCATTCGAAGTTTGCAGAATTGTATACCATTATAGTATAGACATCAAGTTTGGTTTTGGTAATCATCCAAAAAATTTTGGTTGAATTATAGCCCTTGATTTATAAAGTTTAGACAAAGTAGTGAGGGGTTGCCTTTAGGGATAGGAGCAATTATTCGGACAAATACAGTGTTTTTTTTGTGTGGTTTTTTTTCATATTGAATGGTTGAAGCTTTGAGTAGGTAACACATCCGATTCACGGAATTCTAGTTTTTTGTTAATTTCAGGTCAAAAAGGTCTACAAGAAGAAAAAACGTGTGAGCTGTTTGGTATTTACAACAGCAGAGAAGCCAGAAAAGCCGTACGTTGATTCTGATTTTAATAGTGTTCACTTAGTTTATACATTTTTAACCCATTTATGTTGAGTGGACTCTACTACCACAACTCTTTGGATGGGTCTACATGTATTTCCAATAGCAGTTTGTGTGGTTAGATTTTATTATTTCAATGTTTTATAGATATTCCTGTAGTCAATGGAAACAGTTTAGACTTTGATCAGACACCACATTCTTTGGCATCTGATCAATGTCTGCCCTGTTTGCCATTTGCCCTTTTGAGGGCCTCAAATGAGTTAAGGTCTTTTTTTTGGTGCAGTCATAGACTGTTTTATGGCCTGGAGATTCTTCAAAGCTGCAGAACAGTCCCCTAAATCTTACATACATTTTATAAATGAGCCAGCACATGACAAAAGCTAAAGAAATGGCATGTGCACCCAGTGAAGACTCAGATCAGCCTGGGCATCTGCTCAGTCTGATTAGAGTCTTAGTTGTGCACCTAATGGGTGTTTTGCAGGTTTTGTCGTGGGCTGGCTCAAATTATACATAGATGCAGATAAGGGGATGATTGTATGAATAATTAGTCCTATTAGTAGAACACTAAAGATGATTCAGTTTTACCTTCCTCTGACTTAAAATCTGGATTATTTTTTATAATTCAAAAAGTACTAACACTTGCCTCATGAAACTTTGCTTATGAATAGAGGGCAAACTAGTTACACCACAACCTCTTTATAACACTATTGTTTGGGTCCATAGCATAAACCGTGTTAGTTAAACAACCGTGTTATATCCAAACAAAAATGTATAGATTATATTGAAAAATGACCATTTATGGTCATTTTTCAATATAATCTATACATTTTTGGGATCCATCTTTGAACTGTATTATATCCAAAACCGTGTTATAACGAACCTTGTTATAAAGAGGTTGTGGTGTATGTGTAATAATGTAACTTGAACCAGTTATGTATATTAATCATGTAACATTTGTAAAACCATACCCAAGTACATTTACATGTATTTGCTAGACTTTCTGAGACAGTGGAAACTAGTTTGACTCTGCAGGTGTGTGCAGCCTGATTTAAACTTTAGCATTCTGAGTAGAGTGATTATTATATCATCAGTGAATATTGTTCGTAAATGGGATATCAAGTGCAGGTGTGTCAGAGGAGTATTTGGTGATAATTTTAGGACAATATTCCCCCATAAACACATATATTGCATGGCACTTCTATGAGTACCCACAACATATGTATGTTTTTATGGAGAAATGGACAAAATTATCCCAGAATTATCACTAAATACTCCATCTTAACAGGTCCTCTGGCATGTGTCTTTAATAATCCCAGCTTGGAACAGTATTCATCAGCATTGTTTCAGTATCCATTCACTAGTATTCAGTATCCATACTTTGTCATTTTTCAGGTGGAATGTAAGCATAAGTACAGTTGGAAAGAGGATTTGGCATTACTTTGATGACATTAAGAAAGAAGAGATTATGGTAAGTTTTTTTTATGCCCCAGTCATTTTCATGGGGGGATGGGTGGGGTGGGGTGGGGGGGGGGGGCATATAGTATCACCGCTGTCTGTACGTACGTCCATCCCGTCTGTAACACAAATGGTTTCCGTTCAATATCTTTTGAAAATATTGGTGTATTGGATTGAAATTTATACACAGGTATATAATTATAAAATGTAGGTCAAGTTCGATTTAGGGTAAAATCCATCAATTATTTTGGGAGTTATGGCCCTTTTTCAACTTTGAAAAATTTTCAGCTTTGAAAAATGGTTTCCGTTCGATGTTTTTTGAAAAGATAAGTGTATTGGATTCAAACTTAATACACAGGTATATAATCATAAAATGTAGGTCAAGTTCAATTTAGGGTAAAATCTACCAATTATTTTGGGAGTTATGGCCGTTTTTCAACTTTGAAAAATGGTTTCTGTTCCATAACTTTTTAAAAGATTAGTGTATTGGATTCATATTTTATAATTGAGCATATAATTATAAAATATAGGTCAAGTTCAATTTAGGGTAAAATCCATTAATTGTTTTTGGAGTTATGGCTCTTTTTCAGCGTTGAAAAATAGTTGAAAAATGGTTTCTGTTCGATATCTATTGAAAAGATTAGTGTTTTGGATTCAAATTTTATACACAGGTATATAATCATAAAATGTAGATCAAGTTTGATCTAGGGTAAAATCCACCAATTATTTTGGGAGTTAAGGCCCTTTTTCAACTTTGGAAAAAGGTTCCCGTTCCATAACTTTTGAAAAGGTTAGTGAACTAGATTCATATTTTATCCAAGAGCATATAATTATTATAGGTCAAGTTCGATTTAGGGTAGAATCCACCAATTATTTTTGGAGTTACGGCCCTTTTTCAATGTTGAAAAATAGTTTCCATTTGATATCTTTTGAAAGCATTACTGTATTGGATTCATATTTAATACACAAGTATATAATCATAAAAAAGAGGTCAAGTTTGATTTAGGGTAAAATCCACCCATTATTATGGGAGTTATGGCCCTTTTTCACCTTCAAAAAATGTTTCCCTTTCGATATTTTTTTTAAAAAGATTGGTGTATTGGATTCATGTTTTATACACAGATATATAATTATAGAATATAGGTCAAGTTTGATAAGGTAAAATCTGCCAATTATTATGAGAGTTATGGCCTTTTTTCAACTTCATCTTTTGCAAACTGCCTGCGTGTGCATGAGGATGGCCCTGGGCAGGGGCATCTGTGTCATATTGACACATTTCTAGTTTTTAAACTCATATGCAGGAAAATACAGGAAAATTAATATTAGACTGAGTATCGGTATTGCTGTTAGCATTAGCAGAGGCTGAAGGTTTAAGTTCAGTGGAGTATATGTCCTAAAGTCATGAACACTTTAAATAGTTCGTACATGTTTTTTGCTTAAATTTTGTCGTTTTTTTTTTATGCGTTAGTCAGACACTGATCAGACTCCTCCTGAATGGGATCTTGCTCTCTTTTTAGAGCAGACTGTTTTCAGAAGGGAGGCAAACAACCAGTTTTGACAAAATTAACCTCCTTTGAAAATGTATCCATTCCCCATATGTTAACTATTTGCATGCTGGGTAATTTTGCACGCGTTTTTATCATCTGTGAATCTATTTTGAAATTAACTTTTTCAAAACAATCTTTTAGTAATACCATCAGAGTGTCAAACATTTTGGATCCAGATTGGGCCTGATGTTTTGTTAGGCCTGATCTGGGTCCAAACTGTTAGCAAAGGTTATCAACAGACAACAAAAGTTGCCACTAGCGGGGAAAGAGTTAACCCTTGTCATGCTGAACCCGGTTATACCCTGCTTTTGCAAATAGTGTAGATCCAGATCAGTTGGCTTCTGAAGAAGCCAACTGATCTGGATCTGCACTGTTTGCCATTAAGTATATGAATTTATAGCAACAATCCAGATCAAGCAATTTGATTGGCTGAAAATTAGAAATGGGTGTAGCATCTTAATTTATTCAGCAGGACAAGGGTTAATACATGACTGATGTTAGATACTGATCTAATATTTAACACAATATCATCCTGGTAAAAGTTTTCTGAACTTTCATATCTGCTGAATGTCTGAAAGTATTAAGTTGATACTTCTTCTGATGTCAGACACTGGTCTTAGGTTTTAGTTGGTATAACACCCACCCATTAATGATCTTGAGGTTATGTTCACAAAGTTTTAAAGAAATTATTGTTAAACTTTGATTAAAGTTCTCTAAAGAGCCACATCTCCTAAATGCCCAGATGTACTAAGTCAACTGATGTTAGGTACTAGTCTAAAAATTTAAACATCTCTGTCTCCACAAAAGTGCTTGAGGTCAGGGTCACTGATGTTGAAATGTCCGAACATCCATATCTCTTGCATGTTTGGGTGTATTATGTCAGTTTGATACTGATTTGATGATGTTTTATTTGGTGCAAGCCTCACTCTTTCAATGTTCTTGAAGTCATGAACTTGGAAATTTTGCATTACTGTTTAATCCTAAGCATTCAGACACCTTAACCCTTTACCATACTTGTTCTAAAATTTGAACAAGTACAATTTACGACCCAATATTGTGTCTAAAAATTGCCGGATAAGTGGCAAGTAGTGTAGACCCTGATGAGATGATACATTCTGGGGCATCTCATCTGGGTCTACACTGTTTGCTCAGGCCTGTCTGTCAAATGCGGTAAACATTTTGTTAAAGTTTTTTTATCTTCAGGTAAAGGTTATGGACTTTGCAATTTTATGTTAGATGAAAGTAAAAATTTTGGTTAATGTTCATTTTAACCTGGAGCTCCCGAAAAGGGTAATTGGCAAACAGTGCAGACCCAGATCAGATGTCCTACAACAGGCATGTGATCAGGGTCTCCACTGTTTGCAAATAGTATAGCCATTTCATTTCTAGGAATATCTAAATCACATAGCCTGACATACCTAAAATTGGAATTGAACTTGGAATTGGAGTTTTTTCAGTCTAAAATGGGTTAAGGTTCCTCAACCCTATTAACATAGACTGTTTGCCCACACAAATTTTTGCATTCATCTAATCAGAGCCCAATTGGAAGATTATTTTGAACAGATTTGGATATCATATACAAGTGGTGTTGGTCTATCCATAAAGAGTCTGAACAAAATAAGAGAACATCACATTAGAAGCATTTGTGTCGAAAAGTATGTCAGTGCACATGTTCAAACTCTTTTTAGTTGAGAATGATTTGAAACATACCCTAACTGTACTGGAGATAACCATAGCTTCATTACATAATAAACTATCATATATTTGTCATAGGGTATAGGTATATAACTCGCTTTTACTGCCTTGTGGTACAAGCTAGCTTTTATAGCAACGTGGTAGAGTGCAGGACTTTGAGTCCAGCGGACAGGTTTCAATCCCCGGTGGATGAAAAATGTGATTTGCATTTTTTCACCTGTTACATATACTAACCATTAAACATGTACACATTAGGAAATCAGAATGTTACACATTATTTCTAGATGGTAGCACATTATTTAAGAAGCCAGTATTCCATCTGGCCTTCAGTCTTTTAGGCGTGCAAGCCAATAGAGACTCACCATGTCAAAATCAACTCAAAGATACACATACCCAACAAAGACTGTCCAGTCTAGCTAGGGTCTTTGCTGTGGGCTCATTGGATTAACAAACATACAAGGTTTCTTTATGCTGATAGTGAAGACTCTAATCAGACTGGGGGTTGCAAATATAGACTGATCTGAGTCGTTCGCTAGGAACAAAAATCATTATGTTATTTTCATCATGCTGTGGCTCAATTAAGAAGTAAAAGGGTTTAAATTTGTTGTTACTGAGATAGCATGAATTGGGTGGATTCTGTTAAATAGTGACATGTCACTTCCTGTTCTATATCGATCTTGATCATCCAGGCGCTTTATGCAAGTTGGGTAAAAACACAGGTAAATCCCTATTTCATCCTATGCATTATGGTACAATTTTATTTCACCATATCTTAAACTCTACTGCAGATTTTTCAATGAAACTTTCAGCATTTATTTGAAATATGATATTCTCTGGATAAATAAAATATTTAGACAAGATCACACATTTGAAAGGCGATATCATTGATGGAAATGTCAAGATATATTAGGCACTTTTTAATAAGCACCTGACAGTGTTTTCATTTAGTATATAAGTGCAGCTCTTCACCTGGAAACAACATTTGGTCCCAATACAAGACATTAAACACAGATTACTAAACAAGAGAATACCGAGGTTGTGCAATTTCCTTCTTTACAGAAAAGCATATTCCTTTTGTTCATAATTTTGAATTCCAGCTGAAAGTCAACCTCAAAATTTGCAGAATTCTGATTATTAATTACTCCCAATGGTTGCATTTTAGTTGCATGATCCCCTGTCCTGCATTTACAGAATTGAGAATAGCCTGTTAAGGGTGATCAATATTATTGTTTGGCATGTTTTCTCTGTATTCAAACAGCAAAGGCTCTTTTGCGGCTGTGCGGGTGGGCAGGCTTGTCCAAGCCTTTGCTGGTCACATATGTTATAAGAACCATCATTTCACGAGCTGGATTTTATCGGTGACCCCAAGCTGCCTTTGGGTTATATTGCTTGAAAAAAAGGGATAAACAAAAACACTTTGGTTTATTAGTCACAAGTTCAGCTGTCCATATTGGCAGATGGAGAAAGCTATCAACATTTGAGCCAAAACATGACAAAACCAACAAAATTACTATGTGCCTAGCAAAGCCGACTCAGATCAGCTTGGGCATCCTCCCAGTATGATTAGTCTTGGCTATCAGCATGAAGAAACCATGGATCCTAAGATACCCATTGAGCGCATGATCAGACTAGCCGGATTCACAGGCTAATTTGAATCTCCGTTGGGCGCACTGTTTTGTTGGTTTTGCCATGTGGCTCATTTCATCAATGTACCCTAAGCTACCCGTTGAGTGCATGTAGCAAAGGCCATGATCAGAATGATCGGCTGCACAGGCTGATGCTACTGTGCATATGCGTCATTTTCTTGGTTTTGTCATGTTGTGGCCCACTAATGACCAGTGTACATTTTGACAGCTGTTCTTTACAGCATTAGGATATACAGTTTGTACAATTAGCCTTTGCTTTAGTGATTTTCAACTGGGTCAGGGGGTTAGTTCAAAAGATTACTTGCACAGAACTTAAATAACAAGGGATTTTAACCAAACTTGCTATATATATTGACATTAAGGAGATCTGGTATGGAATTGCAAATGGGCAAATTCCATCAAATTTTTACGGAGTTATCTGCCCAAGACACACCCATATTTTCGTTTAGGGACGATAACTTGAGTAAATGACAAGGCCTTTTAACCAAACTTGCTATATGCATTGATATTATCAAGATCTGGTTTAGGATTGCTATCTGTCCATTGATATTATCAAGATTTGGTTTAGGATTGTTATCTGTCCCTCCGTAATTTTCTTTCCAGTCATTGTTCGCAATAATAACTTTAATACATAAACAAATAATTGCTATGGCGGGGTATTATGCTTGCGGTGCTTTTATTTAATATGTCATATGTTTGTAGAAAGCCTCTGAAGAATTGGACCCAGACAAGAAGTCACTTTTCACGGAATCCATGTCAAATCTTGACGCCTTCCTCACCAAAAAAGCCCTTGGTCAGATCAAGGATGACTTCTCTTTCTTTGAAGAAGGTGAGTACAGTAAAACTGACATAGGTACCATAAAATGCCGGGCTCGGTGGCTCAGTTAGATGCGCCGTCCGATCACGGGTTCAACCCCCGCCGAGGTCGGCAGCATTCTTGCATAGAGATTGATCATGAAATATTTTCTATGGTCAATCTCTCCCTTCTGCTGATTCAAGAAGGCCAGTTGTCAGTTTCTGGCAAAAGAATGTGCACAATACTGGTTAACCGTTTAGAGGACTAAGCCTGTCCAGTAAACATGTGGTTAGGTAAACTGACTGCGCTCGACATGACCCCATTGGGTTGACTGGGGCGTAAAACCTCAACACAAACAAAGGTACCATAAAAATCAGCTTGTAAGGTGATTTGTTTGTAAGACTTGGCTGTTTTTAGACACTTCCAAGGCAGGATTTTGCTTTTACTTAAATATAAGACAGGCTAAAAATTTTGCTGATTCCACGGAAACATTTCCTGCTGCTCAGAAATCAAGACATCAGGGATGATTAAACAGTTTTGCAAGTGAATTTGTCACAGATCGGAAATTAAAAATGTTCAATACTACTTGCATGCATGCATAAATGTCATCCTTTTCTCCTGTTTGCAAATTCTGCAAAATATCTTCCTCCCTACAGGTATTTTTCTCCAGCTCATGAGTATTGTTTATCTGTCTTTATTGCCACTTTGTTATTTTTATACATGAGAGACAGCTCTAACCACCATTAACTTCAACAACAAAAGTACCATGCCTCTTATGAGATTGATCAAAACAGTGCCCCACACATCCTCGCAATCAAGTGAGAATTTATGTAATTTGTAAAAGTGATTCTGCAGAGCTCAAAATCTAATCGGAATTCCAATATTTTTAAGAGTAGGCTGATCTGTCTCTGTATTTTACACAGGCAATAAGGTACAATTTTCCATGTCGCTATGACATCTGTATCTTTATTATTGATCCTTTACTTCAAGGTTAAGTAAAAAGATGTCAAAACCTGGCATTAGCTTACTTCTGTTGATGAATCGAGACCACTTATTTCAAAGTACCGACATAGACTGGTCTGTCTGATTACCTATCTTTAAGGATGGACCATCCCGGAAAATTGTTTGTGCAGGTGATCATTAAATACTGAAGCCAAAAAAGGTACGATACCAATTATAAAAATAGGGCAAAGCATCGCATCTGTTTTTTGCCGATCAGGACCTACATAGTTTGCTTGACAGAGTTCGCAGGGCCTAGAAACAGTGGGCCTTTTCAAACATTCTTATGAGCAGGCTGGTCCTGGTTATCATATCTTGCCCATATGGTTCGTTTACCATAGCTAATTCGAACTTGTTTTTTGAGTCCCTACGAATTTCTTCGGATAGCTTTATAAAACAAATATTTAAGGTAATTTTATTTTATCAAAAAATTGTATGTTGTGTGTACTCATTAGAATCGCATCTTTGAGGCGATTCTAATGAGTACACTCAACATACAATTATTGTGTAGAAGATGGATAGATTTCCCAGCATTAGCGATATTTGCTTCCCGACCTGGCGCCATGATTAAGCTTCATTGGCTCGAACTACCCATGACTCGAACACTTTTCCATGGTCCCAAAGGTGTTCGAGCCATTGAAGTTCGACTGTACTTTGCATTTCATGAATCTACATATTAGTTAGTCCTATGCTGAGTTATATACTGACATGCTTACAATAACTGTTCGGGCAAGTAAAAGAGTACCTTATCACAAATGCAAAAATTGCAAATCCAGATTAGTCTGTGCATCTGCAGGGTCTGACAAGAGTCTATTTTGTTTATTTATTTATTTTAAAGATGTTACAAGGCTGGATATTCTTTATATTCAATATTAGCTGTTTGTTTGTTGTTGTTTTTAGAGTAGCCTGCGCAGCTGATCGGGTCACGTGTATTTCATATGAACAAAATAAGATCCCTTTTTTATTTTTATTGTTCAAACTTCTAGTAACACCAGTTAATTTCAAAGAAATTATAAAAGTCATTGATTCATTTATTGCCAGATTTGTTTGTTCACACATCAATCATGTGGTCACTTTGGGAGTATGCCCCAGGCAAGCATATGTGTAATTGAAATAGTTAAATCCATTTCTTTCATCTAATTCTCTTACCTGTTTTACCTAATGGACTGATCTGGAAAGTCTGTGTAATTATTTCCGGTGCCCATTGTTAGGGAAGAAAATGTCTTTTCGATACATATCTATGTTTTAGTGTTGAATTTTTGGGAATAGATAAAACATTCTAGAACTACTTTTTAACTTACTTTTGTGTTTTTAATGAGTCTGGATAAGAAAATTTCTGTCAAGGGAACAAAGGAAGTTTCAAAGGTAAACATTATTAATGCCTTCTACTGGCATTGATATTTGGCAGTTTTCATGACCAGACTTTGCTAAAATACCAGTATGGCTGAAGACCTTGTTTATTAGACCGGTGAATTTTCTGAAGCATTTTTCCGTAAAAACTCTCCGTCCTATAACCGAATTAGTACGATATGTTTGTTTGTCCTACTGTAGCATTAGTGAACATCATTCTGTGTCAAAGTGTTTGTCTCGAAAGTTTTAATACTTTTATTATCAAGGCCTGTTGATGGATTGGCACTGACTGGGGATATATGTGACACACTAGTCCTTTTTTCCAGTTTTATCTGCACTTTATTGCATGCAAATCAGCTCAGTACTTAGCTAGATATGAATAGTTATCATCATCATCATAATCGGATTTTTGATTAACGTGCAGGTACAGGGGCAACATCAACATCAGTGGGCCCCTTTCCAGATAGCTGACTTGCTGCAAGCATGGCAGATCTCACTGAAATGCTGCAAAATTTTAGTCACTAATAGGCAGATATTTAATGAATTGTGTGGTATATATGGACCTCAGACCATTTCAATGCGCACAGTTTTTAGGTGGGTAAAGATTTTAAAGCTGGGAAATTTTCTGTTAAAGATGATACCCATCCTGGAAGGCCTAAAACCTCTGTTACCACGGCTAACATCGCTGCTGTAAAGATTCTGGTCGAACAGGATGCGCGATTGTCTGTCAAAGATATAGCTAGTTGTACTGGCATATCAGAAGGCAGTGTGCAAACAATTCTGAAAAAGCGTTTGGACCTGAGAAAGGTTTGCGCTAAGTGGGTACATTGTACCTCATTTGCTCACTGAGGAGCAAAAGACACAACGCCTTAAATGTGCCCAGGAACTTTTGAAACATACAAAGGCTGTACTAGTCGGGTTATTTCTAACTTGCTAACAGGTGATGAAACCTTGGTGCACATGTTTGAGCCACAAAGAAGGGCTGATAATAAGCAATGGAAGCGAAAAGATCAAAAAACGCCCATGTATTGCCAAGAGAACCATAAGTTTGAAAACGATGTTGTACGCAGTTTTCTTTAATTTAAGTGGGCCAGTCGTTCAAGTGCCTTGTCCATCTGGTCATACAATCACTGGCCGATTCTACAAGAATTCTATACTGAAGAAAGTTAAAGAGTTTTACAATAAGGAATGACCAAGCAAAGGATGGTCAGGAGTCCACCTTTTATATGACAGCGCCTCCTCTCATAAGTGTGAGGTTGTTAAGTCTTTTTTGACTTCTGAAAAGGTGAAAGTTTAAAACGATCCACCTTATTCACCTGACCTAAGTCCCTGTGACTTCTTTTTATTTCCAAGGCTTAAGAAAATGCTTTCTAGAAATAAGTATACGTCTAGAAGTTCTCTTGGCAGCGCTACTTATCAGTATTTCCAACAGATACTATAAGAAGACTACATTGTATTTATCTGCTTTTCCCAACTGGGTAAAAAAGGTTACAAAAATGTGTTTCAGTAAAGGGGGAATATTTTGAAGGTTTGTAATAAAAATATGTTTGATAAAACGTAGCACTGAAGTAATCCGAACCCAGTGACAAAACTTTTTGCAGGACCCTCATACTAACAATTGCAAATTCTTCCTTGCTAAACATAGATGAGCATGACATTTTCTCTGCTAATAAACATGAAAATGCTAACTTTAGTTGGCATTTTCATATTTATTAATAGAGAAAATTTTGTGCTCAGCTAATTGAGCATGAAAAAACTTTTATATGGTCAGATCAGCTTGCACAGTCTGATAAGAGTCTGTTGTCCACATGAAAAAAAAAACAACTTTGCATCCTTGGCTATCCAGAATGTGCCTAGTGAAGATACTGCGTGCATTGGCAAGCTAATCTGAATATTCTCTTGGTGCATTTGTCTAAGAGTACATTTTCTGACATTGCAGCTGAAGTGATAATTTATCATAGTATTTTTTTTTGCAGAATTTGTTAATTCCATTCCTTACTCAATATCAAAACTTCTCACTGTAGTAATTTTTTTTTTTTATATATGGTATGTTTTTGTATTTTATCAGATGAGGAATTGTTAGTTGAGCAGACTAGTGATACTGAAAATAATGATAAGTTGCAACAAGTGGAAAGAGAAGATTTTGAGAATGACAAAAACAACTCAGATGTGGTTGTGACAGGCTGCACAATGCCAAAGGGTTTTTCTAAGAGAGGAGAACTGAGGTAGATTAAATTTGCTGACAGTGGCATGTATTATAGGATATAGACTACTTAGTGACATGTGTTATAGAATATTGACTACTTTAAATTCTTCCTTATATATTACAGTCGAACTTCAGTGGCTCGAACATAATTGGGTCCATGGGAATTTGTTCGAGACATGGGTAGTTCTAGCTGCTGAGTGTTAATCATGGTGACAGGTCAGGAAGCAAAATGCCGATAATTTAGGGAAGTCTTTTCAATCTTCTATACAATAATTGCATGTTGAGTGTACTCATTAGAATTGCCATGATGAAGCAATTCTAATGAGTACATACAACATACAATTTCAGGATAAAATAAGAAAATTTCCCTAAGTATTTGTTTTCTTGATTTATTAGAAGAATTTTGAAGGGACTCAAAACAAGTTCGAATGAGCCATGGTAAAGAAGCTATCGGTGTTCGAGCTATGGAAGTTCGACTGTACATACATTTCTGCCACTGTTCTTAAGCCCATAGGAGCCGGCCTCGGTGGCTCAGTTGGATGCGCCGTCCGACTGGAGACCAGGAGATCGCGGGTTCAACCCCCGCCGAGGTCGGCAACATTCTTCGTGGAGATTGATCATGAAATATTTTCTACGGTCATTCTCTCCCTTCCGCTGATTCGAGAAGGGCAGTTGTCAGTTTCTGGCAAAAGAATGTGCACAGTACTGGTTAACCGCTTAGAGGACTAAGCCTGCCCAGTAAACGTGTGGTTAGGTAAACTGAACGCGCTCGACATGACCCCATTGGGTTGACTGGGCCGTAAAACCTCAACACAAACAAACAATAAGCCCATAGGAAGTGCCCTGGTGACTGAGTTAACACTCCAGAATTTGTAGCATGAGGTTCAGGGTTTGAACCTCGCTGTAGGCAGAATTCAGATCATCACTGTACTGTGCTTTACTGCACAGAGCATTTCATTACCACCCTTTCATCATCTCCGTATCACTTTATGTTGAAAGGGATGTAAAACACCAAATCAACATCATATAAAGTAAATAGACTTTTTTTTCTTTTTTAAGTTCAAAGGGTAAACAATAGGCACTTGCCTGACAGTTGATCCTCTGAAAAGTCCAAAACCAGAAATAATGTGATAAATTATGTGACAAGCTTTGAAATGACTGATTCATATTGTTTAGTTTAGCTGGCCTCAGTTTATATAAAGGCAAAAAAAAAAAAAAAATTGACAGATTTTAGCCATAAAAGTAGCTGGAAAATCTGGTTTTTGTCTCGACTGCTTTTAGCACAGCACTATTATAGGGATCTGGTTTTCCGTCCGCCAGTCTGTCAATGTTTGCATCAACCCTAACTTCGACCCTAATGTTCAAGTTCTTTTCCCAAGAACTATAAAGGCTACAGTGATGATACTTTGTATAAGCTTGCACTTAGGGATTACTACTCAGGTAGTAGTATTCATATTTTACCTCAAACTATATTTCAGGGTTCATTGACTTTATAAATTTGCATGGCATGACATAGCCTTCGGCAGAATTCTTGTTATTCTTCCTCTGAATAATAATAATCTAATACATGTATCCTCAAACGCCCAAGAACCATGTTAAACAAATAAAAATATTGTACTGTATATATTTGTTAGTAATAAATCCACCAAAATTATTCTATGCTTATCATAGCTCTCAATAAGAGGGATAATCAGATAAATATTTTTATACCCTGCCACACAATAGTGGCAGGGTATTATGGTTTCACGTTAGTCGTCTGTGAGTCCGTCCGTCTGTCCGTCCGTCGTACGTCCGTCCATCCGTTTTTCATTTCTGGATGATAACTTGAGTAAACATCTATGGATTTTCACCAAACTTGGTATGTGCATTGATATTGTGGAGTTCTTGTTTGGGATTGCTAATGAGCAAATTTCGTCAGTTTTTGACGGAGTTATCTGCCCGAGACACGCCCATATTTTCGTTTCCGGACTATAACTTGAGTAAATAACAAGGGATTTTCATCAAACTCGGTATGTGCATTGATATTGTGGAGATCTGGTTTGGGATTGCTAATGGGCAAATTTTGTCAATTTTTGACGGACTTATCTGCCCGAGACATGCTCATATTTTCGTTTCCGGACTATAACTTGAATATATAACAAGGGATTTTCATCAAACTTGCTATATGCATTGACATTAAGGAGATCTGGTTTTCGATTGCTATTGGGCAAATTTCGTCAAATTTTTACGGAGTTATCTGCCCGAGACACGTTCATATTTTCATTTCTGGATGATAACGAGTTAATAACAAGGCCTTTTAACCAAACTTGCTATATGCATTGATATTATCAAGATCTGCTTTAGGATTGTGATCTGTCCATTGATATTATCAAGATCTGCTTTAGGATTGTATTCTGTCCCTCCATCATTTTCTTTCAAGACATTTTCGCAACGATAACTTTAATACATAAACAAATAATTGCTATGGCGGGGATGTTATGCTTGTGGTGCTTTTATTTTTATTATTTCTATTATCATATCTTTCAAACCCACACCTGTAATTAAGTAGTGACAGGTATCTCTAACTACACTAAGGATTAAATTAGCAGACATCTAAATTAAATGAATATTTTTCTTGAAATTTTCTAAGATAGGGCTTGATATTTCATGCAAAATCATCTTATGATTTTTTTTTTTTTTTTTTTGCATGAAATGTCAATCCCTATTTTCATAACCAACATACCCAAAGTTAAACAGTTCCTTTTAACAGTTTTACAACCAACATACCCAAAGTTAGACAGATCCTTTTAACAGTTTGACAACCAACATACCCAAGTTAGACAGTTCCTTTTAACATTTTGACAGCCCACATACCCAAAGTTGGACAGTTCATTTTAACATTTTGACAGCCCACATACCAAATGTTAGCTAGTTCTTTTTAATAGTTTGACAGCCCACATACCCAAAGTTAGACAGTTCCTTTTAACATTTTGACAGCCCACATACCCAAAGTCGGACAGACAGTTCCTTTTAACATTTTGACAGCCCACATTCCAAGAATTAGACCATTCCTTTTAACATTTTGACAGCCCACATTCCCAAAGTTAGACAGTTCCTTTGAACACCAAGATAACCCACATACATGCTGGAGGTAGCATGCAAACGGACAAAATAGTTTTTGAAATTGAAACAATCAAACCTTACGAATTTTAGTGCAGTGAAAGTATGGGGTTGTGATTTCACACCTGATAAAACCCTGTTAAATCATTTAATAAGATTTTATATTTACCCAATTCTTATTTTTCATTGTCCCCAGGGGTGGCGGAAAAGAGCTAGGCTTTTTTATGTATTTCTGTATTAAGAGTAGCATCGGGACCCAGGGTGAAGTTAGCTAGCTGTAAAAGTGCTTTAAACCCCCCGGTGGTTTGCTCTACCGACCGTTCTATGGCGGTGGTCCTGGTGTTAGTCTTACTCTTTGTTGCTTTGTGGTTTATTCTACGAGGCGATTTGTTGTATGTCTTTCCGTGTGTCATTTTGTTCTTGTGTTTTTCAGTCCTTTTAGTATTGCAATTACCTCGCTTGGGGAAGAGAGAGCTAATCTTAGTGCTTTTTGGACGTTTGTTCGGTTTGTGCTTGTTTAGATTTGTCGGTTTCCTTGTCCTCTTGAGATCTGGGAAGGGCTGCGGTTTGTGATTGTGGCACTCCCTGGACTTTTCTCTTACCTTTTTTTTTTACTGTATAGTTGGTATATTTAGCTGGGCTGTGATGGAGTTGCTCTTCCCTGTGGGCGAGGGGATGGGATGGGGGTTGTGGGTGGGGGGGGGGTGGGGGGGGGGGGTAGGTGGTTGGGAGCGCAGTGGATAATATGGCTGGTGCGTAAGTCCTTAAGTCATTATGATTGGATCACAGGTGCAACAAGAGGAGTGAAGCTGAAAATCATCAGAATATACCTATATTTTGTACTTTACTAACTTTGTCAGTTTCTTATGAACTAAAACAGTTCCGTGAAATTGTTGTGTGGATGATAATTGTATCTAGAGACAGAGTGCAGATATCCACCATCAGTATTATCCTTGACATATATTTCATAACTGATTGGTGAATGTCCTAACGTTTCATACATTTTATTCCACACTTCATTATGAAAACACGCCTATTCAAATATATAGAACATTTCACCTCCAAAAACTGAAAATTTTCAGATAAAAAACTCTGATATTTTTCAAATTTCTGCTCAAAACATAGATTGTGGGTACTCAGTAGAACCGCCTCGGCGAGGCGGTTCTAACGAGTACCCACAATCTATGCTTTTGAGCAGAAATAAGAAAAATAAGTAATACCCCTGCAAACCCCAATTTTACTATATAAAAGTGGGGTTTCAGGGGGTCAAAATTATATAGGAGTGTTTTTGTGATGTTTTGCTGAAATTTTCATTTTATGCAGTTTCTTTAATCACTTAAGAGAATGGCAAACAATGTAGATCCTTAATCTGTGTCAGCATTGTTTGTAAAGGCCATTTTGTCAGAAACCTTTTGGTATGAAGTTTTAAATCATTCACTTTAAGGTTAGACATATCTTACCGGGTATGAACTATAAGGGCTTGAACCACATGTGCAACTGATGAAGGGCAGCTGAAGCCTACCTGTATTTGACCTTGGCCTGTATTTCATGATTTGCTGACTTGGGTCTGTTTCTCATGAACTGAAATTTATGATCTTTGTGTTTTGGACACCAGTTTCCTGAGAAATGGAATAGGTATTCTGTTTTAACCCTAGTCTTCCTGAACCTGGATATGTCCTGTGTTTGCAAACAGTGCAGATCCAGATCAATTGGCTTCTGAAGAAGCCAGCTGATCTGGATCTGCACTGTTTGCCGTTAAGTATGTGAATTTATATCAACAAGCTCGATCAAGTAATCTGATTGGCTGAAAATTAGAAATAGGCATTGCAAATTAATTTATTCAGCATGACAAGGGTTAATCTGGTTACATAGCTCCAGATAAGGCACTTTTTTCAACAGACAAATACAGATGTTTTTCTTATTTCTTCATGAAATCATACATGCATGTTGTCGTACTCATTAGAAGTGTCTTTTGTGGAGAAATAAGAAAAATAATATGTGGATACCCCCTCATATCCGTAGTTATTTGCCAAGTATAATATTTAATTATAGTAACATGCTGCATTCCAAAAACAGGTTTCATTAGCAATGATACCCAAAAGGTACACTCCACAGACTTCTGACAATCTTATTAATCCTGCAAATCACAACAGTTGTCATCTGCTTGTGATTTAAATTTAAAAGTCATTTTTGCAAACAGTATGGACCCAGATCAGACTGCTCCTTTAGGAGCAGTCTGATCAGGGTCCACACTGTTAGCCTGTATGCAAAAATAGGTTTCAAAAGTTTACCAGAATATTCAGCAGACGACATAAACAGACATCATTTTAACTTCATAATACATTAACCTATAGATAATGTGCTATTCTATTCTGTTTTCACACCTTCCACAGAAAAAACGACCTTTCAGTCGTTAATTAAAGTCTTAAACCAGAAGGTCCCTTAGGCAGTTACCTGTGTGACGTAACTCTTCCCGCTCAATTGACCACGTGTCAGTTTCTTTTCTGTGGACAAAGAAATTCAACAAGGATTATTTACCTGTGATAGAAATTTGGATTATTTCTTTCCTCACGGATAAATTTATGTATCCTTGTGTTTCTTTTGTTTATTTATCACTCCTTTCACTTTCTGTGTTATTATTTAAAATTTTCAATTTTCGATTTCATGTATTTTTGACTGGTCTTTTTCCACATGCGTTTTGGCGACTCTCGCTTTTCGGCACAACGCTCGTGCGCGATCGGTTCGATAGTCGTGTTTATATATGCAGAATATTTTTGTTCTTTTCGTTCCAGGTTATTCAGCAATTACGATATGTTTTTTTTCCTGGACTTTTGTTTGCAGAGATCTTCAGTTGGCTAAAGATTCTCATGGTGGAGAAGCTGATTGTAAAGAACTTGTCAACCCTTGATGGGTTATAAGACAATTCTTTACTGATGGGAGCCCCACCCCATATGGCTATACTGCCGGGGTAAGACCCATCAAGGTGGCATCTTTGGGTACTTAGTATCCTATAAAGTCTAAGTCCACCAGTCACCAGTCACCAGTCACCAGTCATCCAGTCACCAGTCACCAGTCACCCAGGCTCCAGTCAATCAGCTTCACCAGTCACCAGTCAATCAGGTGCCAGTCAACCAGGCACCAGTCACCAGTCATCCAGGTGCCAGTCAACCAGGCACCAGTCACCAGTCACCCAGTCACCAGTCACCCAGTCACCAGTCACCAGTCACCCAGTCATCAGTCACCAGTCAACTAGTCTCCAGTCAATAATTTAATTATTTTCTGGAAAGACTTAGTTTCTGACATATTTCACCGGACAAAATAGTCACGTATACTAACTTCCGGTCATTATGTCTAATTATTAAAAAAAAAAAAAAAAAAAAAAAAAAAAATTTTTTCACTGGGCAAAGTATCAGTAATATTTCTGATGCTTATACCCGGTCATATTATTATATTATTTCTGATTTTTCACCAGGCAAACTTTTACAGAAAGTGTCTGGTCAAATTTTGCCTAATAATTAATTATCTTCGGGAAAAAGTTTCGAATACTTGTGCCCGCTCAGTTTTCATATATAATCTCCCTTTTTCATCGGACTAGAGTTACGAATACTACTATCCGATCAATTTGTCAAATTACTTGTAACTTTACCGGTCAACAGTTACGAATATTAGTGTCCGGTCATTGTGTCGGGTAACTAGTGTCAAAATAATGATTACTAATTCCCGAACAATCTATTATCGTTCATAGAGCTCCATTCACGTTTAAGTCAATGGATATAGGTTATTAAGTGAAATACATAATAACTTTTTATACAAAAAAATTCTGTACAGTCTTTCCCAAATCAGACTAGAATTTTTAATATTCCATTGACTTATTATAGGTGTGTAATTCCATTAATATTTTAAATTAACTTATGTTTTATCTCTTTTATCCGCTAGAAAGAGTTAAACTTCCGACTATAACAAAATTCTTACCGGGCAGCAGTTCGTAGACTAGTGCCAGGTCATTCAAATGATGTTTTTATCTCTTTAATTCGCTAGACAGCGTTTAAATTCCGGCTCTAACGAAAATTTCATCGGGAGGCACTTCGTAGAGTAGTGCCAGGTCATTCTAACGAAATTCCACCGGGCAGTAGTTTTGTAGACTTTGTGTCGGATTACTAGTGTGTTCCAGGCTCAACATACATTCATATATAACCACTATAGACATGTATAGTCTTGGATTATAGGTTATTGAATGACAGCGATGGGTTCTAATACCTAGTAGCCATTTATATTGTTGAATTCTGTCCAGTTACTTTTGAACTTGACTTAAATTCTATATATATATTTATTATTGAAAATGAATTAAGAATTATCGGTTACGATCAAATTCGCAATTCATTCACTAAGTGTAGAAGATACTTCCAGCTATAATTATATCTCGTTTGTTCGCTACAAAGAGATTAACTTCTTACATATTCACCTTATTCGGCTCTAGGGCAAAGGTGAACTATAAAACTATCGTTATTTATAAGAAGAAAAATATACACGAAATATAAAATTTTTTCTTCTTTCCTCCCCTGTTTTTCTTCTACATGCTCCGATATGTAATCAGCATGTAATCTAAGGAGTAAATTGACAAGAAAGTAGCAATCGATCTTTTCTACTTTCTATTAATTTTTCATTCTTAAGGTATCGGAAAATTACACCAACCAGATAAATAAATTAACAGTTTATTTATTTATTCGCTACCTCTCTAGATTACTACGATTTAAAATTCTAGTTGAGGTACATATTTTCCTTTTGCCTTTTCTACATGGAAAATAGTTGATCCGATAAGCTATTATTCTATTTTATACTATCTTTTGATTGATTATATTAGAGTCTAGGTCAGTCGTGCTCTGTCTAAACTCTGCTATAAAATAATAAATAAGAAAAAAATCTTATATTTAGGCATAGATATAATTCGATACGTTTACTTTGCCTGTTTTATTTTTTCTTCTGGATCATTTAAGACTACGATAGCAATATACCAGATATTTTTGCCTCAGTAAGAATCTATTACGCTGAAGATTCTTCATATTGGAATACTAATTTTATTATGATTATAATTCTAGACCCAATTAATCCTCGTATATTATAGGTCTACTTTATCTTATTGAGGAATAGTTTTGCTTCGACTAGCTCTATACCTCTAATATTTTATTTATAACTAGAGTCCATGTCAATCAAAATTTTCTTGCACTTTGGTATTGACAATGGATACATATTTAGTAAAGGCATTAATTATTCAGTACGTGACAGATTATTATTGCCTAAATTAGATTTTATATACAATACTTTCCTTTTGATATTTTGTTTTATTGACTTTGTAACTATTCAGAAACTGCCAAAGTCAATCATTTCCTTCCTCTAAACTTACCGAAGCTCTAGATTATGTTGATATATATTTTTGATATATGCTTAGAGGTTAATTAACGAGAGTTTACCTCATAATAGCAGATATTATTATAATTATATTAATCAATCTATAGTCTAGGCTTAGACAAAAGGGAAAACATCCTTAATTATTAGTATACGAGCCGGTAAAGAATTAAGACACTCTTAATTTTCTCTTTACCCCTCCTTTATGTTTACATTCGTTAAAGGGATCATAGTAATTCTCGCTAAGAGTTCAAGTTCAGTTTGCGAAGAATGCAAAGATTAATATCTTGATTTCCAGTCCGCATCAAAAATGGTCTATATATATAGATAAATATCTTTCCGAAACTGGATATTTATTTATTTTTCCACACAATAAGTCATTTCAAGATGTCGATGATTTTGAAATGCACTGCTTCAATTTATAATATAAAATATGTTTATATTAACTTCACAACTTAGTAAGTGCTGCACCTACGTTCCTGGTCAGATCTTACTTTTGTGATACGTTTTTGAACATACTGAAAGTTTTTCTCCGATTATACATTCGGTAAATAAACTTTCGAGTAGTATTTATGCCTTTAAACATTCAGATTATTTGATAATTGTTGGAGATAATATATTATTCCGATATTTATATATCTATCTTCATTATTTATCTTTCTCATCTTACTTTTAAATTAGATTGACCTTCTCGTTACGTTCCAGGTTTAAATCTAGCTAACATTGTGGAACAGTCACTTTTTTATTTCCTAAACAATATTTTAACATTTTTCTCAGTATTCAGAGCATAACGACTTCATGAATACTTGAAAATAATTCAGTTCTACGCTTGTTAAACTAAGCCTAAAACAAGCCCTAGTTTTTTAGAATGGATATTATCCTTCGATTCAGTTCATGGAGATACATCCTTTTAGATCCCATTATCTCTATTTCAATCATTCAAAATTCTAATGACTAAGTACTCCTTTTTCTACGTACGAATACAGAATATCGAGTCACTGTTGCTGCATATTGGTTAAAGATTAAACAAATTTTTATCTTAAACCTATATGACGTTAAATTAATTATTATCTCTTTCATATACATGTTTTTACCCTTCCGTCAGGGATCGCGGTAATAATATTATTACTCTCTATGGTTTACACATAGATCTCGAGAGTATATATATGTATTTTCTTCCTGAACTCATTTGCGAGTACGTAATTTGATATTTCAGGAATTACCAATTATGCAGACATAGATTTTATTCTATTAATATTCAATTCTAAAAAAATTTTGATTGAATGTTTATCTATAAAATTTCCGGGCAGTAATTTTATAGAGAGTTATATGTTTAATAATTCCTTGCTTAAATAATAGTTACGCTTAACCTATGATTTATAGCGGGAATTTTGTTCAGTAGTATAATTTTTATTTAGTATTAATATTTTTCTTACTATTCTTAAATATGCGTATAGAATAGTAATACTATCTCTTAACTTTTAAATTAAGTGTTTTTTTTTGAGATTAATAATCAGTATTATTGTATAATCTTTCTTCAGAGATTATCACACTATTACTTTTTCTCTGAGTCCTTCTCTTTTTATGAACATTTTGATTCATATCAAAGTGGATTTTTAACATTTCTTGATTTCCATGATTATTTACTCAGGAGTACTTTTCATGGCAATCTTCTGGTATAGAAAGATTCTATCCAGCTTATTTATTATTGTTTAATCTTATCAATACGGTAAGATTTAGCCAAACTATGACCGTCATACAGTTTGCTGCGATCAACCTTATTCTTATCTCTCTTATTCTCTGTCAAACTCTTTAGTTATGATGTTGACAGTTTATTCTTTATTTTTTGTCAGGACATCAAACGCTTTTATATGTCTATGACAAAACTAATTATCAATGGTTTAGGTTGTTTTTTCTTCCCAGCAGTTATATGCAAACTCTGTATTATTTTATTGCTTGACTAAAAATTCGTTATACAATTAGTCTAGCAATAGTTTTAAACATTATGTTTGTCTATACTTTTTTTTCTTCTGATGGATAACTTAGTTATAGTTAAGTTAACTCCATCTACTTTTATTATCTCCCCTTCTTTAATTTGATCAAGGGAAATAATTACACATTATGGTTATTTTAAGTCTGTGTCTGTTCATCGGAAACTGTCCTGTCGCTCCAATTAACAGAATTTAATTAGTTTATAATTCTAATAGCTTAGACTATTACAATTACATAGCTTCACATATCTAGAATTTTATCCAAAATATCTACATATGTCAGTTATCTATAGGAAACTCCACCGAGTAGACTTTTTCTCATTTATTCAAGATCCTACATAGACTACTTACAGTGTATGGTCTTGGCTTTTTGTTTTACAAATTTTGTTTTCAAAATTTTCTATATTCCTAGCTTACTTTGCGATGGAATATTTATGTTATGTCTCAATGACTCCCTTTTCTTTTTGAAGCCAATTGTTGTTTCCCAAAAAGAAAAAAAGAGGGGGGGGGTGGGGGGCCAATGTTAGGTCTCTGAGACTTAAGAACTGGCTTCCTCTAGAGTCTACTAATATATATAAGGTTGTTAGATCATAACACCTTAAAGCTATTTTGTGAATCTAGACCATTCTTTCTATTAAATATAGAATTAGAATGTATCTGATTCCTTTGAGTTTCCTGAGTCTTAACCAGAAGTGGTGAGATATTATTGGTGTTAGAATTAGGAGAGCACCTCCCTCCTTTTCTGCAAATTCTAGCACATTATCTATAGGTTAATGTATTATGAAGTTAAAATGAAGTTTTTTAAAAGTAAAACATATTTTAACGAGTAATACTTAACCTATAGATAATCAATTATCTCCCTCCACCCACCCTCGCTTATCTCTCCTAATTGTGTCTATTGTTTTACACATAAAAGAAACTGACACGTGGTCAATTGAGCGGGAAGAGTTACGTCACACAGATAACTGCCTAAGGGACCTTCTGGTTTAAGACTTTAATTAACGACTGAAAGGTCGTTTTTTCTGTGGAAGGTGTGAAAACAGAATAGAATAGCACATTATCTATAGGTTAAGTATTACTCGTTAAAATATGTTTTACTTTTAAAAAACTTCATTTTCAGATGTGGGTTTTTTTAGCATTTTTAGGGTTAAAAAAGATCTAAAACCGATGCACAGTTAAACATTTGTAAACATCAAGTAGAATATACTTTCCAGTTGTTGAGATAATCTTACAGATTTAGTGGTAAACAGTTATTCTTAACCCTTGTCCTGCTGAGCCCGGATATACCCTGTTTTGCAAACAGTGTAGATCCAGATCAGTTGGCTTCTTCAGAAGCCAACTGATCTGGATCTGCACTGTTTGCCTTCAAGTATGCAAATTTATAACAAAAATCTGGATCAAGTAATCTGATTGGCTGAAAATTAGAAGTGGGTGTGGTATCTTAATTTATTCAGCAGGACAAGGGTTAATTTAAGTCCTCAACTGTTATTCTTAATTTAACCCCAGAATAAAAATATTTCATAGCTCCAGATAAAAGGAAGTAACAGGTAAATATTTTTCTTTTTTCTCCACGTAACGTAAGCACATTGGCGAGGCACTTCTAATGAGTACCCATAACATATATTTCTGTGGAGAAATAATTTGGTTGGAACAAGTTCCTTATCTGAAGCTCTGTTGTTATCTGAATTACGAATATTTTTATTTTTCAGTGTGTCATCTGACAGCAACTTAGCCAAAGATACATGTGATAGTGATGATTCTGATGAAGAACTTCCAGTGGGTCTCACTCCGATCAGATGTGGTATCTTATAGCTTTGGATAATAATCACTTTAGAATAATATACTGGGACAAAAGTCCTATGTTGGTTTTAATAGGTTCTTTTATGCATGCTTTAACCCTTGTCCTGCTGAATAAATTAAGAAGCCACACCCACTTCTAATTTTCAGCCAGTCAGATTACTTGATCAAAGTTGTTGATGTAAATTCATACATAATGGCAAACAGTGGAGATCCAGATCAGTTGGCTTCTTCAGAAGCCAACTGATCTGGATCTACACTGTTTACAAAGGCAGGGTATATCTGGGTTCAGCAGGACAAGGGTTAAGAATAAAATGGAAACCTATATTTGTGAAATATATTAACTGTGTAATGTTTTACCCTTGCCATGCCCACTTTTAATTTTCAGCAAATCAGATTACTTGATCCAGGTTGTTGATACAGATTCACATGCTTAACCCTTGTCCTGTTCAGCCTGGATATACTCTGCCTTTGCAAACAGTGTAGATCCAGATCAGTTGGCTTCTGAAGAAGCCAACTGATCTGGATCTGCGCTGTTTGCCTTTCAGTTTATGAATTTATATCAGCCATCTCGATCAAGGCATCTGATTGGCTAACAATTAGAAGTGGGTGTGGCATTCCAGCATGACAAGGGTTAATGACAAGCAGTGCATATCCAGATCAGTTCCCTTCTTCAGAAGTCAAGTGAACTGGATCTACACTATTTGCAAAGGCAAGGTATATCCGGGTTCAGCAGAACCAGGGTTAAGACTTTTGGTTACTGTACACATATGGGTTTCGATTTATTCTTTAAAAGATGAAAAGAAACAGCAAGAACATTAACATTAAAAACCTGATAGAATTTATGAGCATAAATGTATAAATTTTATTACTTTCTGCATCTAAATATAATTTGTGGGTTCTCCCTGGAATTGCCAGTTAAACAGGAGGAAATGACCTTCATCATGTATGCAAGACAGGGTTGGAAAATTCACTTGTCTTCTTAACATGATGAGTGCCTCTTTCTGGAGGGTGACTGGAAAGACGAGTAAAAAGTTTGAAGAACTTTCAAGCCCAGGTGCAAGATCATGATCAATGCTGCACAGTAGTGCAGAATGGTCTACACTGTTTGCCACTCATTCCACAATATTTTAGACACACCAACAGGTAGTAAAGTTGACTTTTTCAAATTTCAGGACAAGTTTGGTGAGGTGTTAAGGTGTCCTAATACTTAGGGTTAATACAGTACTCATATTTTTGTCAAAAGCTATATAAAGCAGAATCTCCTACATACTGGCAGTTCCAGATAAGAGAGGTAGCCAGACAAACATTTTTCTCATTTCATCACAAAAAAATGTGGGTACCCACAACGTATGTTTTTATGGAGAAATAAGAAAAATGTTGGTAAATAATACTTTTTTGGTTAAAAATTGCCTTTGCTGGAGCTGAGATTTTAATTTGCACTAAACACATTAACCCTTAGCTGGCTGGATAAAAAATTCAGCAGATGATATGAAAAATTTTCTTACTTTTCCCACAAAATAGGATTTGACATTTCATGCAAATGGTCCCTTTATCAGACAATTTGCATGAAATGTCGAATCCCACTTTCTAGGAAATATCAGTTTGTCATCTGCTGAATTCACCTATGGCCTGCTTACAATTACACGTACCATCAAAATTCTCTTAAATTACCTTCAGGAGTATCACTTTATTTAGCTCTCTTGCCCATGTCAGATTTGACAGTGGTTTTGTTAAGGCTGCAGAGAATATTCAGAGATTCATCATCATCATCATCAGTGGATTTTTGATTAACATGCAGGTGGGGGTGGTCGGGTGCGGCGAAGGTGTCGTGTATCTTACATCACCGGGGCATCCGACTGATATTGGCTTACAGCTGGGCAAGGCCTGCTATCCTTGTAGCAGGTAAGGGTAGAGGGGGAACATTTTTATTTCTCCTGTTTCTTCCCTTTCATTCCTGTTCTTCTTTCTTCCCTGTCTCTCTCTCATCTTCTCTACTAGCTCTTCTATCTCTCTTCTCCCTTCCTCTGGGAGACGACACAAAATGATCCACAAGGGTTGACTTGTTAAACCTCAACACAATATGTCAAAACATGCAGGTACAGGGGCAACATCCACATCAGTGGGCCCCCTTCCAGGTAGTTGGCTTGCTGCACGTATGGCAGATCTCACACCAGATCTCCAGGTGTATCTATCATGAGGGTCGATAGCCGAGAACTTCCTCTCTCTGCAGTCCCCCTCTGTAAACTGCTTCCATGTCATCTTTTGCCTCCCAGGCCCAGGCTTTCCATCAACCTGTAGGTTAAAAGCTGTCTTGATTGCACCATTGGAGCATTCCACATGTCCCTGCCAGCAGAGCCTTCTCTCCTTCAGAATGAGGTCCAGATCCTCAATGCTAAGCCGCGCAAGTAGCTCATTGGATCTGGTGACAATGTCTTGCAGCTTGACATTGCATATCTGTCTGACCATTGCCTGTCATTTCGCTGCAGATGTTGGAGGTTTGGCTTTGTCAATGGCCAAGTCTCACTGGCATGGAGCATTGCTTTCCGCACACAAGAGCTGTACACCCGGCCACGTGTCTTGAAAGAGAGGTGGTGGGAAGAAAGAACTGGTAGATTATTTTGGGCAAGGTAAGAAAAAGAACCTTATGTGATTTGCAGACAACACAGGCCCTGATTAGCCTGCCCATTTACGCAGGCTGATCAGGGCCTTCGTTGTCCTCTTACAGAATCAAAGGATATTGTAGTATATGTCGACAAACAGAAAATGCTTACATCAAACTGTCAAATGCGAATGCTGATCTGGATCTTTGCTGCTCCCATATGGCGTAAAGGCCTATTTCACACATTGCACATCATATACATGTATAACTTAAATATTTTGGACACCATAACGCCTTACCATACTTGTTCCGAAATTTCAGCAAGTCAATTTATTCCTGTTGATGAGTCTAAAAATACTGCTGATGTTAAACCCTGATCAGGCATTACACTGCAGTGTCTAATCTACTGAATTAGTTTTGTTCATGGATATTTGTATATACATGTACCTTGTTTACACCAGTGCATGAGATCTCTACTCTGCCTTATATTTCTCTTTGCAGAGAAAACCTTCTCAGAGAAGGATATTGTGTGGGTAAAATGGAAGAACTGGCCATATTTCCCGGCTATGGTACGTAGTAACAGAACTTTTTCAAAATACACCTTTTTCAAAACAGTAGACTTATCCAGATGATGGAAGATCATATATAAAAACAGGTTTTATCCCTGAATGTTAAACTTACCATATTTGACCTAATTACTGCACATACCCCTATATGTGCACAGTCAAGCGATTCCGTAGTCTTCAGAATGCAGCCAGTGTACTTTTTGTCTACTTCTTCATAAAGGCATATGTTGTGGGTATCCATTTGAATTACATTGACTTGTCAATGCAATTCAAATGAGTACCCACAACATATGCTTTTATAAAGAAAAACACAAGAACATCGCATAAGCATCATTACATAAGTCCTTTGCCGCTCGTTTTTTAAGTGTACCCTGAGTATAGATGGATACTTATTTTACCACAGGTTTTCCCAGTAATTTTGAAAAATCTAAGTGCACGGTGCGGCGTTTAGGTCGAATACGGTATCTGCTCCTGTTCCTAGGTTATATTCATGTATAAAATTATAATTATAACCTTTTATTTACCAATCTCGGGCAAATTCAACAGGTGACAAAGTGATGATATTTTTCTTATTTTTTTCCAGAAAATAGGCTTTGAGATTTCATGCAAATTGCCCCTTCAAGGAGACAATTAGCATGAAATATCAAAGCCTATTTTCCGGAAAGAATAAGAAAAATGTTTTGATGTGTCATCTGCTGAAATTTTTACCATACATGCTAAGCATTAAATGACCTCTGAAATGTATGGGCCAATTTTCACCAAATTTAATTTGAAGCCTTCTGTCAATTGAGACTTCGTTCAAATGGTCACACTCCACTAACCAAGGTGGTTGCTATGCCCATATGTAGTAAAATCCATAGGGAGAATTTTTGGTCTAATTCCTGATTTCCCTGCTGTATTTATTCTTATAATTACTTCTACAGCTGAGAGAAAGTTCATTATTATCAATTATTAATATAAGGAGGGTGGGGGTGAGGGCTTAAGCTATCTGTATGGGATCCCAACCCTCGCCTTCAGCTTCCATAGTGGTAAAAACATATATTTGTTCAGTCGGCTTGGGGGTCTGTTTCCTTAGCTATTGTTATTTAAGAAATAGATCAGCTCTAGCAGTGATTTGTTGAGTAATAAATCACTATTTGGACGTCATTTGTAAAGCAGATCAAATCACGAGCATGGAGCGTGAGTGATTTATCTTACAACTGACAGACAAACTGTGATTTATTACTCAATAAATCACGCACAAGAGTTGATCTGTTTCAATTCTAACACATAGAAAACAACAAAAAAGTAATTGTATCCTTCAGATTCTTTCAACTTTCCGTCATCAAATAAAGAAATCCCGCCAACAGTTTGGACTGTAACGCTGCCGTTTACATGCATTTCTTACATTGTTGATGCGAGAAAAACGATGGTACCCTGTCTAACATTGTGGAAATAAAGACTGATGTCAGCAAAGTGTCAAAATGACATTGGAACTGTGTGAGATAGTGTAGCAGGCTTCCGCCCAGTGATTTGTTGCAGAATAAATCATGGGTTTTCACCATTGCCTGTGTAGGCATGCCGTGTTAGAATAATTTTTAATATAGGGAGAATATTTCCATAGCTCCAGATAAGAGGGACATCTTGAAGAATATTTTTCTACTTTCTCCTTGAAACAGAATTCCTGATTTTGTTTTGTGTTGAGGTTTTACGGCCCAGTCAACCCAATGGGGTCATGTCGAGCGCGGTCAGTTTACCTAACCACACGTTTACTGGGCAGACTTAGTCCTCTAAGCGGTTAACCAGTATTGTGCACATTCTTTTGCCAGAAACTGACAACTGCCTTTCTTGAATCAGCGGAAGGGAGAGAATGACATAGAAAATATTTCATGATCAATCTCCAGGAAAGAATGTTGCCGACCTCGGCGGGGGTTGAACCCGCGACCTCCTGGTCTCCAGTCGGATGGCGCATCCAACTGAGCCACCAAGGCCAAATTCCTGAGCAGGTTGCTTTAATGAGTACCCACAACATAAGTTTTCATGGAGAAAAAATATGTTTTGGTTGAAATAAGTGCTTTATATGATGCTATCTAATTCTCTCAAAATACCCTCTGAGCAGAATCTGTATTAAGGAGAAAAAAAACATATTATATTATTAATATTATTTTTATTATTATTAATATGAATTTAATAGGTGCTACCTATATCCGTGCTCCAAATTATCATCACATGCTTCATAGGTGGGTTGGCCAGATCTAACTGAATTTGATTTCAGACCACGCTTGACTTCTGAATCCACTGCATGAATTGCGATACAACGTCCGTCAATAATATTTCAGTAGTTTAGAGACATTGCCTCCAAATTTATGGGACTTTTACCCGACCCGATCACATGAATTCGGGTCCTGCTTAGTTACTAGCAGCTCTGCCATGGAGGCTTTATGCAGCCCATCTACTTTGTGGGCCCCAGTTGGCCGAATACCGGAAACTAGTGTATGCCGATGCTTACCTGAAATCCATTTTACTGCTTCAGGATTTTTTCTAAAGATTTTTGACTGTTTGTGCGTTTTTGTTCCTTTTCGGTCTCGTTTTTCTTTTTTTGCGAGTCTACATGTTATGAAAAGCAGGAAGAAAAAAACATTAAAAATAACAACAATTTATGAACCGGTCGAACAAACACATGATTGTGTTGAAGTTTTTTTACAGATTTTCACATGAAAAGAGCGTTAAGTCTATGTGTTATTTAAAAATCTACATCAGAGTGTACGGAATGCACTAAATGAAACATGATTAGTTTGTAAATAGATGGAGAATGGATAGAAATAAAATTCGAAGTGGAGACAAAATTCAAATGGCGGCGATCGCAAATTTTGCAGGCTGACGTCATGTCTCTTGATTCAACCCCTTGCAATTGGAATGCTTGGCGTTATTGGCTGTTTTGTTGCTATTATCGGCACGGCCGCCATGTCAATAGCCTCTGCCAAATCAGGGAACGCTTATTGTTTTTCAGGATAAGCACTGAACCACCAAGTGTTTGTTGGACCATCACAGTTTTGGTCACACACATCACTGGTCACATAGTTATTAGTCTATAGTAGTGCGTCTGCACTTTGCTTTGCGGTTCGGGTTGGACACACTTATTATTATTATTTTAAACAATGCTTGTTATAAATGAGTTGTTTTTTGTGTCACCTGCATAGCATGGCAGACACATAGGGATCATGTTGTCCATCCGGGTTCTTGTCAGCGTCGGTGTTGCCGGTGTCATAGTCACACTTTTAATTTCCGCTCAATAACTTTTGAAGGGATGCATTGATTGCATTCAAACTCTGCAGAATGTTATATCACAGTAAAATACAGGTCTGTTTTGGTAGTCATCCACCAAGTTTTGGCTGAGTAATGGCCATTTTTCGACTTAGTTTTTGTTGGTGTGCTTTCCGATCAATAACTTTTGCAGGGATGCATTGATTTTATTGAAAGTTTGCAGAAGGATATATCATTGTAAAATAAAGGTCAAGTTCGATATTGGTAATCATCAGAAAAAAAAAATTTGGTGTTATGGCCCTTTTTCGACTTAGGTTTTGTTGGTGTGCTGATATTGGTGTCCATTCAATAATTTTTGCAGGGATGCATTGATTTTATTGAAAGTTTGCAGAAGGATATATCACTGTAAGATACAGGTCAAGTTCGATATTGGTAATCATCCGCAAATTTTGCGCAAGTTATGGCCCTTGTTCGACTTAGTTTTTATTGTTGTGTTGATAATATTGGTTTCTGCTCTATAACTTCTGCAGGGATGCATTGATTACATTGGAAGTTTGCAGAAGGATATATCATAATAAAATACAGGTCAAGTTTGATATTTGTAATCATCCTCAAAATTTTGGCAGAGTTATGGCCCATTTTTGACTTAGTTTTTGTTGTTGTATTGGTTTCCCGCTCTGTTGCAGGAATGCATTGATTTCATGGGAAGTTTGCAGAAGGAAATATTGTAAAACGCAGGTCAAGTTCGATATTGGTAATCATCTGCGAAATTTTGGCCAAGTTATGGCCCTTTTTTGACTTAGTTTTTAATGTTGGGGTAAAATACAAGGTAAAGATATTGTTTCCCCTCAATAACTTTTGAAGGGATGCACTGATTTCATTCATAATTTTGCAGAATGGTATACCATTATAGTGTAGACGTCAAGTTTGGGTTTGGTAATCATCCAAAAAATTTTGGTCGAATTATAGCTCTTAATTTGATTTATAAAGTTTAGACAGTGAGGGGTTGCCTTTAGGGATAGGAGCAATTATTCTGACAAATACAGTGCTTTTTCTTTTCTTTTTTCATATTGAATGGTTGAAGCTTTGAGCAGGCAACACATCTGATTCACGGAATTCTATTTTTTTTGTTAATTTCAGGTCAAAAAGGTCTACAAGAAGAAAAAACGTGTGACTTGTCGGGTATTTATAACAGCAGAGAAGCCAGAAAAGCCGTAAGTTGACACTGATTTTAACAGTGTTCACTTAGTTAATATATTTTTAACCCATTTATGTTGAATGGACTCTACTACCACAACTCTTTGGATGGGTCTACATGTATTTCCATTAGCAGCGTGTGTGATTAGATTTTATTATCACAGCCACAATGTTGTCACCAATACATGTGATGTTACAGAAGGCTAAGTATTTTATCCCGAGACCCGTCCAGATACATTTCAAGGCCAACATCGCTCAGGTGTATGCCATCGCGCCGGTAAAAGCCAGGGGTTTTATGATCAATATCATGAATTAACGAATGGCCTCCAGACAATGCAGATATTTTTTGTTGACCAAAGTGGTTAACCCTGCGTCGTTTACCTTCGACAATGATGTCTCCCTGGACTGAATCACTCCAATGCAAGCGCTGCAATATATCGACCCATACTAAAGGAACCCCAGGGTATGCGGCTGTCAGGTAGTCTATGCCACATCTGATCAAGTTAAATATGCGCAATACGCTTAGAGAACACAAATCATTTCCCCTAAATTGACAAAAACCACTTTTGGTGGAGACTGGAAGAGGACCCGGAGCTGTAGTGAGTGAATGAAATCCCCACAAGACATGCCCCTAATTCCGTACCAGCCAATGGACCATTATTCTGGCAAATTCAGATTCGCTCTATTTCTATCTCTTGCTCTTTTGCCTGCCCAGTAAACAATCGAGTCACCCAGAAACCATATATCTGTAGCAGAAGAAATTAAAGTTAAATAGCAAACTTGAGAAAAATTAGTTATGTTCCGATATAGCCCTGAAAAGATGAAGTGCGCCACCTGCCCATTTGCATAATAGCCTGATGTGGGACACCCTTAGCCGCAAGCTCGGTAGCTCAACCTATGCGGAAGCTATGTGATAAAATTTTACTGTTCCAAAAAGGGGAGGATAAAATACACTTGGCCAGAACTGCTGAAAACTGGCCTCTTGTAAGAGGGGCACCACTCTGGTGCTGAAATAAGTAACCATCAGTCCTAGATCTTATTAAAGAATACCTCATCAAAGCACATACAGGACATAACCCCGGATCTTGTTTGCATGGGATGTGGAGGGATTCTGGTGGGCCCGACTGATTGGTTTTAGAATGACGTATTGTCACTATGACTGCCTTATAACCGTGCTCAAATTTTATATCACTGAGCTGCATAGCCCTACCGCAATGCTGATAGTTTGTATATACAAGTTCACTAACTCTAAATAGACCAAAATAAGCCAATAAATGTGCTGCTTGGAATAATAATGCTTCGTACTCATTATAGCACCGCAGAGGAATGGCTTTGCTAATTGCGCGCAAAATCTATGGTGTTATTGATGCTCTGTTGTCAGTCCGCTTTCTAGTGCGATGACAACCTTCCAGCAATTTTTTTATCACAAATAGCTCTGAAGGGTCATACCAGTTATTCAGTTTATGAAAAAAGCTCAGACCTGCCATGTATGTGGAAATAGTTGATGGTGCAAAGCCATTCTCAAAGCAGTATGCCACAAAGAGGACAATCTGGTCGGCCTTAAAAGGGTATGACAAAGGAAAGCCATACTGAGACAGGAAAGCTGGAAACAAGTGACAGCATTATGGTATGTGGTAGCTGTATTGATGGTTACGCTGTTCTGCAACAAAGTTTCGGTTCCTCTTCGAAGACATTCCATAGGTATTCTGGAATTTGGGTCGGATCTGTGTCTGCTTCCGGTGCAAGCTCTTGAAATCGGTTGAAATTCTGCCGGGACAAAGAATCACAGATATTATTACGAACACCCTCGATATAAGATCTTACAACAATATTCAGTTCAAGGCACCTCATAGTCAAATGACGCAACAAGCACATAACATGCTCGGATTTAGAAGTCACAGAGTTGAGTATTTGCACTACAGCCATGTTGTCACAGTTAAATCTAATTTTCTTGTTCTTAAGGGTTTGTCCCCAAAGATGCAGAGACACCAATATCGGAAATAGCTCAAGCACCGTGATATTATCAGTTAAGCCCTTTTGTCTCCAACATTCCGGCCAAGTAGCACAAGCCCACTTACCCTGAAAATAAATGCCAAACCCTAAGTCTGGACCAGCTGCGCTATCTGTGAAAAGCTCTGCATCTTCGTTTGAGACCTAGAAACGGTCATTGAAGGCCGAAACTCCATTATGAGCCCTGAAAAACTGTAACCACATCTCCAAATCTGCTTGGATTGATTTATTGACCTACAGATGGTGATGCGGTTTGGTCAAGCCACAAACTGAATTAATAAGCTGCCTACAGAAAGGCCTACCAGGGATAATTGCTCGGCAACAGAAATTCAGTGATCCTATCAAAGATTGCATTTTCTTAAGTGACTGCTTCTCTTTTGCCAGAACCATTTCAATTTTCTCAATCACCTCGACTACTTTTACCCTCGGGATATGAACCACCACATTCAGTGAATCTGGCACAAGGCCCAAGAAACACAATACTTCAGCTGGGCCCTCAGTCTTCTCTTCAGCTAAAGGCACAGACAACTCCTGCAAACATGACCTGAATGTCAGCATTAATTCCCTACAGCCGAGATATGATTTATGACCACCAAGATAATCGTCCAAGTAATGCAAATGCCTGGCGTCAGAATCCATACGTCTCTTCACCGCAAACTCCAAGAATGTAGCAAACCTCTCGAAAGTCCTACAACTTATTAAGCACCCAAAAGGAAGAGCTTTCTCAATGTATTATTTTCCATTAAACTAGAAGCCAAGAAGCTCAAAATCTTTTCTGCTCACCGGCATAATATGAAAAGCATTTTTCAAGTCCATTTTTAGCTCGCTGGGACTATGTCCCAGGAGAGCTTATGTTGTCAGCCAGGCGTTGGCATCAGCGTCTGTCGGCGTCCGCGTCGGCTTCCGCGTTAGCACAATGTTAAAGTTTTCAAATGTGTGCATACAGTGCAACCTCTCTACAACAGCCAACAGCCGGAACAGCCAAAATTGGCTGTTGTAGAGAGGTGGCTGTTGTTGGGAGGGTGTAACTCACGGGCTTTTAGCTGGTAGTTGACCACTGAGTACCAGTAAAGCAAGTTTTTAATGATGTATATGTCTGTAAATGTAAGCATTTTGTGTAACCTTCACATTTACCATGAATATACATTATTCATAAATAATAAATAAGACAGGGTTAATAAACACTTTTATTCAATAAATAAATGTATCTTAGCTAAAACATGAAAACTAAATACAAATTTACATTTGCAGAACAGTAAAAATTCTCATCAGATACAAGCTGAAGCAGTCTGATCAGAGTTTTTACTATCCTTTACTCTTCCCATGATAGACCAGTACTGTTTCTTTCTCTACATTTATGTACATGTATAGTTCAGTCTTTGTTTCAGGATGTTGAGTTGTTAATAAATATTCAAAAAGTTTTATTATTTTTTTTTTTTTCAATCCATGTAAATTAGTATTAAATGTTTAGTGTCCCAGGTTTCATCTTTCTTTTTTCTCTGTTAAATGTTTTGGGATCTTATTCCAATCACCAAATCCAGATAATTTGTTATAAGATCCCCCAACTTTGCTTTTGTGGAAAAAAGAAGAAATAAAAAAACAAAAAAAAACAAAAAAACAGATTCCATAAATTTGAAACTAAGGTTCCACATAAAATCCAGATGAAATGGAATACATCACGAAAACATGCCTATATAATTTTGACCCCCATAAACCCCACTTTTATATAGTAAAACTGGGGTTTACAGGGGTATACATTATTTTTCTTATTTCTGCTCAAAAACATAGATTGTGGTACTCGTTAGATTGAGGCGGTTCTAACGAGTACCTACAATCTATGTTCTGAGCAGAAATAAGAAAAATATCAGAATTTTTCATCTGAAAATTTTCATTTTTCGGTGGTAAAATTCTCAATATATTTGAATAGGCGTGTTTTTGTAATGAAAATGCTATGATACTCCAAATATTAAAGCACATTTTAGCTTAGCTATCCAGCCAGAATGGAATAGAATGGTATGATACTCCAAAATATAAGCACATTTGAACTTAAATAATCTTTTTAAATTCTCATGTAAAGCTTTGGAAAATTAATCCACAGAACATTTTTAGAATTCACTCTGACACCTGTTTCATATGATAAAAGGCACTTTTCAATTTTTCTCATTATAAGAACATCAGAACATTTAAATCCAAGATAATCACTGCTGCTTCCGTTGGAAAAAATCGCTGATTTTTGTTTGTTTAGTTGAAAGTTCCACAGACATCTCAGCAGCAATTGAAGAAAGTTCCATGATACTGTTCAGAAACTTCACATTTCCTTTATGACACGCAAACGCCTTCAGACTGTCTATGTATTGATTCACCTCACTCAATGAACAAATGTTTTCAGTTTCATTTTGGTTCTTTTCATCATCACTATCACTTTCATCATCATTTTCAGTCTGATTTTGTATAAGTTCTGAAGCTGGCAAATCCCAGTTTATTTCTGAAGTGTCACATACTGCAAGATTGTGGTCTTCAGCAACAATGTCCTTTAAGTTCCTTCCATAGATCTCCTTGGATCGAACCAACAGAGCTAATGGGATATTATCATCTTCATCATTTTCTTCAACATCATCACTCTGTTCAATATCTTTTAATTTATCAAACCCACATTTGTCGAAACACTTCACAATGGTAGAAACATCAACTTCTCTCCAGGCTCGGCTCACCCAGTAGATTGCATTCAGTACATTAACATCCTTTAACAGATCAGAACCACATTTTGAAGATTTTTCCATCTGTGTAAGAATATGCTCAGTCTGATATCGATAGAACTTCAGTTTCACGGCCTGAATGATTCCCTGGTCCATCGGCTGGGCAACAGATGTGGTGTTTGGTGGCAAGAAAACAATCTTTACATTTTTCAGATTCAGCTGTGGGTGAGATGGAGCATTGTCAACCAATAAAAGGACTTTTCTACCCTGTCCACGCATTCGTCTATCCATCGACCTCACCCATTCCTCAAACAGTTTGCTATTCATCCAGCTTTTTTTATTGTTCCTGTAAGTCACTGGAAGAGATGCTGTCTCTATTCTATTAAAACAACGGGGCTTTGAAGATTTCCCAATCACCAAAGGTTTTAACTTTTCACCAGTCATGCTAGCACACAGGGCAACTGTTATCCTATTTTTAGAACGTTTTCCCCCTGCACAATCAGATCCTGAAGGTACAAAAATTGTTCTCTTTCCATCTCTAAAAAAAATCCCAGTTTCATCCATATTGAATATGTCTCTCGGCTGATAGCCTTCACATACTGACGGAATTTTATCTTTCCAGTCACTAACACATTTTGAGTCCACATCACCCCTTTCGCCACTCATTTTCTTGAACACGATGTTATTTCGTTTCAAAAATTTATCCAGCCACCCATTAGATGCCTTAAATTCACTGAGTCCCAAGTCTGCCGCAAACTTAAGTGCTCTCTGCTGAATCAGTGGACCTGAAACACTAATCTTCCTGGTGTTTGCATCATTTAACCACTGAATTATCAAAGTGTTCAGCTGTTCATTAGCATTGATGGTCGTTTTCTGCCTCTTTCTCTCTGGATTGACATTGTTGTCACTGTCCGCAAGATACTCTGCCTTTCTTTTGAGGGTGTCCTGAAAGTAAAAAAAAACCGAAAATGTCAAAACATTTCTGCTTTTTTAAACTTTAGATACGCTATTTTTCTTACTGCTTCAACAAAATATGCTAGGGACAGGCCACATATACCCGTAACATATCCAGGTCGAGAAATAAGAAAAAAATACCAAAGGTCTAAAACTCTTTTCGAGCATTCAAAAAAGTGATTTTACTTTCATAGTCATCGTTATAAAGGGTCCTCAGAAATGTATCACACACATATAAACACACAGGAACAGAGAATAAAATCTCCTATCTCCCGCCCCCTCCTTTCATTTTCTCAGATACAGTGTATGATGATCATAGGGCGCTGGCACGTAAAAAAAAAGACTTACGGTTGATATATGCTTCAATAAACCATGTCTTTTTTTTTTTTTTTCTTCTTTCTTTTTTTTTTCTTCTTTCTTTTTTTGTATCAGACAGATATACACACAGGAAAAAGAAAAAAAAATCTCCCAAACCATCATTCCCCCTCCCCCCCCCCCCCCCCCCCCCCCCAAATCTTCTTTCCATCTGATAATGTCGTTTTCCGTTTTTTTTCATAACCTAAAATTTCCAGAGTGCCCTCTTCCCCCCTCCCCCTCCCCCCCCCCACCCCCGCCACCCGCCCCTTGGCAAAATACTGTACCTGAATTTGTGTGCGACCGACCCCAAATTGTTCAGCCACCTTTCTTAAGCTTTTACCAGACTCAAGCTGTTTAATTACTGCAACACGCTCATCAAGAGTAAGAAACTTTCTTTTCTTGGTGGAGCTCATGTTTAGATGTTTACTGCTGAAGCGAAAATTATGGAATGATTTTTTTCTCTCTCCCATTATCTTGCAATGACCGATGTTATTCACACTTTCCTAACTCGATGCATAAGCAATGATGAAAAAAACAATCATCAAAACCGTTCGGTAAAACATTAAAGACATTAATTTTAAATAAGTGAAAGTAATTTACCTGAAAGATGACCGCATGTTTATAATCCATTGTCCATTATTACTCAGTTAACAATCGATAATTGACACGTTTATTTATCCAGACAATGCGTACGTGACCTTCTCAAGGTAATCCTTTACACACTACACAGAGGGGTGTATCGAGTCGCGGTAAAAGGTCGCTAGCTAACGGAAAAAAGTACCGTACTCCACCATAAAAACTGGCCGTTACAGAGGTAATTCTGACCATTTTTCGTCAGGAATGGCGACCGTTGACCGGAAAAAAGAGGTGACCGCTGGTGAGAGGTGAAAAACTATAGGAAATCTAACCGGGGGAATTGAAAGTGACCGTTGTTAAGAGGTGACCGTCAGTGGGAGGTGACCGTTAGGGGAGGTTGGACTGTAAAAGCATTTAAACTGGGGTACTTGACCTGCAGCCCTGTATCATGCCCAGTGTTTGGGGCAAAAAAATATGTTGGTTGTAAGATTGACCCTTACCCTTTTCACAGTATCTGCTGAAACTTCCAGAGGGTTGATCCTGCCATTATTGGCTTTAGCCAAAAAGGTTCTTGCCTCTGACAGTTGAAGCAAGTTCATAACCCTTTTTTCACACCCATCTGGTTCTTTTCATTTTGGTCAAGTATTAATTATGTAAATAAATAATGTACATGTTTTAGCATATGTTTGTTCTGCTTTATACAGGTTGTATTGCGATGCAGAGATGTTTCTGTGAGCGGTGTGTTTTACTCAAAAGCAAAACAATTTGGTATTGATCTGACTGAGGTAAGTTACTCTTTTCAGAAGGGAGGAAATCCATTTTGAGAGCATTGCCTTTGGGAGAAAATTATTTGCTAAAGAGTGAATCCCCTTTTCAGAAGGGATCACCAGCCGTCTTCTTAATCATTTTAGCTTCCCATTTTCAAATTTAATGAAAAGGCTGCGTACTTATCAGAATAAAATAAACTTGACACTTTTACCCATGTTTTATCTTTATTTATTTACTGGTGATGCATCGAGGAGACATTAGTTTACCAGGGTTGATGTCTGTGA